>OX122898.1:8288425-8880925 GCA_944738965.1 Nebria brevicollis | reverse complement strand
GATCGTGAAGAATTCTGAGAATTTTGTGGTGTCGGGAGTTAGTGCGTCTGGATGTATGTAATTTTGTGTGGATCCTGTGTCTAATAAAACTTTGTATTGACCGATTTGAATGAATGGTAATGTACTAAAACTGTTACTTTGGGTTTCGATATGAGTGTGTCGAGTTCGGGAAAATTTTCATTTTCGGGTGTTTCGGTGTGAATTTCTTGTTGAGAATAATCTTGTTCTTGTATTTCGCAATTTTGTTCGTTTTCAAAGTGTTCGTTATCGATTTCATACACATTATCGTCTTTGTTCAAATTTTGATTAAACAATTCTTCAGGTTTGAATCTATTGTTATTTCTTTGTTGGCTAAAATTTGGTCTTATTGTTTGTTGTGTTTGTATACTCATAGGTGTTGGGTTTCTGAATTGAGAGTTTCGAACGTTTTCCCTTGGAGCAAATTGTTTCTGTTGGTACTGTACTTGTGATCTCGGAAACTGTGATTGTACGGGAAATCTTTGAATCTCTCAAACCAGCCCTGACTATCTTCAAATGTTTCATTCTTGTCTTTACTACCACTAGCAATATCTTTGGATACTACTGCGTTACTTTTGATGTCATCAAATATGCTTTTTGCTTTCGTCAGAATTACCATTTTACTTAATGGTATTCTATGCGCAACTTGATTTTCAATCCAAATAGAAAGCAAGGACTCCATTTTGATCATCAAAGCACTCCTTGTACGGGTAATCGTTTTAGCATCTAATGATGTTGCAGATTTTGCAGCCTCTCTTATTTTATCCCCATTTCGGTCTCTAATAGTTCTGACAGTTGTTGCAGCCAGACCATTAGCCTTTGCTATCCCCACAGCCTTCTCTCCCTTATCAAATCGTCGCAGAATATCTAATATTGTCTCCAAGCTGATGTTTTTTTTTTCATTTTTGGCAATTCTACCAGCAGCGCCCTTTCCACTCATTTGGCTAAAAAATTATAAATGTATACAAAAAAAAAAAAAATCTGTCAATAAATAAATTGGAAAAATATTTACTTTTTTTGTAATCAGAAACAACCAGTAAAAATTTATAAAAATTAATTAATTCCCTTTTTAAAAAGCACAACACATTAAATAATTGAAACTGAACTCTAAAATTAGCAAAAAAAAAAGTGAAAATAAAACTGGTGCTGATTTTCAGTTGGAAGGGAAATCCCCGAGTTTTGATGGCATGGCGCAATTAGAAACAAAAGTAGAGCCACCTGTTAGAAAACAAGAAAAAAATTAATGACTGAACCCCCAAACAACGCAACCTCGAAAACCTAACGACGCACAGTGCAAATTAGTACTGATCAAGCAGCGACGCAACTCCGAAAAAACGCAAAACGAAACGACGCAAATTGTACAAATTGTTAAAATGATTATTTGGTGAACGTAGGTATACAAGACAATAGCATTTATCTCAGCTAAATCTAGCATAATCTAAAATAGTAGTGTGTATATATTATTTATATCATCAATACTTTGATTTTCAGGCAGGAGTATTTCGAAATAAAACTTTCGTTCTAACGACCTGAAATAGCAATATTAACAATTCAGAATTCATTATTTATTATTCTAATTAACGTGTTGTCATTTAAAATAATTTTTTTTTATAAATATGACTATCTTTGCTTCATATTTATTATAAGCTATAATGACAAATTATAATTATATTTCTGAATAAAATTAAATGTATTATTTTACTCTCTAGTATATGCACATCTCTGTCTATATACGCATTATAGATCACTTACAGGAGAGATATTGAGACAATATTTTATTTAAACCTCGGAGCCTACAGTGGCATCAGCTTAGAATTGTTATTATTTGCCGCGTTTATTTTGCTCCATGCCTTATAAATTACAACTAGTTGAATGATAGTTATATCTTCAAAATCAAATCAAATACACTAAACTCTCTTATACTCTTTTATTTGAAACACTTTTTCACTAAATATATTGCTTACAATAATTATTAAATGTCAAATTATTTGAGGCTATATTGCTTTCTTGGTAAACAGTTGACAGGCGCAGATGATATTATTTATGTAAAAATAAATAATATATGCACTCTTTTGATAAATAATTTCAAACGAAAGCTTTGCGGAATATTAATATCTTTACTTATTATTCTAACCAATTTTGCTGACAGTTTAACTAT
Source organism: Nebria brevicollis (assembly GCA_944738965.1). Classification (NCBI taxonomy): domain Eukaryota; kingdom Metazoa; phylum Arthropoda; class Insecta; order Coleoptera; family Carabidae; genus Nebria; species Nebria brevicollis. The sequence goes on along the minus strand of OX122898.1, from coordinate 8,878,749 downwards.
TTTCGAGTTATTGCAGAAATCGCCAAAAATGACTAGAGTAAACAGGCACTTCCGGTTTGAATCCTTAGTTTAAAGTTTCATAATATTCTATTCAACCGTTTAGGCGGTAGAAATGTGTGTGCGCGCACACGCACGCTAACACAGTCACACACACACACATAGACAGGTGCCATTCTAAAATAGTCAGAAACGATTCAGGGAAGGTCAAAAGGTATAGTTCCGTTAAAAAATAACCCTATTACATTCGCGAAATAAATTTTGCGTTGCAATAAATAACATTTCTTCTTCGGAATTTTCTATACACTCATCGAATAAATCTATAAGTTTTACAAATTTTATTGAAGCTTTTAAAATAGATTCCGAAAATAAGTCCCTTTGAAGTATATAGCCCTTTAGATTAAAATTAAATAGTAACTGGGACATAATCTTTCTTCCATTCAAATTAATATTGTATCGATTTTGCTAATATTTCCTTATTTATAAAAGCCTAAAGTACCTAAACATATATTTTAATCGTTACAAAATATTACAAGCCGGAAAATTCAGCTACTTCTTAACTGACAGTACCGGAATTCGTGGCTAGCTGTTGAACATAACCTTAAACTAGAATTCTCACTATTGCCACAAATAATGCGTTGAAATAAATATAAGAACATTTATAAAACAACTGTTGTATTGTCGGATACAACGAAATGGGTGGTTCGTGTCTAATATTAGTGACGAGACTTCGTTACTAACTCAATAAGAGGTTTTTAAGGTTTTTGGTTAATATTCAACAACGTAGTCTGTTGTAACAAAGAGATTTATTGAACAAACGAAATATTGGTACAATTTAACTACATTGGTAGAACGTCTGTTCTACTCGGTGATCGCGACACTTCTGGTACTAACATCCACCCAATGTTGCATCGTTCATTTACAAACTTTTATGTTTCACACGGACTCAGCGTCTTTCGTGAGACAACCATGTCGCCTTCCATCTTGGCGAACGTGACATTTAATGTAAATTCAGCTGAGAAAAGGTTGATAACAACATTTAGAACGGATGTGTAGTCTCAGAAGTAGTAATATAATATGAAATATGATTATATGGTTAGACTTAAAATAATACAAAGTAATACAAATATTAGTAAAACTATTAATAATTATTTATGAGAAATGGGTGACTTTACAACACCTCCCAACTAAGATTGAAAATGGTAGCGAGGATTGCTACTGTTTTCATTTCTGACAACAACTTGCTCAACCATTTCGATATCAGGTTCAGCAGGTAGTGATTCATTAATATCTGCACTACTAAAGGTAGTATTGATTAATTTAACAGGAGAAAGTGTAATTTCTCTATTATTTCTAACAGAAAACAAATTTAAATAAATCTTTTTAAATTTTATACAAAAGTAAATCGTTAGAATTACTATTGCTAACGCAATTGAAGAAAATGTTATTATCAAATAAGTGAAATTAGAAGTAGATCTTTTAGTATTTAATAGATCTATTTTTTCTTTTTCTTTCAATTTATTTATATCATGACTGATTTTATCAAATAAATGAGTTTCTTCCAATTTTACAATATGATTGGAATTTATCGTTGGTTTAGGTAGTTCACTTTTCATTGACAAATTTAAATTAAATTTGAAGGGTAATTTTGGTGTAAAGTCACTTACAATATTGCTATTTATAAAACTTAAAGTAGGTAATACTATATTATCAGTGTAAGCGATACATCCGCTTTTAAGTGTAAATTTTCCCGTACCATTTAAATTAATAGTGTTTCTTAAGTTATTTTTGCAAACAATTTGGACAGTTTCTGGAACTGGCAAAACAAATAACCAATAATTTGGCAAAATCATTTGGATCCACATGCTATTTTTCAATTTCATTATTCTTTTATTACATGATTCAGGAATTTGTCCATGTCCTTTAAGCAATTTAGCTTCACAACCTCCTTCTCCGTTTACAAGTAACAATGGTTGTCCTTGACTACAAATATAAGTTTCAGATTTTAATTTATACATTTTGCAAGAGGTGGTGAGATATGTTTCTTTTACTAAGAAATAGTGGATTCTTGTTTGAGCAATGACAAGAATTGGATTGCTAGGATAGATAAATCCAAAATTACTGTCTTCCATCAAAATAGGTAGACTACTTAATTTGATCGTATCATAAATAACATGTGTAACCAATGGTACAGTAAGTATAAAATTTAATTTTTCTTTATAAGTATAAATGGTAGGAATTATTATTTTATAATACATATGTATATTATCGAAAGTTAGAAAAATTGGAAAGTTTGCAGTATCTGGTAAATATTTTTGTATTTTTAATAACTCTTTATACAATTTGTTTGGACTAAGCACATTAGGATGAAGAATTCCTTGTTGAGCATTTAAAATGATTTGTAAGAGATTAGTTTGACTTATACTGAATTGTTCAATGTGAAATGAAACAAAAGTAATGAGTTCATTTACTCTGATAAAAAACTGTTCTCTGCTGTGTGCATGAGTTAATATGGCATCTAAATGTTGAACATAATGTTCCATTTGGCGAACTTTCGTTTCTAAACAGGTAACTGTTTCATTTATTTCCATAAAAGTGGAATTTGTTAAAATAGTGACAGATTCCAAAATAGAAGTTTGATCTTTTATAATATTTAGTAAGTTATCATCATTATTATGTAATTCAGAGATCTGAGCATCATAATACTCAGCATCTTCAGAATCTAAAGTTCCGAAAAGTATTTTAGAAATTTTCCCTATTGGGTTTAATAATCCACGTTTAACACGTGTATTTAAAAATGGTTCAATGACTTCATTCTGTTCCGTTAATTGTTTAAAGATACTATCAAAATTATTTAAAAAGGTTTTACAGTTTTCAATTTCATTACTTTCAATTGATTTTTCTTTAAAAGTAGAACAAAGTTTGTTTAGACTTGATATGTATTTATGAATATTATTATACTCATCATGAAAATTAGTTAAATTAAGAGAGACTATCAATCGCCATTCGTCATTGGATAATTTCAATATTCCAAATTTTTCGTAATACAGTCCTGGACTATTGTCGATAGGGGTTGTATTATACAACTCGTGACAACTCGTTGTTCGGAGTAAAATTCGATGAATAATAGTAATACCGACATCCTGTAAGGACAAAAGAGATTTATAAGTTGTATGCTTGAGTGACGCTGATTGTAAACAAATATTGATAAATATAGATTGCAAAACTCTTGACAAAATAGAAATAAAATTTTAATATAAAATTGGCGGCATAACCAATAGATAATATGAAAGATATAAAAATTATTTATGATAAAATAATAACCCATGGATTCTTGATCCATTTTTAAAAATCTTAAAATTAGTTTAAAACAGTGTGAACTGTGATATTTTAATACATTTAAGAACACGCAATTCGTAGCTGAACTTAACATGTATGAAATGAGATAAAAATATCTCAACCATCTCCTGGGCTAGGTGGAAACATTAATTTTAAATCCAGGCCAAAAATAGGTAAAATGTTTTCCAACCCCCCGGTAAAAATAAACTAAAGGAGACCCGAGACATGAAGTGTCTTTAATTATTATATTTTTTTTATTTAAAAGCAAGCAGTGATAACTGCAATCTTTAATGAATAACTGTATTCATTAAATTTTTTCTATGACCCCTCAGGTCATTGACGTACTCAACGTCAAAGAAAGTAGAAGAGGTAGAAGATGGAAACAATTCCAACTTATTTAATCTGATAAACAGTGACAGCTGCAGAGCCAAAACATTCGATGGTCAACTATTGTATCTACCATTTCAGACTCTACGATGAAATTTTTTCATCAAAATACTCGGTATGACTAGCGGCATTAGCGGGATACTACCGTATAACAAAATGTTCAGGGACGGTTTCGGAAAATAGAAATAAAATTTTTAAAAGAAGACTCAATCCTCTGTTAAATTACTTCCAGCTAAAACAAAACAAATCGCTCAACGGCAACAAGCCACGATAATTATTTCGCATGACGCAAAACAAATCGCTTTTAAAACACAAAATTATCAATGAGTCGAAACGAATCGCGTTCTTCGTGACGCAAGACTAAGGGACTTCCGTATAACTTTTACGTTCAGGGACGGGGTTGCCTTTCTCAGGATCTACCGTATAACAAAATGTTCAGGGACGGCGTTGCCTTTCTCGGGATCTACCGTATAACAAAATGTTCAGGGACGGCGTTGCCCTACCTGGGACCTCCGTTAGGGACTTATATTCCCTGACGGGGAGTGGACTTAAATGCCACCTCCAGCACGTTAGTCGCCTCTTACGACAAGCCGCGTAGCTGTGGTAAAATTCTACACCCTTAGCCACAGGGCAAATTTTTATTTTCTACTCGTGAAATAATTTCAATCTGTTATTATGTACCTTTACATATTTAGTTTTAATTTGGATTACTGAGTTTACTCCTTTTGTATCTATTACTTTATAAGGTCCTTCCCATAAGGGTTGAAGTTTCTTTGATACTCCTTTTGTTTTAGCTTCATTTCTTAAAAGTACATTATCTCCGATTTTAATATCTATATTTTTTATATTTTTGTCATAATTTTCTTTAGACTTATTTTTCTTGTTTATAAGGTTTTCCCTGGCAAGTTTGTGGGAAAATTGAAGTCTAGATTTTAATTCTCGTGAATAATCATCATAATTGTAATTTAATTCTGGTTTCTTTGTAACAACCGTAGGAATTTCGGCTTTATGACCGTATAATAGTTCAAATGGGGTGTAGTCAGTAGCTGTATGTGGAGTAGTATTATAACAAAACATTGCGTATGGGATCCAAGTGTCCCAATTGGTTTGGTCCTTATTAACATAGGCTCTTAAATATTCAGCTAGGGTTTTATGACTTCTTTCTAAACAACCATTTGACTGTGGATGATAAGCCGTTGTCTGTATTTTATTTATTTTTAATAATTTACATATATCTTTGAAAACTTGACTGAGAAAATTAGTACCTTGATCGGTAAGTATAGAAAGTGGTATGCCATGTTGGCATATTATATTTGTTACTAAGCTTTGAGCTATTGTTGCAGACTCTTGATTAGGTATTGGAATGGCTTGTGAATATTTAGTTAAATCATCCTGAAAAGTTAGGATGTATTTATTTCCATCTAAAGATAGAGGTAACGGGCCTACTATATCTAAGTAAATTTTCTCAAAGGGAAATTTAGAAGTAGTTGTAATAGTCATAGGGACTTTAACTTTTCTATTTGATTTGTTTCGTTGACATTTTTCACAAGATTTTATGTATTCTTTTATGTCATTAAACATTCCAGGCCAATTATAAAATTTTCTTATTCTCTTAAATGTTCTATTGACACCTTGGTGTCCTCCTAATGGAGTTAAATGATATTCATTCAAGACTATTTGAATTTCTTCTTTAGTTAAATTTTTTATGATATTATTCATATAAATTGTTATAAAAATTTTTGAATCTTTAAATATATATCTCAACATTGTTCTTATTTTATTCCATTTTAATCTATCTAGACCATTTCCAATTGCTGGCATGGCTAGCTTAATTATTTTGTGTTGCAAACAAAATTCTTTTAATTTTAATAAAGTTTTGAATATGTTTTCATAAGTAAGTTTCTCAATATAACTATTCTTTGTTATAAGATAAATAATAAAACGATTATTATCTTTTAAATAAACTAAATTAAATAGTTTAGGGTTTTGTGATTTAAAATATTCTACATTATTAAATTTGTCTTTAAATTCTTTAGCTATTCCAGCTTTCATTTCCAAATCTTTACTGAAACAATGAACTAAACTGTTATCGATTGGAGCTTCAAAAATGTCTCCGTCTTTTTCAATTATATCTTGATTAATTATTATTTTATTTGCAATATCCTCTAAATAGTTTTCATAAGTTTTATTAATTTCAGAATCAATGTGTAATTGATAAATTCTACTTAATGCATCCGCATTAGTATTTGCTGTACCAGCTTTATAAACAATTTTATATTCGTATTCTTCTAATTTGAGTCTCCATCTTATTAGACGAGAACCCGGATCGTTAAAATTAAACAACCATGTTAAAGGTTTGTGATCTGTGACAATTGTGAAACTTTTTCCATATAAATAAGGGCGAAAGTGTTTTACTGCCCATATAATTGCTAAACATTCACGTTCGGTTGGGAAATAATTCATTTCAGCTTTATTAAAACTTTTGCTAGCGTAAGCAATAGGTAAATCTTTTCCAATTTCACCTTGAGACAGAACTGCACCCATAGCATAATTACTTGCGTCCGTCGTCAAGATAAATTCATTATTAAAATTTGGGTATTGTAAAATAGGTGGACTAATTAATTTTTTCTTTAGAATATTAAAAGCTTCATCACATAGAGTATCCCATTTAAAATGTGCGTTTTTCTTTAACAATTCCGTTAACGGTTTAGCTAACTTTGAGAATTCGGGTATAAATCTGCGGTAATAACCTACGAGACCTAAGAATGATTTTATTTCTTTTGGATTACTCGGGATTTTAAAATTTTCAACAGTATCAATTTTTCCTGGATCCGGTTTAATTCCGTGATCAGTAATAACATGTCCTAAGTATGCAATTTCCTTTTTTAAAAATTCACACTTATCCGGTTGTAACTTTAAATTATGTTGACTTAACCGTTTGAATACTTTAATTAGTTTTTCGTTATGATCTACTAAAGATTTTCCATATATAACAATATCATCAAGGTATACCAAACATTTGATACCTTGTAGTCCGGTTAAAACATGATTCATTAAACGTTGAAATGTGGGAGGAGCTCCTTTTAAACCAAAAGGCATGCGATTATATTCAAAATGTCCTGTAGACGTACTAAAAGCTGTTTTTTCTTTATCTTTTGAATCCATTAATATTTGATGGAAACCACTAGCTAAATCTAGGGTAGTAAAATATTTAGAATTTCCCAGTTGATCTAGGATATCCGTTATATTTGGCAATGGGAAGGCATCGCCAACCGTGGCTTCATTTAATTTTCGAAAATCTACTACTACTCGAAATTTCTTTTGACCACTAGAATCTATTTTCTTTGGAACTACTAACAGTGGAGCGTTCCATGGACTTTTACTATGACAAATAATGTCGTTATTCAATAATTCTTTTACTTGGCTTTCAATTTCATTCTTTTGTTGTTCTGGTAACCTATATGGTTTCACATTTATTGGAGTAGTATCTATACTAACTGGAATTTTATGAGTAATACTCTCGGTATACGTTAATTTATCATAAGGAGATAAATGAAATAATTCATTAAAATTTCTACAGATTTCTATTATAGAGTCTTTTTCTTCATTATTTAAATGAGTGAGACGTAATTGTGAATTCAAATATTCTAATCGCTTGTAATTATTAGAATTTTCAAAATTTAATATCTTGTAATTATTAAGATCATCGACTTCTATTTCCTCTGAATTAAACTCAGTAGGTGTTTCATTATTATTTAATACAGTAATAAAATAACAACCATTTACAGGTTTGATTATACAATTGCTAATATATAATCCATTGGCAAGATCTTTAGATAGGCATAAGCCTTCATTAATACGTTTCGTATATATTTTAATTAAGTTTTCTGTTCGAGGAGGTAAAATAATTTTTGTTTTTAAGGTTGGAATTAATTTCCAAACTAGTTCATAATTATGCATTTCAAAAGACAATGCGTTTTTACTATAGTCGATGTTCGCTTTATGTTTGAGGAGAAAATCTCTTCCAATAATACCATCATTAAGAATAGGGAAATCGTTACGAACTACTTGAAAAGGGTGGTGAACTTCTTTGTCACCTAATTTTATTTTTAAAGTACAAATACCATGTGTTTCTAAAGTTCCGGTAATAATGCCTTTCAAATTGACTTTTAACTTTGTATTAACCATTTCATTTCCTTTAAGTTTTCCAGATTTTATTATACTTATATCTGCTCCAGTATCAATTAATAAACTTGTTAATGATTCTTTACAAGAAGGTATTTCAATATTTACACTATCTGGTCTCTTAGTTTCTTTTCCAGATAATTTATATATTCGTTCACTATAATTGTTTTCATTTACTTTATTGGCAGAAGAAAATTTATTATTGAAATTAAAGTTTTTAGAATTACTATTGTAATGCACGGTGCGACTTAATTTAATTGGCTCGCTGGTGTACTGTCGCTCTGACCAGGGCCGTACTCGTTTCCCGATGTAGGCTTATTATTTTGATTAGATTGAACTTTACTATTTTTAAAACCAAAATTTCTTTTATCCTTATAGAAATTTGAATTACCTGAATTACGGTAATTATATGCAGGACTGGTTTTTGAATCTATGTTTCTTTTCTTGAAACAATTACTAATATGATGTCCCGGTATTTTACAAAATGAACAAATAACATTGATAGCTCGAACGTTCTCGTTCCTTTTAGGATACGAAGGTAAATAAGAATTGCTAAAACATTTAGCAGCTGTATGTCCAACTTTGTGACATTTAAAACATCTAATACTATTTTTATTAGTGATTGAAGTCTTTACTGCGGAAGATTTATTTTGATTTAGTATACGTTCTTCCTCTACTGCACATTCAACTGCAGCATTAAAATTGACGAATCTACTCGCTTTAATTATTATTTTAATAGGTTCTAAAAGACCTTCAACAAATGCTTTTAAACATGATTTATTATTAAGATTTTGAATAATCATGGTAGCTTCCTGTCCTTCGCTTGCTATACAAGCATCATTTAAATCAGCGGTTAGTCTTTCTAACCGATTCGCAAATGAACGAATATTTTCATTGACTCTTTGCTTACTACTTAACAATTCAGTTTGAATTTGTGCTATAGTTCTCTTTTCTAAGTATTGATTTTGTAATTCTACCTTTAGTGGTAGCCATTGAAGGAATTCTTTATATTTAATAACATTATAAGCTTGTCCAGATAACTTGCATTTAATTACATTCAGATATTGCTCTTTCTGCATATTAGTAATAGTAGTGGCATATACAATATCACAACATGTGATAAATCTATGAAAATTTTCCCGGTCGCCATTGAACTCAGGGATCATTTTTAAAGCTAATTCAGTTGAAAATGCCATACTGATATCTTCGTCGAGGTTTAAATCAATAAGGTCACTAAAATCAGTTCCGAATATGGCTAATAAGTCTGACATAAATAAACACTCGCAAATACTCACATAACACTATTTGATGTGGAACTTTCACTTTTTTTTTTCTTTGGACGTAGAAGAGAAGACAAAACAGGAATACTGTAACCTGTTGACGGTAAAGATGATGCAGACGTTGATAACCCTCTGTTGAAACTCGGCAACGATTGGTTGAGGGGAGAAGTAATCAGGATCACACAAGATGTAGAAATGATGAAAATTCAAGCTCCGTTGAACTATCACATGCACGATTTTACGTTGTAACTCTTTCGATATTAACACTGTAACCACTCTTAATAGACTTTGGCGAACAATTGGTATTTAAATGACTGAAATGTTTTTAAACACTTTATTTTATTAACTATATTAGTTAAACCGATTTAATTGCATTAAGCAATAACCAACTGTACGTTTTTAAGCAAAGCAAATAAACCTACCCCACACCTGACACCAAAATTTATGTTGTATTGTCGGATACAACGAAATGGGTGGTTCGTGTCTAATATTAGTGACGAGACTTCGTTACTAACTCAATAAGAGGTTTTTAAGGTTTTTGGTTAATATTCAACAACGTAGTCTGTTGTAACAAAGAGATTTATTGAACAAACGAAATATTGGTACAATTTAACTACATTGGTAGAACGTCTGTTCTACTCGGTGATCGCGACACTTCTGGTACTAACATCCACCCAATGTTGCATCGTTCATTTACAAACTTTTATGTTTCACACGGACTCAGCGTCTTTCGTGAGACAACCATGTCGCCTTCCATCTTGGCGAACGTGACATTTAATGTAAATTCAGCTGAGAAAAGGTTGATAACAACATTTAGAACGGATGTGTAGTCTCAGAAGTAGTAATATAATATGAAATATGATTATATGGTTAGACTTAAAATAATACAAAGTAATACAAATATTAGTAAAACTATTAATAATTATTTATGAGAAATGGGTGACTTTACAACACAACCATGCTTATATTTTATTAATTAGGGTAACCAGCAACGAGGAGTTGTTTGCACTGCTGAATACGGTAAATTTAATGATATGTCATTATTCCTGAATAATATTTCAGTTCTTGATTATACATTGCTTCCTCCTTACGTATGACAAAAAACGATAAATAAAATTAGTTGATTACGACTTTAAATCCGAATATTATGTGGTTTAAAAACGTACCATGTCATTAATACTAAATAATTATTATGCATACAACTAAATTAATTTTTATATTTTTAACAAAACGAAAACATTTCTCATTCAACAAATAACATTAAAAAAATTAATTGACCATATTTTAGCATAATCTCTACAAAAATCAAATGAGGTTATTAATGCAAGATAAAATAGAGGAAAAACAAACGATTCGCATTACCGTCAATATACTCACTAATAACTGTTCATATCTCACTACCTTGTTAGGTAGCGAGATTCAATGAAATCCATGACTTCATGTCATGTGTACAAAATAAAATTGAAACACTCAGAATACCTACGTTTCGAATTGATTCAACTTTACGACACTTTGTACATCCGTTATTCTCTAACGCGCATGGCCCTAGCGCTGCTAGCTGTTTTCTAAACACTTGTTGGCGTGTGAGTGCTACTGTGAACAAGTGCGTTTAAGTGTCTTCCGCTGTTATAATAAAAAAATGTTTTTATAAATCATAGTATAATATCTAAGGTGAGTGCAATTAGAATATAGGTATGCTATGCTACCTAGAAATAAAAATTATAGTCACATTTATAAATCTCTGGCTTAAATATCTTCTTGTATTTGCTATTAAATATTACGTGAGAACATGTAAACAAAATAAAACAGTTGCATTTAGATATGGCGAGTAAATTGAGGATGGGAATGGGGTAAAATTATTAATTAATTAAGCGTAAATATTAGGTGTTTTCAATGGATGCTACTCCATTTTGTTTCTATGGGCAACGCCTAGTACATTTTGCATCTTTGCGTGCATAAACACAAAATATGTTAATGTAGAAATTACTGATTCATACTAAAAGCTTTTTTATGCGTAGGGATGAAATAAGATTGTTAGTATGTACTAGTAATTCTTTGCAATAGTAGCCATGCTGTTTTGTTCTTATAGGCAACATCATGACCATTTTGTATTTGTACTTAATTCATTTTCCATGCCGATGATTATTTTTGTTTTGGTAGATTTTTATTTAGTTGGGTGAATTGTTATTTATTTAGCTTGATTTATAATATATTTACGTGATTATTTATAATATAAATGTTTTGTTGCAGAATTTTTTTAAGATGCAAATATATAAACAGCGAAACAAGGAGAATTTTCACTATTCCAAAGGAAGACGATACACATGGAAAAGTAAACAAATTGAGAGTTATAATAGAAAGAAAACACCCAGATGAAGAGGAGCATATATACCTCTACCGATGTCGATAACATAGTCGAGTGTCGAAACCACAACGCACAGTGAGTTTTTTATTACAGTATTTTATATGGCTTAATATTTAAACATATATCAAATGAATCGATTATGTTTTAGTATCTGTACCATTTAATTTTATAGTTTAAAGATAATCATAATATAAATAATATATAAATATCTATTTCTGAAGTATTAGAATAATAGGGATCGAAGAACACTGAGTCGGTACAGATAGAGGAAAAAGGTTTATCATGGATATTACGTTTACTGTTGTAATACTACAGAATATATAAGCGACTCTCGATTCTTGAACAGTCGCGTTTTTTTATTTTTTTTTAAATTTTTAGCTAAATATATATATATATATATATATATATATATATATATATATAAATATATTATATAAAATATAGCCTGTAATATTATATAACAGACTCTGTATAATCCCACAACAGTCAAATATAATTTAAGCCATTTCTGATGATTATGCTAAAACCTATTCTTGTCAAATAAATATCACAAAGTTTATAAAAGCTAATGTTAAGGAAATATCAGATGTCATTTATCTTGTAGACACATGTAACAGTAATAAAAGAGTTTTGACGTAATCAGTGAAACAAAATCAGTTTTTTTTCAAAGACGCTAACTTCAAACATTTATTTTATATATATATATATATATATATATATATATATATATATATATATATATATATATATATATATATATTTATATATATATATATATATATATATATATATATATATATATATATATATATATACATGCTGTATGCTCCTAGTTGTGCGGGTACATTTTAAGGTCCAAAAAAGCCGCCATTTTTAAGCCGCTATTTTGTATTTTGCGATAGTAAAAACTTTAGAAAAAAAAAATATATATATTTATATATATATATATATATATATATATATATATATATATATATATATATATATATATATATATATATATATATCTATATATCTATATATCTATATATCTATATATGCTGTTTGCTCCAAGTTGTGCGGGTACATTTTAAGGTCCAAAAAAGCCGCCATTTTTAAGCCGCTATTTTGTATTTTGCGACAGTAAAAACTTTAGAAAAAAAAAAAAAAAAAAAAAATATATATATATATATATATATATATATATATATATATATATATATATATATATATATATGCTGTATGCTCCAAGTTGTGCGGGTACATTTTAAGGTCCAAAAAAGCCGCCATTTTTAAGCCGCTATTTTCTATTTTGCGATAGTAAAAACTTTAGAAAAACGCAAAAAAATGGACCAATTTAGAAGTTAAAACTCTAAGTTCTTATTCCTTTTAATTCTCCCACAATAAATTCTCAAAATTTGCTGAATTTGAGCCAAGTTTAGGAGAACTTCCCCTTAATATAAATAAGCATTAAAAGCTGCACATTTATTCGACCTCGTTGCTTCTATAGTTTCCGAGAACTACTATTGTTTCGTGCATTGGAGGATTGTTTGAATATTTATTTTAATAAGAAATTTGATAATACCTATGTATTTTTGTTTTAATTTCTTGGCTATTAGTATTTAATTGTAAGCCTGTAAAATAATTGGGAGCAATACGCACTGAAATACTGTTTTTACATGTAAATCCGTATGTTCACATATATACCTTACCACCCGGTATATCATAAGTTATTGCATCTGATATCACAAATTATGTATATCAGAATAATCATGGAATATAACGAGGAAGATATTTTGCTTTTATATGTCAGCGTCACATTGATGCTGAATTATAGTCGCAGAAACTCAAACTAACCTCTTCAAAAAATATACATCGCAGTACACGGCGTTACTGTTTAAAAATACATTTGTAATTTTCCTAAATTTATCCTTAATATCATCATGTCCATTATGTAAATCTGATGCTGCATCTCTCAACAATTTTGATAAACCAGCATCAACTTTGCTAATATAATTTATTATATAAGAGGCTAAACCGTATTCTTCAAATATAAATTGTATGTCCATATTCGATTCAAACAGATGTAATATATTTTTATTGTAACCATTGAGCACTGTTTCTAAACTGCTACGTTTTAAAAATAATTGAGTTCGTTTTAATGAAGATCTTAGAGCTGAAATGTATTGCTGTTCTGTTAAATTTAATTTGAGTAATATATCTTCAAAACTAATATATTCTGGTTTTTTAGACAAGAAAGTCATATATTTCCTAATATTAACCAAATTTGTCTTTGCATTCTCATCCTTATCACTCAATGGTTCTAAAATCATAGTTCTAGGCATAACTGGTATTGGAAAGTTAAATCTACATTTAGTTTTGTTCTTTTTCCCCTTATAACATGTGTGAGTATGTCTATGTTTTTGCACCATCATGAACGGATCATTTTCATCATACTTACAAGTAATAAATCTATCTATATCTAACGAAATAGTTTTATGTCTATTTAATTTAAATAGTGTTTTAATAAGGTCGGGCCAAATCTTTTCCCCTGCCGATAAAGTTAAAAATATTGTTGGTTTCCCTAGTTGTCTAATCATTGCCATTAATTCTTTTTTCCGAGACTCCCAATAAGATGGCGAAGAACAAATATGTTTCAATATTTTATAGCCTTCGTCAAATTTAGCTAAATTATTTACGAAATCTATATTTAACGCATTAGCAGCTGAAACTCCGTCATTTCTTTTAGAGTTCCGCAAACACATGTTTAAACTACCTATGTATGATTTTTATAATTTCTTTTTCGCCATAAACAAAATTCTACTAGGGATACAAGATCTGCGATCTTGACGTCTACTTTCAGATTTTGACCGGTCATGATATGTAATATTTTTTGGAGTATTCATTTTATGACCGCCGAAAATTTTAGGGAAACATTATTCATCTAAATCCTCAACTAGATGCCATGCTACAGGTGTTTTGCCCTGACCTGGTGCCATTATTTTAACATTATTAACTATTTCATTATTTCGGTCTACAACTAGCACTTCATCATCAAATTCAACTTCATCTACATCCTGATCGGCACCTACTATATCGTCGTCTATTTTAATTTCATCTACATCAAATGGCTCCTTAAAATATTCATCGAGGGAATTTTGAGAATTGGAATTTATGTTTTTTTCTACGTCAGTCCGATCTATAACAAAATCTAAATTTTCGTCGTACCTGCTTTCGTAATCGTGAAAATATCTTTGGTCAATTTTTATGTCATATTTTTGATAAAGCGGGGTATCTAACAAATGTTTTAATGCATCGCAAACTACTGCTGGCCTAAAAGTTTCAAACATATAATTTGATGAGTGAAGCAAGTGTATTTTTAATTTAATTTGAATTGTTGCCATATTATCAAAACTCCTTGGCAACACCTTGTTACGTGCTATATTCGTCTTTAGGGACCAATTGCGCAATTGGCAATCAGCTGCTCCGTTCGCCTCTTTTTATGTCCCTGTCTTGTCCCTTTTTTTTGTTGTTTCTGTTTGTTTCCTCTCTTTTTTTTTTGTCTTGAAGTCACTCAGGCTCCCTTAAAGACCCAAAACAAGGACCTGATTGAAGGGTGGATATTTTAGTTAGCAGCATCTTTCTTACCGTCACGCGTTCATATGTATTTAAATATATATAGATATATATATATGTATATGTGTATGTATATGTATACCTATATATTAGTAATGTTTTGGATCTTGCCAATCAATATTATTGATGCTAACCTCGTTTCCAAACGTCAACACGTATCTCACGGACCAAGAGCGGTGTACATTAGGAAATAGATGGAGTCATAGGTTATCGATATCATATTGTCACCACACAGGAATATTTAGGTATTTATCGAAATCTGACATTGACAAACCCTTTTAAAAATAAATAATATCTTTCGTGGCTGTCCCGGTAGATAGAGAAGTATAGCGGTTGAGCATACCGTCAGTGGAGTAAACCTTGCTTGACCTTCTTGTGCATATTGGCGCGCAAGTGTATTTTCCATTTCTGTTCTTCTCGGCTATCTGGCTATTTTCGTTTTCTCTCGTTTGGTTAGAGTAGAGAAAAAGAAAGGTCGTGACAGAGAGACTTTTTTTTGGACCGGTGAACAGAGAGTGTGTTTTTGATAGGAAAAAAAGAAAAAAGAAAGAGTTACGGTGAGACGGTATTTTTGTCATTTACTTAATTTGAGTAATCCGTATTCGGGATCAAGGAAAGTACCGTTCATTTTCTACGCGGAGCGAATTGTTGCGCTGTCCGTATTTTCGAATTAAAACTCCGGTGGATTGCCCGTAAGGGGATTAGCACGTGGCTCAGACTTTTTCTTTTCTTGCTGAAAAGTAACCGTTTAGTGCGCTAGTGATCCGCCGATCATCGTCCGCGCATCCAGCGTCACCAAATCTACGATTTCCTGGAATTGCGTCCAGAAATTTCAAAAGAAATACCTGACCCGCCCATTTTGTATTCAAGCTCAACGGAACTCTCGTCGGCTCTCGTCGAGTCGAGTCAAGGTGACCTAGAGACAAAGTGAAGTGAATAAGCTAAGTACCGCCAGATATTTCCATTAAACCAGATTTAATTTTCCTTAAGAATATCAATTCAAGAAAAATTCGCCCACTTAGAGACTTATTTGGTATTATAAATTTAACTCAGTCGTGAGTGAGATACACACTAATTGTAGATGCGCCCGCGCAGTATCGCTGTAAAGATAATATTGTAAGCACATGCGACTTTTAATATATATACATATCTATATTTACGTTCAGATTCCATGTATTCCGTGAACGTTTTTGTGAACGCTGATGTTCGTTGTCTCCATTTGATTGAGTTGCTGTAAATAATGGCGGTTTTAATAAGCACTCGATTTGCGTGTAGTTATTCGTACCTTGGGCCGTTCCGTAACGCCTTCTTCTGTGACTCACCTTCCAACAAAAACATATGTACATTTGTGTGAACCGAGTTGATCAACAAGGGCATTTCAATTTAGGTAAATGTTTCTTACCGGGTAGTGTCACGGGTAGAATTCCAACGGCACAAGCACTATCGCGTTACTTCGCGAACATCCGCGCGTATTACGTTCAGAAAACAGGCTCGCACATCGTGGAATACTGCGAGGATTTCAATTGTATTGATTGTTGTAAATTTGTATTAAGGGGTTACCCTTATTAGTGTAACTGTTCTTAAGGATTATTCATTTATTTAATTCTGTTGGGTGTTTATAATAAACTACACATTTAAACTTACTGGCGTACTTGTTTATTCGACCCCCCGCTGCCCTCTTTTTAGGCCGATGCAAACTCACTCAGGATAGCCGTGCGATACGCAAGGTATCGTCAGAGGACAACGTTGCCCACCGTATCGATCTTGTATTAAATCCTAGGGATTTTCGTGATTTAGTCTGGTTGAGGTAAGAACTACATTTAAATTACGTGGCGCCCAAACCACCCCTTCTCCACTGAGAAGCCGGCACCCTCAGCCTATGCGAGGATTTTCGGTACCGTGTAAAAAGGCACGTTACAACCTGTAGCATATCATTTATTTCAACTGGTATGTTTACTACACTACCTTTCATTCCTAACTGAGCATTTAACATGTATGATTTTAATGGACGAAGTTGCATAAAATTTATATATAGAGCTACCATTATCTCTTCAAGAGACGACAATATTTTTACACATTCTGGAATTTATGCGAATTTAAGACCATTACTAACAGCTAATTTTGGAACTTTGCCTTTAATTACATAATTGTTACAGGTTTTGCAAATATAATTTGAATTAAAATTGAAAATTTTACTGAAAAAGTCATCAGAGAAAGCCTGTTTAATTTTTTCAAATTTAAAAGTGCTTACAGAATGAATGAAAAATAATCCCTCGCAACAACAGCATATTAATTCAGGCATTAATGAACGATCTTTTAGAAATTGCAATTGCAACCCTGCATCAATTGAATCTTGTCTAGCTAAATTATTCAGTAAGTTTTCCCTAAATCTGCATAAATCTGTGTCGCGTTTAATCTGTTTTTGTATTTTATTACTCCTTTTATCATTCTCTTTATACTCTTCATTATTTCTTATATTCCTCTTACTTTCTTGATTTTACATACGCTCCTTTTCAACATATTCTTCGTTCATTCTCAGTTTTTTCATATTCTCTACGTTTCCAATTCTTTCTCTGTATATACATCATTTATGCGCAATTGTTTCATATGCTCAATGTTACTTATTCTTTCTTTCTCTTTATATTCCTCGTTCATTCGTTGCTGTTTCATATTCTCTACGTTTCTAATTCTTTCTTTCTCTTTATATTCATCATTTATGCGCAATTGCTTCATATGCTCAATGTTACTTATTCTTTCTTTCTCTTTATATTCCTCGTTCATTCGTTGCTGTTTCATATTCTCTACGTTTCTTATTCTTTCTTTCTCTTTATATTCGTCATTCATTCTTAATTTTTTCATATTCACTGTGTTATTTATTATTTCTGTATTTCTATACTCATCATCAACTCGCATCCTTTTCATGTTTTCCTTATTACATTCTCTATTTTTCTCTTTGTAACCCTCATTCATTCTTAATTTTATTTTGTTTTTTTTATTTACTTCTTTTTCTTTCTCTTTATATTCATCACTCATTCGTAATTTTTGCATATTTTTCTATATTACTCATCCTTTCTTTCTCTTTATATTCGTTATACATTCTTAATTTTTGTATATTTTCTGTAT
Organism: Nebria brevicollis; assembly: GCA_944738965.1. NCBI lineage: Eukaryota > Metazoa > Arthropoda > Insecta > Coleoptera > Carabidae > Nebria > Nebria brevicollis. The sequence goes on along the minus strand of OX122898.1, from coordinate 8,860,458 downwards.
TACTCATCCTTTCTTTCTCTTTATATTCGTTATTCATTCTTAATTTTTGCATATTTTCTATATTTTTCAACCTTTCTGTCTTTTTATATTCATCATTCAATCTTATTTTTTTCATATTCTCAATGTTATATATTCTTTCTTTCTCTTGAAATGCAACATTCATTCTTAATTGTTTTATACTTTCTATATTATTTTCTCTTTCATTCGTAACTTTTTCATATTTTCCCTGGCACTTTTTTTCTTAGCACTATATGATTTCTTTTTCCCCATTTTATTTTATTTAACGATACGAAACAAAAATCAATCTAAACAATAATTATACAATTTAAATATAATTAGATATTAATTAATAATTATTTCTATAAAAGAAAACGATATTTTACTTAAGCAACATTGAATATAATAATTAACTTAAAAGAATATTTGTATCTGCAATTTAACTGTATTTAATCTAGGTATTTTAAAAGTAAATCATTAATTATTACTAGAAAATTATTATTTAAAAAATATTTTTAATTCGGCTTACCCACTCAATGCAATAATTTCCACCTCAAAACGCAAACCGATTTTTAGTGTTTGATAATCCTAAAATAGCAATAATTTAACACATTTTAATTCTATTATAAGATAAAAGTCTTTAATATATTACCGTATATATAAATTGCTTTATAGTGAATTATAATTGATTGCTCAATTAACAACTACTGTAAGAAAATTTACAATTGGAATATTTGTTTATGTTTATTAACTTGCCAACTTGTGCTTTCTGCTAAACAATTGCCACGACACAGGCTATATGATAAATAAAAGTCGAACAAGTTTCACTAGCTATTTCTTTGTAACGGATACCTTTTTTGACAAAAATATTATCATAAAAGTTATGCGAAATATTAATATCTTTAATTTTTAAAGTAACAATTTTTCTGTAAGTGCAACCATTTTTGGGTAATGGGAGAAACCAAAAAAGGTGACTAGAGTAAACCGGCATTTCCGGTTTGTATCTTGTTTTCAAAAATAGGAGGTTTTCGAGCCAGGAACATACAAATCTTAAGTTTAAAGTTTCATAATTTTCCCTTTAGCCGTTTGGGCTGTAGTGCGCTCACACACACACACACACACACACACAGACACACATACACACACAGACGGACATCATTCCAAAAATAGTCGGAATCGATTCAGGGAAGGTCAAAACGTATATTTCCGTTAAAATCTCGAGTTCGAAATTTTTCATGATTACAATACTTACTTATACTGCGTATAAGAAAGTAAAAACCATATACTATATTAACTTCCACTACTACTTTTAAAAACAACACATAAACATATCTCACTCTATATTCTGTTTTATTAAAATCTTAACGTGATTTCTATTTACTTTACGTAACTCATGCGTAAATAGAGGGATTTTGAATTTAAGATATTATATATTATTGTAAGTCAATGTATTCATTATATATTAAGCTCTTTGTTACACGATCAAGTTCGAATATATTTTTAGGATATATAACGTGGTAGATGGCAATCGACACATGATTGCGATTGCATAATATATTTGAGTATCAACTAAATAATCTTTAAATTCAGTTTTCAGTACTCAATTGTAACGCGTGTACTATAGCATGTTCGCTAATAATCGAATGCTAGGTGAAGCCGTTTTAAATAATTACCATTGTGAGAACAATTTATCTGGAACTATTACAGAATCAGTTTTGTCACTTTAAAACAAAACTGTCTATTCTTCAAAATCTATGTAAAATGAAATGGTTTCTCGTACTCAATCTTAGGTAGAATTACTGTACACTCGATTAGGAGACCGTGCTTTAAATTTGAGTGGTGAAGTTGATTTTCAATCGTCAGAAAATACCATAGACGGGAATATTATTTCAATAATTTATTCTGAAGATATGTATTTGTCATGTAATAGTAGTTCTCATTAAATTAATTGCTATACGATTTTTAATAATTCCATTATGTTTTAGTTGAAAATGCCGTGCATACTGAGCTGGACACTGCGATATTCAAATTTACATCAATAGTCAATTTTATATTGTGGAACAATGGATAACTTGATGAAGAATTGCAGGCTTCAAGAACATCTTTGAAGAAAAGAGACTACATAGAAAAATGTAAGGTACGAAATTCAGAAATTAACGCGCTAGTCTTTGATATGCTATGAGAGCTATCATTTTTTATTTTGATATTACTTAAACATAAATAAAAATTGTATGCCTTGAATTTTAAGTAAATTCAAATGGTATTAAATATATTTATATATACGAGGTTATCGTATTTTCATAGATTTTCAAATTAATTTATATAATAAATTAAATACTTTAAATTGGATCATATTTCTAATATACTGTAAATAATTTTCTCTTCAAGAACTTCTAGAATATATCAAGCGACACACCGATGATAAGGTTTTCTTGTTTATTTGTAATCTATCTGTTTGAGTGAAATATAGTCGGCTCACCCACGTTTAACATCCTACGGTAATTTGCAAGTTTCAAATATAATGTGCATATATCGTAATTTATTATTCCTCTTATTTTACACATTCTTAAAAATTCAATCAAAGGAATATAAGATTCCTTTATTTTTTGTAATTATAATTCTATTTGTCACAATCCACTGTTACGAAAGTTCATTAAAATAAAAGAGTACCTAATTTTTAAGTATCCTGTATTCTTTGTTTATGATATTTCTGTTTAAATTTGCAATCTCCTCCCAAGCAACTTAGGAAGATACGAAAGTGAACCAAAAACACTTACATAAAAACTATTATTTCATATCAAATATATTTTAAAATGAATTTTGTCAATTAAATAACTATATCAGTTGACAAAACCGAATAAGGTGTTGTCATTGTCTAGTGAATATGCTAGTCTAGAATGTATTACTCTATAGAATAGAAATCAACAGTGAACAAGTATTTCGTTTTAAATTAGCAAATATATGTGTATTTATTTTTATAAGCGTAATTTGGTATACGCATAAAGTTTCTCGGGAATGATGCGATGGCGTCCTAGTCGTCTCTTACAATTCTGCCAGCTTTTATAACGGTTAACTGGCTCCAGATCCTAATTACGTCCTGGACCCTATCGACAAAATCCGTGAATGCACCTTGCACTTCGGTGTCGTATTTTATAAATGTACTGCTTATATTCAGTAAGTGTTTGAATTCTTAATGCATTCCTGCTGGATAACTATTTACCGTATTTTCGAGTGCCCTCTCGTTCATCACTAATGGTTTCACTTTTGTTTCTGTCATGAGTCCACAACACTAGTTGAATGCGTTGTCAGTGAAATCTAGCGCTCTTGTTTTGCGTCTCGCGATTCAAAGGATAACATTTGTGGATTGATTTCGGAACTTTTATTGTATCTGCCAGCAACTTGAGAAATATTATGAAATTACATGTTTACTGCAATCTGATGTCATTATTAAAAATAGGTGACTCTATTTGTATATTTTATAATTGAATTTGCAACAATGCTATTACTGTTGATATATCTACAATCATGACACACATGTTACTAACTCTTGAGACTTTTTCTTTAATAATCTGTTTTAATTTTTCAATTTCATTCCGGAATTCTCTTGTTGAACTTGTTGAAGAGTTCGAATTGAACTCTGGGTATCAAAGAAGTCATCATCGTTGCAACATCATGTTGCGATTCTTTAATAATTAGGCCTTTCTTCTCTCAACAACTTTTTTGGGGAACAATATCACAGTTTTCACACTATTTAATAAAAGGATATTATACTATTTCATGTTTCTAAATAGTGTCACTGTATGACATTTTAATTATATTCAAGGTATATTGTCTAATGAAAGTTCTTCAACATAAAAGAAAACCCTTGTCCATGTGTGAAATAAGGTGAAATTATTTGACCCCATTTCTCACCTTTTCAATACAATTTATTACTGCTGATGAAGCGACTAGTGTATTTTTACTAGCCAAGACTGAATATTTTGTTGCATTTCTGAATAAATTGGAGTGGTGTTTATTTAATTGTTTACTAACATTATCTTTACCTGAGCTAGGCTTCTGAATTTTGTATGATATATGTTATTAGTATACATTGTGTATGAAGAATACACACACTACTACTGATTCTTTTAAACAATTACAGTCAAGCAAAGAAGAAATGTACTTAGGAAAACAGAACTGTGAGCTGGGAATTTATATTTTTTTGCTTGTTACTGAAAACGATTATTCTTTATCTACAAGAGTGTTGAATGGGCATACCATTGGTAGTCTAGGTAGTGTTATATTAGAAGCTGAAGGAATTTTTGACATGCTAGAATGTCTTCTGATAGTTATTTGTATCTTATTAAAGGCTTCATGATTTCTTTTTGTGATGTCTCTTTTAATGCTTGCTTATATGAAAAATATCTATGCAAGTGATTAGTTAATTTGTTATTTAAACAGTAGACAGTACCCTACTTTTGTCCAGAACGGTGATGTTTATGTTTATAGTTGACATGTATACTGCCGCAATTCATAAAATATTAATAAGCACTACTATATTTTTCTCAAGATCAGTAGAAAATGCCGTGTTTTAATTTTCGTTTAAGTTTAAACCAATAAGAACGCTGAAGTCAGTACCAATTATGGCCAATGATTCTGCCATAAGTAAATAACTCACTAGTACTCACTTCACTTTTGATGTGGCAGAGGAAAGTTTACTATTGACAATATAAAGTTGTTGATTCTTCTAATATGTAATCATTATAATCTAAGTCATCATCGGCTTGGTCGACATGTTCATCATCGTTACTCCTTTTAATAGTTCTAGTTAAAGAAATATTCACATTGCTACGGCTGGAGGCTGGCTATGACGTTACTTTACTTGATTCTACTTTATTATCATTAGTACCGTCCAAGACTGTAACTTCTGTAGGGTTTGGATCATACCAGGAGTCAAGCACACGAGGATAAGAACGATTGTTTAAATAATTATACAAGTTTACATGTTATATGTTCAGTTTGATATTTTATTGCGGTATTTAGTACTTACTAGATTATGTTCACCAAACTCATGATCGACACTTTACAATAGTACACTGGTTAAATCAGACTGAATAATATCTCTTAGACACTCGATAAGAGACTTTCCTGAGTGTCTCTTCCTGGAGCTTATATAGGTTTTCGTTAATCCCATGTGTCGGTTTTGTGGTATGTGAGAGTAACCTTGACATTGGATTAAGCTTTACGAAATTTGTTTAATCCTGGTGTTTTGATAAGGCTAGGTGATAATTGGTATTCCGCTGATGGATACGATTGGGTAATATTTACTGTTACTTAGGCCTAGAAGATGCTTGTTTCCCACGGTGGACCGACTAGTGGGGAAATCGTACACACGTGTGTGATCCAAGCGTGACACTGTGTGACCCAGGCGTGACAATATCAGAGTATATCTACTTCCTTATTCGGTATAATGCTAGAAAAGCACACAAAACATGGATAACTTATAGGTTTACAAAATTCATTTTATATAATAGAAATTAAATACCTTTATTTCAAAAATAAACCCAATTTATTATTATCTTTATATAATGATCTCGACAAATATGAATTGATTGAAAACGTGTAGATTGATTGTTGTGAATGATTTTATTATACGATGGATCTAAATACTCAATTACAGCAAAATTTAATAATTCTCGTATTTTACAAATTACCTGTAAAATGTCCATAAAAAATCTAACAAATTGTGAATATTAAACATTACTGTTGTTTGATTGTTTACTGTCTGACTGATTGACATAATTCCATAAGTAGGCAGTAAATATAAGCAATTTTACGCATAACATAAAATTCTAGAATTTAACCATTTTCCATCTGCTGTTCGAACTATGGAAGCAGTTGCAATAAATAAGAACTGCGAGAATTGCATATATTTATGATCCATTCCTTCCATAAACAAATTGCATAAAAATTTATTATTTCAAAATGTCGGACATACTTGTTTGTACCATTTTATGTATTACGGTGAATAAAAAAAAGGCCACGAAGAAATTTTGAAAGACGTTAAAGATTATTATTACATTTTGAGCTGATCACTTTCGCGTGGGCTTCATTTGCAATATCATTTGCAAATTTGAATTTCAGTGATCCCTTATGCCCTGTTTCATTAAATAATATCACAGATTTATATTGTGTAATTATGAAACTCTAAATTCTCTAATTTAGCCTTCCCCTGCGGGTAGAGGGTTAAAATTAACCCGCAGTAACTCAGCTGGTCTTTCGAAGCGACCAATGGGTGAGGAAGGTACCTCGTTAAGAACACAGTGTTCAAGATCTGTTCTTTTACCGGAAGGTAGGAGCCAATCTTCTGGGTCATTTCCTACTTTTGTTTTCTTCACCCGCGTGTTTTCCGTGCATGGAGACCCGTAAGGAAGGAGAAGATGATCCTGGTGGTAGAGCTCACGCAACACACCACTTCGGCTTCGGATTTTTCCGATACGGGAGGTCCCATCTGACCAATCGGCTTGTCGTTACTTTCTCAGTACCGGTAATGTGGGTCCCACGATCCTGGAGGTAAGTTTTCAGACGTTGGAGAAAGTGGCTCGCAGCGTTCTGGAGTTTGTTTCCAGGTGAGGGGGGCTATATATCCTTGTTAGCCCCGACGATTACAACAGCTTGTGGTGGGTGGAGAGACCAGGAGATGAAACTTTCTTTTTCTTAATGGCAAATTATCGTACGAGAGAGAAAAGTTTTTAATGGGAGAAAATGAGTTTTCCTCTAAATTCCTTATTATTAAAAGGACCGAAGAAGGACTATCAATTTCCGATGTCTCCTGTTTCGGTTTGGCGACGTGACAACGAGCTAGCTGGTGGAGATCCTAAATCCATTCATTTGAATTTCACGTTGTCTGGGAAATTTTTGTGCAGTAAATTAAACGCTTCTGGGTCCATATAGATAACAAGTTTGTCTAGAGCGCTGCTCACGAATATAAAAATAATATATTTAAGAGAAATGTATTTAATTTTTTGCTGTTTTAAACATACCTAAACGAATCGAGGAAACGAAGAGAAATGCCTTTAATCTTTTTAGAAAAGAAAATATATATTTCTTCATTGCTGGGAATAAGGTACGTATATCCTCTTCGTCGCCTTTCACAAACAAGTGACTATCGTTACCACTTGAAAAATTTATCATAAGTATGGTTTATAACAAATAATAAATCCATAATTGTTTTGTCTCAAATAAAATTTATATTGATTAATGACACATACTGCAATTATATCAGTGACGCCATAAATATAATTGTCTTTTACATAACCAACAACATGAATCTGTTGAAGATAAATATTCATAAAATAGTTCAGAATTTGTAAAATCTAAACGTAATATATGTTCCCTCTATTGACTTAGTGCAGTTATAAGTGAAGCCCTCTGATCATGCGTTTGACAAGAGATTGGACAAAATTGAGTTAATTCATTTAATGTTCGCCCATAAGAAAGAATTTTGTGCATGCTGAAGGAATGGCGTTAATATCGTACGTTTTTTGACAACGCACATAACCGATCGCGGTGTGGGTCACATATAGGTGAGAATATATCCATGTTTTGTTCACCCTTAAGTTATACCATAGCTATATCGACGCTTTCTGTGCCAAAATACCATGTCTTCTCTTCCCATGCGAGAGGTGGTTGGTATAGGTCTTTTAAGTTCAATTTTTTCAATATTGTTTCTTATAATTTGGATTCTATCTTTATTGAAGATACAATATGATAATACTATTTATAATACCATAATATTCTCCTGCATACGTGATTGCTAGCTTGTATCCTTTTTTTATTAATTTAAAATTTATTCCCAATTTAGATATACTGATTTTATAAGGAAAATTTCTTATTTTCTCTTCAAATGTCTCAATTTCTTTGTTTGTTGTTAATTTTAACATGATTGACCTGTAGGGTTTGGATCATACCAGGAGTCAAGCACGAGAAGATGAGAAGAATAATTACCTATATCATTACACAGATATACATTGTTATACGTTTAGTTTGGTATTTATTGAAAATAAGTACTTACAGGATTAAGCTTATTGAGCTCAAGATGCACTGATTCTAATATTAAACAGTTTGAATTGTATCTCTAAGGCTTCGACTGAGAGACTGTCACGAGTGTATTGGGTTTTGTGATATGTGGAGGTAACCTTGGCTGGGACTAGGGTTTACGAAATAAGTATGCTCGTGTCGCTTTAATAAGTCGTAGACAGGTATTATTGGGTCATCGTTCCTGTTACTAGGCCTAAGTGTGATGCTTGCTACGCGCGGATGACACGAGAGGTGCTTGCTACACGTGGGTGACCTATTGTGTGGCACGAACGTGACACTGATGACCTATTGTCTGGCACGAGCGTGACAATACTGTATCTACTCCTGCCAATTTCAAGTCTTTCCGCGCGATGCCGCGCCTTTGATTAGCGATGCCATCCTTCCAGGCCAACCCGTGTCCGTTCTGTTTGGCGTACCTGATATTTTGTGCTCCCTTTTGGTTCACGATTCTCTCAGAGTAGGGTTCCTGCAAGAGGAGATGCACGCACTTTCCTCCGTTCAGCAGAAACGCTACCTCCTTCGGAGAGATTTCTCCGTCAACACTGTTTTTGACATCCGGTGGTATATTTATATCCTGGGCTGCGTCCTCCATCCACATCTCGTCATCTAGTTCTCCCACCCAAGGATTGTCCGTGTCAGCTTCTCATAGACACTTGATATGTGCTGTAGAAATCATATTGCATCTCAGAAACTGGTACATTATCAATTGCAGAGATGAATGCTAGTTATATCGAGAATATTCTCAGGAATCACTTCCGTCATATCGCACACTATGGAGTCTATGCTGCCAATAGACTGCCTCATAAAGTGAACTACCCCTGTGCAATCATCGTTAATACCGATCCAGATACCCTACCTGAATCGCACTGGGTCGCTATTTTTATCGATCGCGAATAAAGAGGCGTGTATTTTGACAGTTATGGAAGACCGCATCGAAATATGTATCATTTGAATTTCATAAGGAAAAACACGCCAATCTGGACGCATAATTCAATTTTAATGCAAGACTTGTATTCCACTATATGCGGACAATACTGTTTATAATTTCTATTATTTAAAATAAAAGAACATACACTTAAGGAATTCGTAAAATTGTTTAAATTTTGCAATAATAATAAGTTGATAAATGATAGGTATGCTAAGGGATTATTCGAATGCTATTTTTCTGTGAACTGTTATAAAAATTTGTGAACTTATCAATAATGTACGCATCAAAATATGATTAATAAAATTTTTATTATTTACACCTTAAAATTAATTCTAAAGCTAATACAATTTTTATTATTTACATCTTAAAATTAACTCTAAGTCTCAACAACTAACCTATTCGTACTAACTATAAAATCCTTCACAAACCTAATATCTAAACTTAATTTAAAACTATACATTCTAGACATGTCCCAAACATCCTTTAAAAATCCTTCCACCCCCCTAACTCTCATAATTTTTCACACACGTCACACTGTCTACCAGTTCTCACTTCGTACAGCGCGCAGTACTGCACGAAGCAAAGATACACGTTGAAGAACGAGTCTTCCTCACTCACCAAATTATCTTCCATCACCGCCGCACGACACAACACTTGCTCACACATTTTAACAACCTCGTCAAGGAGGATGTAGTGCTCTTCCCTACTTAGCTTTACGGCGGTGCGGTCCATGAAAGCCATGCTGATGCCACATGTCTCGTGGAAGAAGTCAGTCGCTTCCACGCCTCAGCCAACATACGGTAGTCCTTGAAACAGATAATCTGCCGTCCCCGTGCAAGCCGCTCCTCACCTTTCATATCTATGTAGGGACTAATCCCTACAATGATATACAACGTAAGTGTTCCCTGCAGTGTAACACGGCGAAGCAGCTTGTCTGCATCAAGCCCCCTGAACGTAGGTAGATTGAATCTACCTGGGGCGGTGGGGGCGTCAGCCGTCGATAAGTCAAGGTTCCGCAACCTATCGGGCGTTAAAGCCGCCACGGCAACTTCGGAACCTAAGCCGTCGGGTAACGTCCACATGTCCGCCGTACTGGGACCTGCCCGATCACCCCACACGCCCGTTGCCGTAAAATCGGGCTGGGCGTGATCGGCATCGTCGTCGTCGGTGGTGGATGGAGCCGAAAAGTCCATAGACTCGGATGGGGACGCCGGAGCTTCCATCGAGACGTCGTCGTCATCATCTTCGTTGCCGACTGGGGTTTCCTCCGCCTCCTCCTCGCTGTCGCTTATACATACACAGTCTCCGAGATTCTTATAAAAAAACTAAAAAAAAAAAAAATTAATAATAATAAATATTAACAATGTAAAATAAAATACATTTTAACATTGAAATTATTAAATTTTATTTACCTGACTGGTCGAATGCGACATGGCTGGACAGCCTGCATTGGTTTATTTTGAGGGTTCATCGTGGGTCTACTGGTCGAATAACACTGAGTACCTACCCTTAAAATACGGGCCGCTTATATACGTTTCGCAACAATAGAAATTATATTCTATGCTCTTTCGGTACCTTTTAAACATAGCGTTTGGTTCCATCGTATAACAGAAGTAATACAAATAAGTCATTTAATTTTTAATCTTCTATTGCTATATCTATTTATATAGATCATTTTTATAAACTCTACACATATTTCATGGTTTCGGGTGTTAGCTTGTGAAACAAGACTATGGTTTCGACTTATAATCAGTTTTATTTTTTTAGTACACAATTCCTTTATTCATTTATATTGCTAATTTTATAAATATTGCATCTTTTGTACTGTAGCATGATTTCGAACACGTGCTTAAACAGTTTTTTTTGACTTGAAACTGCTGCTTACATTTTCATCATTTTTAAATCTAATTTCTGCAGTACTAAGCACGCACATTTATTTATGTTTATTAATTTAAATGCAAAATTTCAATTTTTATATATTTGTCATAGATAATGTAAAGTAATTGCGCATTGAAAAACGCATGTAAAATCCCTTTGTAAACAAGTATGCCAAGCGGTACCTCAGAAATGCACAATCGACAATGGTGTCTATTTTTCGAAGAGGTGTTCTATGCATCTTTCTTTACCTTTTGAGCATAGCTTTCGCTTCCATCGTGTAACAGAAATAATACAAATAAGTTATTTATTTGAATCTTTTTATAAATGGTTAGGTGTATTTACATCCCCTCTCGTAGAGTCCACTGCGCAAAAGATATTTTATAAATTTTTTTTCCAACACTTAAGGGATTTGAATATTTATTAGGGTCTGGTACAATCTGACGCCTTATAGTTGGACGTAAAGGTACTTTTTTGTTTCACGCAAAGGGTAGCTGCACATAGGGACAGGTTCAAACACGATATCTCATTTCGCAGTAGGACAATAACAATGGCCCACAAAGGAAAAAAAACAATGACATTTATTAGGGTCTGCCTGACAGGTCTGGTGCCAGTGCAGGTGAGACTATCTTCTGTTTGCACCTGACTTATTTATTAAGGTCTATATAAAAAAAGGTCTGACAGGTATGGTGCCTGTAGAAATCATTTGTTTGCACCTGACATATTTATTAGAGTCTACATAAAAAGGGTCTGTGACGCTAAGGGCAGCTGCACAAGAGGACAAGTGCAAACATTAGACAATAACAATGGTCGCTTCCGCAAAAGGCGCCCACAAATGAAAAAAATAATGACATATTTATTGCCCTACAGGTCTGGTACCGTGGGAAATGATCCCTTCCTTTGAACCAGACATATTTATTAGGTTCCAGGTAATTATTCAAAAAAAGGTGTGGCACAGGTGCAAACATGACGTTTCTCAGAAAATAAAGCGCAGGTGCCAACATGACAGGTCATTAATCAAAGAAAGGTCTGGTGCGGATCCCTCTTGCTACTTTACTTACATGTTTGTTTTGTTCAACTGTACATTTTGCATTTTATGTGATTTTGTTTTGTTGAAAAGTTCTCTCTTGTAATCCTCTAAAGCATACAAATTACGCAAATATCTTGGGCGTGCTCTGGACAGACCCATCGAAAGCATTTCTTACAATAGTGCCGGGTTGTTTTATTTCTTGCTCTTCCACATATATAGCACCGGCCCCTTCCCTCCTTCATTTCTTGAGCAACTGGAAGGTCCTCAATTCCCAAGAGAAGACGAGAACGTCGCTGAATCTCGCACGGTAAACTGGATAGGGTAGCTCTTCGTTCAATTTGTGGTTTTATGAGCTCCCATGCTATATTTTCGAGAAAACTTCGCCTAACGACTTGCTGGTTACCGTGATTGGCCGTATAAATACATGGTGCATTTATTGCAGCTATGTTCAATAGGTCATAGTGTATAACTAAAGGCCAACATCTACAATTTCGAGCCACGTCGTACGTTCCGCATAATTGATCTACCAAGTCTACTCCTGGCTTTGTACGATTGTAAAACAATCATTTCGGATTTTCTTTTGTCGCCTGTCTTATCGTCAATTGATGCATCGTTATGCAAGGTGGATACAACTAGAACTGCATTTTTTTTTGGGGCAATATGAAACCAAACTGCATTCATTATAAATCCCAAATAATGAAGTACTTTTCTCCCTCTTTTTCAGTGGAAGAAATTCTCTTGACTTTTCTGTTTTATTTTTACGTAGGGTACCTACATACGTAAGTTCGCCCTCTTCTTCAGAATTATCTCCGATATCAACTTCTTGATTCGTGGCAGAATCGATTTCTCTACACTCAACATTGTCTATTTCGTCATTATCGTCTTCGTCGTCCGAAAATTGGAATTCATGTTCACTATCTTCATTCGTCCACAGTAAAAGCTGTGCATCACTTTCGGGGTGAAGGTCACCGACCCTAGGTCTCTTTGAACACGACATTATCGAGATAACTAATTATAATTGATTATCGAACTCTGGCATTTTTAAAAGTGCTGGATGACAATGGTCATCCGCGCGAGCAATCCAGGGTCAACAATCGACGTGTGTCGCCTCCACAGTCATTATCAGGTAATCAGTATAACGCTGATTACCTGATGATGATTGTAGAGTCGATACGGGTTTTGTTTTCTTTATAATATGACCGGCACGGTAAAAAGGTTCACGTCTCCGCCGCTGCGCTGTGTGTCGGTAATCTCAGTTGGTATAATGGCAGATTTGATGTTTAGAAATGCGACGACATGTATATATAGGTATAGTTGAATTTCTTTACATACATATATTAACAATTTGCATTGAATTCAGTGAATTGTTTATTGTATGCATTTTTAACAATATTTAGTCGCGGATGAATTCTGCTTCTGTTGATGGACTGGTAATTGGATCCGGGACTGTGGATGATTACGAGTTTGTATGGAGTATGGGATTTAGTTTTAGATCCTTGAGCGGATGGTCTCTTGGGTGAAGGCGATATAGGATGAGTTGGTTGTGGTAAATTTCTCAGGAAATTTTCTTCAATTGCTAGCTCTGATCGAGCGTCCGCTCGTTTTCTTTTAGAACTGGATTTCTCCATGCAAAATGTCCACTCGTTTTGACAGTAATGAGTGAATGTGCTTTGTTTAGTTTGTGCTGTATTGATCTAGTATGTGTTTAATGTTTTTTTTTAGGCCGTGTTGTCGATGTGGGAACTCTGGCTAGCATTGATGTAAGTTGGGTTGCTGGATGTATCGTGTTTGGTGTTGTGTGCACTGACCTTCCGGTTAGCATAGATGTATAGCTGGTTGCTGATGACAACGACTTTTCGGTCAGCAGAAGTGTGTGTCTGGTTGCTGATCACCCTGACCTTTCGATTAGCAGAAAGTTGTGTTAGGTTTCCGATCACCCTGACCTTTCGGTTAGCAGTAGTGTGTGCTAAGAAAGGCTGTGCAGTACTCCTAATTGGAGTGATTTCGATTTAAGTTTATTTTAATTTTCTTACATATGTACATAAAGAATTCGTAGAGTAAATAGAAAGTACGATTAACTATGGCCGTTCTAGGGCGCCTCGGCCTTCTTCAGCTCATGCTTAGTAACCCGAATTGGAGTGATTGCGCACCGGCTTTTATACTGTTGCGGCTGCTTCTATTGCTAACTCGTCTGCGTCTGTCAGTTGTTTTCACGGCCGCATTTGTAATATCTTTTTAGACAGTAACCAACGAGTAAAATTTAATCCAGCAATGAAATTGATATAAATTTAATATATTTATTACTTATTGTTTTAATTGAAATTTAGTTAAGATGCATTGTACTGTGTGTATTGCACTCGAGCGTAACACTGCTTCTGCACTACTGTTGTGTGATTTTACTGCGTTTATAATTTCTGTTGTCCTCTGGTAGGTGGGATTTGCAAGTTAGCATTTTAAGTTAAAAAATTAAAAGTGCTTGGATTTTAGAGCGTGTAGAGAGACATGAACTTCCATTTACTGTACTAGGTAAAGTCTAGTATACTAAATATGATAAATCTAAATAAAATGCATTTATGTTACTTATTACATATCTAATACAAACATTATATTAAATGCGATTCATAACAGAGCACCATCTATCAAGAACGTTGTGGATGTAAATCGTGAAATGATTTGGACGAATACTTGATGACATACGATATGACAATACCCATTACATAGTTCTGTTTTTGTGTTAACAAAGTTAGTTCTCTGAACCTCAGATATCATATTCAGCATTTAGATGGTTGGCTTTTAAAATTTAATGCGAAAGTGTATATTGCTAAATTAAAATTAGTCCTGTGCTTGTGTTATCAAATACAAAAATTGCGAATATCCAGCAATCGTTAACATCAACTTTTATATGGCTGAATATATATAGTTTTTAACATCGATACAACTAATTATATGTGATTTATAAACAGATGTTACACAATATTTTACCAGTTTTTATATATAATAAGTTTCACAAATTTTTCACGTTTCTAACAAATAGAAAATCATGTAAATAGGATTGCAGTTTGAGTGTAACGCTAACCCACTAGTGTAGTAATGCCACCATTTATACTGCAGTTAATAATAATGCAATGCGGGGTTTATAATACATTGTTTAAGATACCTAATAATAGCTGATTTCTAAACTAATCCTACACTATATTTTCATGTAAACAGATGTTACATAATTTGTGAAACAACAATTATAGAGTTTATAGAGTATATTAGTATAATTTTTATTCGTAACTATACATGCATATGATGTGAATAAAATTATTTATATTTTATTATTATACTAGCAAGTTATAGTTAGCGTCAAAAATTAGAGTTAGAATCAAAAGTATATTGTTTGTTTCAGAAAAGATTCACGAAAAAAGAAACGCAAACAATAAAATGTAAGTCATTTGAGAATGTCTCATAAGGCTATATATGATGTGATTTTCAAAACGAAAATTAAAACGCCTATCAAATGGCGGCAATTTTATCGAAGATATTCTAGATGAAATTGTGGATAAAGCAATTGAGAATGAGATAAAATGAAACACTTATATGAAACATAAATGATGGTGTTAATTTTATATACGAAGCATAGATCTTACCACCAAGAATTTACTACTCTATTTTGACTTTGTTGCTGCAATAGCAACCAAATTCTTGGTTTTGCCATCATTATTTAGAATATAATAATAAAGTTTATTTATTTAGCACATTAGCTAATATATACAACATATTTCCAGATTAATAAAAATACATAATTACCAAATAATAAATTAGAAAAATATTCATACATACAATCTAAAAAGAAATAGTTTATAACGCAAGATACATTTCTCTAAGCTTATATTTAAATGCTTTGAGAGTTCTTGATTTTTTTATTTCAACTGGTAGTTTATAGTAGTAATGGGGGAGGTTTGGACAATGGTCATTAGTCTGGGCTGGCGCCAGTCATTAGCGTGTTTTGAAATTCCATTGAAAATGACCTTGACATTCCATTGAAAATATGATGAAAATTTTCTAAAATCTGACGTCATAAATCTGGAAATTTCCCAACATTCTTATGTGCATGACTGTAAATAGAAAGTCCCTATGTTAGGCGTATGCCCTAATGTTATTATTGTATATATCAAACAGGGTAAGAGAAAGTGTTTGAAACTCAAAACATTTATTCAAAATATGAATCATGTTTGTTTATGGTATTTAAAATCTTGCCATGCCAACCTTGACATTCCATCGAAAATTATGAAGAAAATTTTCTAAAATTCTGACGTCATAAATATGGAAAATTTTCCAACATTCTTATATGTATGACTGTAAATAAAAGTCACCTATTATCACTGTTATCTAACAGGGTAAGAGAAAGTGATTGAAACTCTAAACATTCTTTCGAATTATTAAATATCTACGATATTTATATGTGTGTGTGTAAACGTCTTATTTTATATTGGTATTTTATTTGTATGTAAACGTCTTGAAAGATTATATTCGAAAATGGGTAGTTCGCTACCTGTATATACGTTGTACATAGACTATTAGAAAGTAATAAGGATTAAGAGATTAAAGTATGGACGTTCTTGAATTTCTAAGAAATTTGTGACATAGCAAACAGAATTTATGCAATTAAATAAATTCCTAAAGTATAACGTATATAATGCATACGCATAGGACTATGTGTTGAATATGTAACTTTTGCGACTTTCATTCTAAGTTATATTTACCTTATCATAATAGAATCTATTACATGATTTTGCATTTTAAAATATATGTAAATTCAACTGTTATTCCATAAGTAAAGATTCAAAATTATTTCCAACATTATTACTATTATTAATATTATAGAATTTACCTTTCCAAAGTATTGCCTCTTAAAGTTATTTTAAAATAGAAACTTACAAGTACTAGAAACGATTACAATTCATTTAACAATTACTAGTATATACTCAGGGTTTTTGGGATAGTAGTGAATCCCAAACTTTTATTATACAATTATGGTATAAGAAGTCGTCTTACAAGACGGGTCATCTTTTGAGACCACTGTTGTATAGCCCTTGCTGATAATGTTACTTAGTAATGAATAGAGAAAGCTGTTTAGGAAATTAGTGGCTCTTTTGAATATCTGTTTAAATAGGGATTTGCAACACAATTTTATTTAGTTTATGTCGTGAGTTCGTACCCTTGCATTTACAATATCGTAAAAATGGCTTTCAATAGTGAAAATAATAACGTGCAGTTTAGTGTTGATGATGCGATTAAAATCGCGGAAAGTGAAAATTACGACAATTTGATTAAAATTTGTAGTGATATGGTGAGTGCTTTGAATAAAGAAGAAGAAGAAGAATTGGTTCTATCTACTTCTAATGACCCAACCTCTCGTCCTATGCAGGTAAAAAACGATTACAGCTATTAATAACAAATTCAATAATAATAATAATATACATTATAATAATAACTTGTATGACTTCTACAGATAAATGAATTAATTCCCAATCATTCAATCGGTGAAACTATTGAATTTAATGACGAAGATTATAATGCCCTATTTAAAATATGCCATGATTTGACGACTACATCTAACCATTCTACGACTCCGCATTCTGTTCCTGATTTAGAAGCATTGTTAAATGAGCCAGAAACTGTTAATGATAACGCTGAATATTTTACGGGATATGATGACATACTTCAAGTATGTGATACTATTCTGCAGCATCAAACTACACCCATAGTGCAAATTGGAAACGGTCAACCGCGATTCGATATAATTTCAGATGTTGAAAATGTTGTTAAGAGATTTAACATCACAGGCCGACGTCTGATTATTAAGATGAGAGACCCACCCGCCTACAAGAACCCCATAGCATGGTTTAAAGACAGTATGAAGGCTCTCGTGGACTATATAACAAACACCATACCATCGTCTGATTTTGTGGGACTAAGTATATGTACACCCCGCTTAGAAAATGGACCAGCATGGATAAGTTTCCGTCGTGCTGACCAGTTCCATATTGACGTAATCTGGGAGATGATCAACAACATTTTACAGAGTAATGCAGCAATATTTTCTGACGGTGCACTAGAAATCACGCTAACCCGTGTTTCAATGCCTAGCGGTCAAGGTAACAACCGAATGGGACACGGCTTGAAATACGCAGAATTATGCCGTCGAAAATATGGGATTATAGATATTAATAATGAAGATAATCTTTGCTTAGTGAGAGCTTTAGTGGTCGCTCAAGCTTGGGTAGAAAAAAACCCATGTTTTAAAGCTATTGCGACGGATCGTGATAATATTCAGCTTGCTAAAGCGCGAGAGTTGATGCTTAATGCAGGTGTGAATATTCCACTAGGTGGTGCGGGTATTCCCGAAATTGAGAAACTGCAGCATTATTTTACGCAATTCAGTATCGTTGTCTATGAATTTGGGGGTCGCGGTAGTGTAATTTTCGAAGGTAGACAGGGATCAGGATTACCACGATTAAATCTACTACACAGCCAGAATCATTTTTCCACAATAAAAAGTCTAGCAGCAGCTTTTTCAAGCAGCTATTTTTGTGAACCATGTCACAAACCTTATAATGAAGCCGGTAGACATCGATGCGATAACATATGCCCGTTATGTTATAAGTCACCTGCGTGTGATGTAAATTCAGTAAGTGTTTTATGCTCTGAATGCAATAGAAGATTTCGTGGACAAGAGTGTTATAAAAATCATAGTTCTTCTATATGTAAAAAAATTCGCTCATGTAAAACGTGTTTAAAAACATATATGGGTGATAGAAATCACGCATGTGGTGAAATATACTGTGTTTTGTGTCAGTGTTACAAACTAGAGGGTCATATGTGTTACATAAAGAAAGACAAGGCGCCTGTAAAGGAAAAAATACAATTATTTTTGTACTACGATTTCGAAACCCGCCAAGAGAAAGAAGCCGGCAAAGACTTTGAACACGAAGTGAACTTATGTGTAGTGCAGCAAGTGTGTACAAGTTGCCGAAGTAATGAGGATCTTAGTGTTATATGTAATGATTGTGGTATTCGGCAGCATATTTTTAAAGACAATGCTCTCGAATGTTTTGTAGAGTATGCATTGCTACCTCGTACTTCATTTTCGTCAGTAGTGTGTATCGCGCACAATGCAAAGAGTTTCGACGCGCACTTTATTTTAAAATATATAACCGAGTCAATGAATATGAGACCTAGACTTATTTTAAATGGCTCTAAAATTCTACTATTGGAATTGAACAACAAAATTAGATTTATCGATTCCATGAATTATCTACCCATGTCATTAGCTTCACTACCAAAAGCCCTGGATTTGCCACCTTCAGTGAAAAAGGGATACTTTCCACATTATTTTAACACCTTAGCCAATAAATTTTATGTGGGTCCTCTACCCGAACCCCAATTTTACGGGGCCGACAGCATGAGCGTAGAAGCACGCTTTAAATTTTCAAAGTGGTATACAGAACAAGTATCAGAAAATGCTGTATTTTCATTGGAAAAGGAGATTGTCGAATATTGTGTTTCTGATGTAGAAATTCTTCGGTTAGCATGTGAAAAATTTAGAAATACGTTCGTGATTGATTGTAAAGTTTGTCCATTTACGGAAGCGGTAACTATTGCTTCGGCGTGCAATAAAGTTTTTCGCCGAGAATATTTGAAACCAAAAACTATTGGTATAATTCCGCGTAACGGTTATAGACTTAGTGATAATCAATCGAAAATCGCATTGCAATGGTTAATAAGTGAGGAGATGACACGCGGTATTGTTATTGATCATGCGGGGCGAGGTAAAGAAATTGTTCTGGGTGCGCGATTAAAAGTTGACGGTTATTATGCTCCGACTAAAACCGTATTCGAGTTTATGGGATGTTACTGGCACGGATGTGAATCATGCTATAGAACAAATCGCGATCGGAGTTTATACACTTCTTCAAAAGAGAGTTTAAATTCACGTTTTCAAAGAACAACAGAAAAGTTACTTAAGCTGCGTAACCTAGGCTATACCGTGATTGTAATTTGGGAATGTGAATTTCAATTAAGGCTTAAACAAAATAATAATTTAAAATCAACTTTGGAAAGTCACTCAATGCTAAACTATTTACCATTGCATGCGCGCGACGCTTTCTTCGGAGGTCGTACCGGAAATGTATCATTGTACAAGCAGGCTTTAGGGGAAGAGAAAATTAAATATGTAGATATATGCTCTCTTTATCCATACATTTGTAAATATGGTAAATTTCCGATAGGACATCCGAAGGTGCTCGTTGGCGCGGATTGCCAAGAAGTTCTGGGTCCGGAAAACAATATCGACAAGGTGGAAGGACTTATAAAATGTAAAGTTCTTCCTCCTTCTCGCTTATTCCATCCCGTTTTACCCCGAAAAGTGCACGATAAATTAATGTTTGCATTGTGTCGTACATGTTGTGATGAATTGAAGCAGGATGATTGCAGGCATACGATAGAGGAAAGACAATTCGTCGGAACGTGGGTGGCTGACGAAGTTCGTAGGGCTGTACAATGCGGTTACAAAATCCTCGACGTCATAGAAATTTGGCAATATGAAGTTACCAAGTTCGATAGGCGCAGTAATTCAGGGGGTCTGTTTGTCGAGTATATCGACTATTTTCTGAAGATGAAGCAGGAAGCATCTGGTTTTCCTTCAGAATGTTTAAATGATACGACAAAAGACACCTACATTGCCGAATACTATGCGCAGGAGAGGATTTTGTTAGATCGCAGCAAGGTAGAAAAGAATGCGGGGAAAAGGTCATTAGCCAAGCTGATGCTGAATTCTTTTTGGGGTAATATTTTAATATTTAAAATAAAAAACAAAACATAATCATTGTATTATCATTATTATTATTATTATTATTATTATTATTATTATTATTATTATTATTATTATTATTATTATTATTATTATTATTATTATTATTATTATTATTATTATTTTTTTTTTTTTTTTTTTTTTTTTTTTATTAAGCGGACCGACTGCTAAGGTCATTTGCCGCTGCCGTAAATTGGTCAATCAAAGAAGGTAGAAATAGAAAAATTTAATCCACGGCCTCATGCGTGGTTTGCTTACATTAGGAGGCGAACATAAATTAATCCACGGCCTCATCCGTGGTAGTGTTACTTTAAAAATTAAATACTTTTTATCAGGCCGCTTTCCCTGCAGAACTTAATCATTGCCCTTATAGCACTACTCTCATTTGCCAACTTTTCCTTAATATCTTGCGAGAGACCGGCATTCAGTCGCATTTGGCTGTATAATGGGCAGTCTGTAAGAATGTGACTTACAGACAACCTTACTCCACATGTTTGACACATTGGTACATCGCTCGCAAGAAGAAGGTGGCTATGAGTTAGATTGGTGTGTCCAATCCTCAGCCGAGTCAGAATAACCTGTTCTCTTCGTGTAATCGTAGTTGGTGCTCTCCACTTACTCACCATTGGTTTAATTAGCCGTAGTTTTGAGGCTGTGCGATTCCACTCCTCCTGCCACAAGTTTACGTGGTAAGTATTAACGACGCTGCGTATATCTTCAATTCTCAATCGCCTCTTTGTAGTGTAAGTACTGTTAGCGGCTTCATTAGCAGCTTCGTCTGCGTCCTGATTTCCCGGAATTCCTTTGTGGCCAGGTACCCATATAAAATTGACTCGCTTTCCTGCACTCATCAATTCGTCAACGCTATCGTAGATCGCCCGTATGACTGGGTCTAAAGAAAAGGCACCCTCTTGTATACACCTGATTGAGCTAAGGGAGTCTGAACAGATGCAGATGTTGTTTTCAGCCACAGTCATGCTATGCAGTAGTGCTTTATGGATAGCGATAAGTTCAGCACTGAATACTGAACACGTGGGTGAAAATGGTATCACAAATTTTTCATTACGGATCACGAATGCACATCCAGTACCGTTCATCGTTTTGGAGCCGTCCGTGTAGATGTATAATGCAGTGTTGTCATGAGAATCAGTAATTTCGCGAAACTTATTCAGATAAATGGCGGAAGAAGTGGAAACTTTTTCCATCTCGGCCAGCCTCGTGTCAACATTTAGAAAGGGAGATCTCCAAGGCGGTTTGTGGTTGTGTCCGTATGAAAAGACTTTTTCAGCTGCTGAAGGTAACGACAGTAGAGCCTTTTTTAGCACAATGGCCAATGGACAGAAGGAGCGTCGCCTACGTTCAAATTCCCTTTCTGCACGTTGGTTAATAAATATAATATTGTAACACATGTGAAATGGTTTGGACCACATGTTTACCACGTAGTTACATTTCAACTTTTGACGGCGGATGTGAAGTGGTGCAAGACCGGATTCACAATATAAACTTCTACACGGGCTTGTGCGATACGCTCCGGTGATGTAGCGTATACCGGTGTGATGAACTTGATCTAGTTTTTTTAAGTGACTTTTCCTTGCAGTAGAATATGCGATGCATCCGTAGTCTATTTTCGATAGTACTAGCGATTTGTACAATCGCGATAGGCATTCTCTGTCTGCCCCCCAATTTATATTGGCCAGGCATTTGATGATATTCAGTGATTTACGACATTGTACGCTAATATTTGATATATGTTGACCCCAGGTAAGTTTACTATCCATTGTGACGCCTAGAAATTTGACTGATTTTGCGTGTGGTATTTGTGTTCCGTATAACTTTAGTATGGGGCAGGTATGTGGCTTTCGAAGTCGACAAAAGTCTACGCATTTTGATTTTTCAGCGGAAAAACGGAAGCCACAGGCATTCGCTGCAGTTGTGACCGAGTTGATGGCTGCTTGTAACCTAAACTTACACAAAGGTATAGTAGAAGCAGACGTGAACAGAACTAGGTCATCAACATATAGACATTTTTGGACAGTAGCAGGAATGTTACGTACAATGTCGTTAATGGCTATCATAAAGAGAGTCACGCTTATAGTTGAGCCTTGAGGTGTACCGTTCTCTAAGGGGTGTGGCTGGGAAAACGTGTTGCCGACTCGTATTCTAAATGAGCGGTTAGAGAGAAAATTTTTTATAAACATGGGCAAGTTACCACGCAGGCCCCATTCATGGAGTTTTTTTAGAATGCCGTATCTCCATGTCATGTCGAACGCTTTTTCCATATCAAAGAATACGGCAACTAGATGGTTTCGTCGCATGATGCTATTCTGTATGGAGTTAGTCAGATGTACTAGTAGGTCAGTTGTTGAATGTTTTTTCCGTGATCCGCATTGCTCCTTAGCAATAAAACCGTTTGCTTCTAGGTGCCATGTTAGGCGGGCATTTATCATTTTTTCATACACTTTCGACATGTGACACGTGAGTGAAACCGGTCTATATCCGTTGGGGTGTGTATGATCCTTGCCTGGTTTTGGTAAAGGTATAATTACAGCCTCTCTCCACACATCTGGGAAAGCGCCTGTTCTCCACATGGTATTATATAGGTTAAGTAATCTTCTTTTCACTCTGTCAGGAAGTTTTCGAAGTATGGCATAAGGGATGTTGTCATGACCAACAGATGCTTTCCTTGTGTTTTTAAGTGCCTGGTTTAATTCACGGAGAGTGAACGGAAGATTATAATCTAGACTTATCTCGCTGTGAAAATTAAGAGGTACTTCAAGTGTTTGTTTGATATGTCTAAACTGTGGTGAATAGTTATTAGTGCTGCTAGTGGCTTCGAAATGCTGTGCCAACATTTCAACAACTGACTGACCATCTACATAAATTTGACCATTAACTTGGAGCATTGTGATTTGGTGGTATTTTCTGTAACCGCTCATTGTACGAATCTTTTTCCACAACTCAGAAGATGTAGTATCTGATGTTATTTTTTCTACGTAACTGTGCCATGTATCTCTTTTTGCTTTCAGAATTAGGCGGCGAGCCTGAGCACGTGCTTTTTTAAAATTGATTAGATTACTGATGTTATTTTGGCGTTTTAGGTTCCGAAGCATACGTTTTTTATTTTTAATCGCCTCAGCGATAGTACTGCTCCACCATGGAACAGGTTGTTTTTTATATTTGCCGGTTGTTGTTGGGATGCTGTCTATAGCAGCTGATATTATTGCGGCATTTAATTCGCTTATAGAAGTGTCAATATTTGAGTGCAATGGTGGTAAGACTATTTTGTGTGAGAAAAGTGACCAGTTTGCGAGGTCAAGTCGCCATTTTTTAATGAGATCATTTTTGTGCACACTTTGGTGTATATTAGTAATAGTGATTGGGAAATGATCACTTCCATGAGGATCATTGAGTACTTTCCATTCGAATCTAGTACATAATATGGGGGTGCAGAATGCTAAATCTATCGCTGAAAATGTCCCAGAGCGGATGTTGATGTGCGTTGGTTGGCCGGTGTTCATTAATGCGACGTCATTTCTATCTAGAAAGCTCTCAAGGATGCGCCCTCTAGGGTTCGTAGTTATGGAGCCCCATAGTCTATTGTGAGCATTAAAGTCACCAACAACTATAAAAGGTGGTTCTAATTGTGATATAATATTTTCTACATCAAATAAACTCCATGTAAAATCGGGTAAGTATATGTTGCAAATAGTTAATTTATGGGGTAGAAAAAGCGTGCAAGCAACGGTTTGAAGTCGTGTTTGCACAGCATGCTGTTGGTACGGTATGCTGGAGTCTAGTAAAATGGCAACTCCCCCATGCGCACGGGCACCAGGGAGCACATCATTTCGTAGTATGTTATAATTTTTTAGATTGAATGGCTGGAGTGGTATGAGGTGTGTTTCTTGAAGACAAACACAATTAATGTTTTGGTCAGCTAGTAACAATTTTAGTTCTGCTAAGTGAGAAAGTAATCCATTGCAATTCCATTGAAGTATGAATTTATTGCTAAAAAGTTTGCCACGTTCTATAAGCTAATGCTGACGTATGGAAAGAGAGTTTTAAAGCCGCTTGCGCGGCTTACCTTTCTCCCATCCAGGTCTTCTTTTCTTGTTTCGCGCTTCCGTGACAGCGTTACCGTCGATTGACATTACACTGCCTTCGGATTCTGATCCAGTGGGTGTGTCTTGACTTTCTGGTTCTTTAGTTTTGGTTTTAGGGAAGGATTCCGTGGGCGTTTGGGTTTTTTGTACCGTGCTATAAGTGATTGTGGGCAATATTACGTTATCAATAACAGTAGTTTTCTCCTTTTCTAACAGTGCACTTTTATCATTTTGGGGCAATATGTTTGTAATTTCATTAGGTAGGGGCGTTGGAGGTGAGGGCTGTTTCCATGGACACTGCGCTTGAAACATCTCAAAGAATTCTTTAAAAAGCGACTGAACAATTTTTTTAATTTCCGGTAATAATGAACTTAGGATATCTGAGTTATTTTGAAGAGTTGTTGCCGGGTTACTGGCTGCCTTTGCATACGTACTCGTGGTGGAGTTGGGCGAAATTTTTTCAATATGCCGTTTGGCATCAAAAAAGCTGCATTTATTTATTGTTTTGTATTCCATAATTGCAGCTTCTTTTTTGAATACAGGACAGTTAGTGGATCTAGCTGAATGATTTCCTTTACAATTTACACAAACAACAGAATCACCACATGTGCTTCCCTCATGAAGAGGTTGGCCACAGACACATACTTGGTCACCTGTACATTTCAGCTGAGAATGTCCGAATTTTTGGCACCGGAAACATCTCAATGGGTTCGGAATATAAACACGAACAGACAAACGATACATGGCGGCATACACATATGTAGGAAGATCAGGCTGATTGAACGTCAGTATTAATGTTGGCGTATCCTCAATTTTACCGTTTTTTCGTGACGTTATTCTTCTAACATCAATTACGCCCTGACTTTTCAATTCAGTTGATATTTCCTCTACTGAGCAAGACATTAAATCCCGACAATACACAACTCCTTTGCTAGAATTAAGGGTTTTGTGTGGAGTAACATTGACATTAAATTCGCCAAGTTTTTTTAGTTCTAACAGCTTAACTGATTGAGTATCAGTTTCTGTGTTGATGAACAGACCTTCTCTAATTTTTTTGACAGATTTCACACGACCTACCGAGTTTTCTACCAACTTAGTAATCAAAAACGGGCTCACCTTACTGAAATCACCTTCATCGCGTTTCAATATGATGAACAGACCTTCTCTAATTTTTTTGACAGATTTCACACGACCTACCGAGTTTTCTACCAACTTAGTAATCAAAAACGGGCTCACCTTACTGAAATCACCTTCATCGCGTTTCAATATGAGATAATTTGGTACAGTATGATCCGAAGTTATGTCTGGCTATAATGAAACCTCAACAAATCGTCGATAAAAATACGTATATTGTAGAAAATCCGAATATAAATGCACAAAAACACGCCAATATGACCCAAAACAGCAAAACAAACGAATGTTTTCCACTTAAAACCTTGGTTTAGACCCGTTTGTTTACGTACTCTACAGTCTCGGAGCTCACACAAAATACGTGTGGTCACTTCGGTAGCTAGTACACGACTGATTATTATTATTATTATTATTATTATTATTATTATTATTATTATTATTATTATTATTATTATTATTATTATTATTATTATTATTATTATTATTATTATTATTATTATTATTATTATTATTATTATTATTATTATTATTATTATTATTATTATTATTATTATTATTATTATTATTATTATTATTATTATTATTATTATTATTATTATTATTATTATTATTATTATTATTATTATTATTATTATTATTATTATTATTATTATTATTATTATTATTATTATTATTATTATTATTATTATTATTATTATTATTATTATTATTATTATTATTATTATTATTATTATTATTATTATTATTATTATTATTATTATTATTATTATTATTATTATTATTATTATTATTATTATTATTATTATTATTATTATTATTATTATTATTATTATTATTATTATTATTATTATTATTATTATTATTATTATTATTATTATTATTATTATTATTATTATTATTATTATTATTATTATTATTATTATTATTATTATTATTATTATTATTATTATTATTATTATTATTATTATTATTATTATTATTATTATTATTATTATTATTATTATTATTATTATTATTATTATTATTATTATTATTATTATTATTATTATTATTATTATTATTATTATTATTATTATTATTATTATTATTATTATTATTATTATTATTATTATTATTATTATTATTATTATTATTATTATTATTATTATTATTATTATTATTATTATTATTATTATTATTATTATTATTATTATTATTATTATTATTATTATTATTATTATTATTATTATTATTATTATTATTATTATTATTATTATTATTATTATTATTATTATTATTATTATTATTATTATTATTATTATTATTATTATTATTATTATTATTATTATTATTATTATTATTATTATTATTATTATTATTATTATTATTATTATTATTATTATTATTATTATTATTATTATTATTATTATTATTATTATTATTATTATTATTATTATTATTATTATTATTATTATTATTATTATTATTATTATTATTATTATTATTATTATTATTATTATTATTATTATTATTATTATTATTATTATTATTATTATTATTATTATTATTATTATTATTATTATTATTATTATTATTATTATTATTATTATTATTATTATTATTATTATTATTATTATTATTATTATTATTATTATTATTATTATTATTATTATTATTATTATTATTATTATTATTATTATTATTATTATTATTATTATTATTATTATTATTATTATTATTATTATTATTATTATTATTATTATTATTATTATTATTATTATTATTATTATTATTATTATTATTATTATTATTATTATT
Source organism: Nebria brevicollis (assembly GCA_944738965.1). Taxonomy (NCBI): domain Eukaryota; kingdom Metazoa; phylum Arthropoda; class Insecta; order Coleoptera; family Carabidae; genus Nebria; species Nebria brevicollis. Next base: position 8,832,664 of record OX122898.1, on the reverse strand, counting down.
ATTATTATTATTATTATTATTATTATTATTATTATTATTATTATTATTATTATTATTATTATTATTATTATTATTATTATTATTATTATTATTATTATTATTATTATTATTATTATTATTATTATTATTATTATTATTATTATTATTATTATTATTATTATTATTATTATTATTATTATTATTATTATTATTATTATTATTATTATTATTATTATTATTATTATTATTATTATTATTATTATTATTATTATTATTATTATTATTATTATTATTATTATTATTATTATTATTATTATTATTATTATTATTATTATTATTATTATTATTATTATTATTATTATTATTATTATTATTATTATTATTATTATTATTATTATTATTATTATTATTATTATTATTATTATTATTATTATTATTATTATTATTATTATTATTATTATTATTATTATTATTATTATTATTATTATTATTATTATTATTATTATTATTATTATTATTATTATTATTATTATTATTATTATTATTATTATTATTATTATTATTATTATTATTATTATTATTATTATTATTATTATTATTATTATTATTATTATTATTATTATTATTATTATTATTATTATTATTATTATTATTATTATTATTATTATTATTATTATTATTATTATTATTATTATTATTATTATTATTATTATTATTATTATTATTATTATTATTATTATTATTATTATTATTATTATTATTATTATTATTATTATTATTATTATTATTATTATTATTATTATTATTATTATTATTATTATTATTATTATTATTATTATTATTATTATTATTATTATTATTATTATTATTATTATTATTATTATTATTATTATTATTATTATTATTATTATTATTATTATTATTATTATTATTATTATTATTATTATTATTATTATTATTATTATTATTATTATTATTATTATTATTATTATTATTATTATTATTATTATTATTATTATTATTATTATTATTATTATTATTATTATTATTATTATTATTATTATTATTATTATTATTATTATTATTATTATTATTATTATTATTATTATTATTATTATTATTATTATTATTATTATTATTATTATTATTATTATTATTATTATTATTATTATTATTATTATTATTATTATTATTATTATTATTATTATTATTATTATTATTATTATTATTATTATTATTATTATTATTATTATTATTATTATTATTATTATTATTATTATTATTATTATTATTATTATTATTATTATTATTATTATTATTATTATTATTATTATTATTATTATTATTATTATTATTATTATTATTATTATTATTATTATTATTATTATTATTATTATTATTATTATTATTATTATTATTATTATTATTATTATTATTATTATTATTATTATTATTATTATTATTATTATTATTATTATTATTATTATTATTATTATTATTATTATTATTATTATTATTATTTATAGGTAAATTCGCCCAGGCGGAGAATAGATCTCAAACTACAGTGATTGCTACGCCCGAAGAACTGTATGAATTATTGTCAAACTCCTCTATAACGGTGAACCAGATCGTACCAGCGGGTGAAAATATACTGTACGTATGTTGGCAGTATCAAAATGAATCGGCTGAGCAATTACGGACAGTAAACGTAGTTATTGCTGCATATACTACGTCTCAAGCTCGATTATGCCTTCATGAATATTTAGAGATGTTAGATCGTCGTGTTCTTTATTATGATACGGATTCCATAATATACACCCATCTTCCTGGTCAGATTGAACCTCCTACCGGTAATTTTCTAGGAAATTTAACCGACGAGCTAGCCTGTTACGGATCAGGAAGCTATATTACGGAATTCGTATGCGGGGGTCCTAAGAATTACGCATACAAAGTATTTAGTACTACTTCGGGAACTGTAATTCAAGTATGTAAAGTGAAGGGGTTCACCTTAAATTACAAAAATGCCGCAATTGTAAATTTTGAATGCTTAAAAAACATGGTGTTGAATGATAGTGATATACCTATCCCCGCTCCAGTGTTATCTTCCAAAAACATTCGTGTTACCGCAGACCATACAGTCGTCTCCCGCGTAGAGACTAAAACTTTTAACATAAATTTTATGAAACGCCGTTTAGTAGATGACTGTAATTCTGTACCATATGGATTTAAACGTTTTAGATTAAGTATTGATTAAGTTATAGTATTAATATTTTTGTTTTATTGTTGATGTCATTGTTGTTGTTGTTGTTGTTGTTGTTGTTGTTTTTATTTTTGTTTTTGTTTTTTTTCCACACTATATTTGTGAGGTTTTTTTTAATTTTTTCTTTTTAAATATACAACATATATATTACTAAATTTGTGTTTTTCTCAATGTATATATATATATATATATATATATATATATATATATATATATATATATATATATATATATATATATATATATATATATATATATATATATATATATATATATATATATGAGCGTGTATGCATGCGTATGTGCGTGGGTGCGTGCGTGCGTGTGTGCATGGGTGCGTGCGTGCGTGTGTGCGTGCGTGCGTGTTTGCAAGTATGCGTGTACGCAAGCATAATTACGTATTTGACTTGTACAATCAGCATATGTGTATGTGGGCGTATGGAGATGAGACAGAAATATATTTTGATTAATATAAATACATAAGTAGGGTTCAAATAAAAAACATTACTCATTATCCATGTGTCTTCGGCTACATACATTACCTGTGTTACTATGTATCCTAAATTCCAGCATCCTTTTTCCGCAATAGTTGCGGGGCCTTCTGGTTGTGGAAAATCTTATTTTGTTGTAAGTTTTCTCGAAGAAATTAATAAAATGTGCGACACAGTGTTTTCTCAAATTATCTGGTACTACGGTACATGGCAAAAATTATACGATCGTATTTCTGATGTTAATTTTCAACAAGGTTTACCCGATATGGAGGCTTTTGATGGGGAAAAACCGCTGCTAATCATCATCGATGATTTGATGAGAGAAAGTAATTCTCAAGTTGTGGACATATTTACGAAGGGTAGTCATCATAAAAACTTATCGGTTTTCTTCCTTACACAGAATTTATTTCATCAGGGTAAAGGACAGAGAGATATTTCACTAAATGCCAACTATATTATTTATTTTAAAAATCCGCGTGACAAAGCTCAAATTCAGCATTTATCCCGACAAGTGTGTCCGGAAAACACGAAGTTTATTCAGGATGCATATAACGATGCTACTTCAGAACCACACGGCTATTTAATTTTCGACCTCAAACAGTCTACACCGGACTGGTGTCGTTTTAGAACTGTATCACGTGATAATCAAGTATATGTTTATCTGCCTATTAAAAAGTATAAATACAGCGATATAAATTCACCACCGATAATTTCATAAAATGACTAAAACAGTGTTCAACAACGCCAGTTATCTGAAAGCATTGCATAAGCTTAAACCGGCTCATCGGGTGGCCCTATTGAAAAGTGCAGATAAAAAAGAGATACATTGTTTATGTGAAATCGTTTTTAACATTCTGCATGGTCAGGTTCCTATAAATAAAAATCAACGATCACGTTTATCACTTCATAAGCAAACTTTACGTAAACTGATACAAAAAGGAAGAGGGTGGGAAGGTAGAAAAAAGATTTTAATTCAATCTGGAGGGGCATTTCTTCCTTTTTTACTAGCTCCTCTTATATCTGGTGTACTTAGCAGCTTATTTAAAAATTAAAATATAATGGAACATGCAAAGAAAATGATACTTATTCCCTCCGAGACTCTGCAAAGACTTCGGCAAAATAATGATAACGATGTAACTACAGGACTTGATGGAGATATGAAGAAAGTCATGAATTCTAAAAAATTATCCGATCATGAAAAATGGTCACTATATCAGGAAACTCTGCAGAGATACCTGCATTTCAAGAATCAGCAGCGTCAACCTATGCAGATTCCAATTATTAACCAACAAGATACGGAGTATACGGCAGCGTCCCTAACTGAAAAAGTAAAAGAAGAAGAAGAAGAAAAACCCCAAGGAGAACCGTATGATGCAAAAGATATTTTAAGCATGTTGCCGAAAAAATACCATGATAAAGCAAACAGTATAATTCAGCGTCTGAAAGCTGATGGCACGGGTGTATCATGGAATGAGAAAGGACTAGTTCAAATAGATGGTAGAATAATTCCCGATTCTAATATCACCGATTTAGTGGGGGACGCTATACGATCACGACAAAATATAAATCCTACAGGGTGGGAGGAGTTTACTTATTTGTTAAAAAAAATTAATATACCTGGAGAGTTAGTGGGTAATCAACGGCGGAGAAATTTCATGTACAGGACTCCTAAAGTTAACCGCAAGAGTGATTCTGAATCCCCTACACAACCGGATACAGAACTCCTCAGAACCGGTCGAAGTTGGAAAAGATTAAAATTCTGAACCATGAACAAGCAACTAGCGCGTATATATTATGATCCGTCAAATCCCTCCGGCTATTCAGGTTCCCAAAATCTCATTAATGCCGTAAAAGGAAAATATACTGCTAAAAGTGTAAAGAAATGGTTAGCGTCACAGGATACTTATACTTTGCATAAGCCAATAAGAAAACGATTTTTACGAAATAAATATAAAGTCAATAATATTCATGATTTGTACCAAGCCGATTTGAATGACATGAGAAGTCTTAGTAAATATAACGATGGAATGAATCATATTTTAACTGTCATTGATGTATTTAGCCGTTTCGCTTGGTCGGTAGCAATACCTGATAAAAAACCATCAACTATCATAACAGCATTCGAAAAAATATTCAACGAAAGTAAACGTAAACCGGTATACATACAGACTGATAAAGGATCAGAGTTTATTGCTAGCTCAGTGCGAAAGTTTTTAAAAAAAAAATGATGTAAAATATTACGTCACCCACAACCCTGATATAAAAGCTTGTCTTGTTGAAAGGTTAAATCGAACTTTAAAAACAAGAATGTACCGCTATTTCACACGTAATAACACGTACCGTTATGTTGACATATTAGCACAGCTTACTGACGCATACAATAGTACAAAACACTCGGCTATTAAATTAGCGCCTAAAGATGTAAATGACGGCAATGTGTTAGAAGTATGGAGAACTCAGCATGAAAAAGATAAGTCTGACAAAAATGTAAGATTAAAATTTAAAACTGGTCATTTTGTGCGAATTTCTAAAGCAAAACACATGTTTGCAAAGGGATACGAAAGTAATTGGTCTGATGAAATTTTTAAAATAACGCATGCACTAAAACGAAGACCATCACCCGTATATAGAATTGCTGCTTTAAATAACGAGCTTATCGAGGGTACCTTCTATGAATCGGAACTGCAACGGGTTAATGTAAAAGAAAATGCAGTATATAAAATAGATAAAATAATAGAGACGCGCGGTACAGGTGTCAGAAAGTTGGCACTTGTTAAATGGAAAGGTTATAGTGATAAATTCAACTCGTGGATACTAGCATCAGAATTAAAGAAAATATGAAGAATTTCTATTTAACACTGCTAAGTAATAGTTCTATGGACTATTTTCCAGGAAATACAACGACAAGTTTTTACACATTGTTACAACGAAATATACGATTGAGTGGAGAGTGGGAGGTCTCCGTCTCAGAAGTTCAATATCCTTCGACTTTTTACACTGTCAACGATAGCTCGAATCAAGTGTATGTATCAAAATTCAAAGATCTAGATACCTATGAGGAATATACGGCTGACAGTTTTTCCGCACCTCTATCTATGGAGATAAAAGAGAACGGCACCGTGGTACCCGGTGGTTATGCAGCTATTTTAGATATCACGAGTGAACTTAATGCAATTGATGTTCTTCAGAGAAATAATATAACATTTACACATAATACGGCCTTGGGGAGAATTGAAACGCAATATGATAACGACATAAGTTCCATCAAACTTTCACCGAGATTGATGCAGCAATTAGGATACAATCCGGATGACAATATAGTTAATACTCCTGTTGCACAAAATAGATACAACGTTTTAGTCGGTATTCCATCTCAACTGTTTATTTATTGTGATTTGATTGAACCACAGTTTGTCGGTGATGTAATGGCCCCCTTATTAAGAATTGTGAGCGTAGATGTGAAAGATTATATATATGGAGCAAATAAATCTGTTATATATACTAAGCCACACTATGTTCCTCTCTTGAGAACAGAATTTGATCGCGTAGAAATTGATATAAGAACACACACGGGAGATCCTGTATCATTTCAAACGGGTACATTGTGTGTGATACTTCATTTTAGACAGTGCAAATTAAACAATTAAAATGCATATCTGTCCATATCAAACTTATTATAACCATCAAGCAGGATCCGGAGTGGGTACAGTCGTTTATAGAGGAGCATCATTTCAACGAGGTCACGGATTAGGAAGCTTTTTTAGTGGTCTATTTAGACGTATCATGCCTTTGATCAGAAAAGGTGTAGGAGCTGTAGGTAGAGAAGCAGTGAGTACAGGTGTAAATATTCTGGGAGATCTACATGAACAGCGTCCAATCAAAGAAGCCCTGAAAAATCGATTATCCGAGGCAAAAAATAATTTAAAGCGCAAAGCAGAGAGTAAAATTGACACAATGTTTACGGGGTCTGGATATAAAAAGAAACGATTAATAGTGAAACGTAATCATTCGCGACCATCTAACAGACGTGTAAAGAACAAATCTAAAACTACTCGCGATATATTTAATTAAAATGGCGTTTTTACACTCTCAGTCGTGTGAATGTGTTAAATCAGAATTAGATATTTTCGCATTGCCTCCGACTCAAACTAGTATTGAAAATGGACAGTGGCTTAACTATAAACCGTTATCATCTCTAACAGACGACAGTCCCATAGAGTTTGTTATCCCGGGTCATGGAGATCAGTATATAGATTTATCGCAAACAATGCTCTATTTAAGTGCAAAAATAGTGAAGAATACAAATGATGATTTGGATGAAAATGATAATGTAGCACCTATAAATAATTGGCTTCACTCGCTATTCAGTCAAGTGGATATATATCTAAATCAGAAACTGGTATCACCCCCAAACAATACGTACGCGTATCGTTCATATATTGAAACACTTCTCAACTATGGTCGTGATGCTAAAACCTCTCATCTTACATCGTCTTTATGGTATGTTGATTCTGCTGGTAAAATGGATACTAAAGAAGATAGTAATAAAGGGTATGAGAAACGTAAAAAATTCGCTGTAAAGAGTCGAAATATTGATATGATGGGTCATTTACATGCCGACCTTTTTAACCAAGAAAAGTTTCTAATCAACGGCGTAGAAATGCGAGTTAGACTCGTACGTTCAAGGGATGGTTTTAATCTGATATCAGATGCATCCAATTATAAAGTTCAAATAACAGAAGCTACGCTTTTGGTACGACGTATGAATATAAATCCTACTGTCTTATTAGCACACAATAAAACTCTCGAAATGACGACGGCTAAGTATCCTATTACAAGAGCCGAATGCAAGGCGATTACTATACCAGCGGGAGTTCAGGGAAAATCTTTAGATAATATATTTCTTGGACAATTACCGAAACGATGTGTATTTGGTTTTGTCGCTAATACATCATTCAATGGCGACTATAAAACAAATCCATTCAATTTTCAACACTATAATACGAATTTTTTATCGATTTGTATGAATGGTCAGCAAATTCCGTCTAAGCCGTTGCAGCCATGTTTTAAGACTCGACAAACATATATTCAAATGTACAATACACTTTTCTCCGGGACAGGCATTCATTTTTCAAATGAAGGAAACTCTATAAATAGAGAAGACTATCCTGAGGGATTTTGTCTAATTGCATTTGATTTAACTCCTGATCTATCTGCGAACAGTATGTCACACTGGAATTTAACCCGTCACGGGTCACTACGATTTGAAGTTACCTTTGCAACCCCTCTTACAGAAACTGTGAACTGTATTATTTATTCAGAATTTGATAATATTATCGAGATTGATAAGAATCGGAATGTGGTAGTGGATTTTGGTGGTTAGCCGTACGGGGACGTTTAGTATAAATATGAAAAGTTTTTACTTTCATATCAGTTAAATTTCTATCTTAATACAAAATGGGTGTAATAATAGATTTTCAAGGCTTCTACGGAGTTAATAAAGAATTTGTAGTTAAAGAAATAGCAATAATAACACTGGATAATGAATTTTTTCATCACTTTATGTTCAAAGCACCATACGAGAAACATGTATTAAATATCGGGACGCGTTCCACAAATAATTGGCTGCAAACTAATCATCATGGTTTAGACTGGGATAACGGTTCGATTGAATATGCAAACCTTCAGCCTTTATTACGCGAAATTGTGACGCGTGACATAAAAGACGTGTTTGTGAAAGGCATAGAAAAGAAAAAGTTTATTGAAAAAATACTGTTACGTGATGATATCCGTGACTTAGCAGATCTCAAATGTCCTTCGTTGGAAAAATTGCAAACACATAACGAATGTAATATTATTACAAAGTGTGTTATACCATCCACGCATAGATACAAACTTTGTGCTATTTCGAACGTTCTGATTCTAAGAAACTGGTATAATACTAATTGTAAAGATGAATGCGGAATATATTGCGACGATCCTCAGGAACCGATTCCGTCATGTTCAAGAATATGGAGTATATGCTGCCAATAAACTACCATACAAAGTGAAATATCCATGTGCAATAGTTGTTAACACGGACCCCAATACCCTTCCCGGAACTCATTGGATTGCCATTTTTATAGATCGTAATGGTTACGGAGAATATTTCGATTCATACGGAAGACCACCATACAATTATCATCATTTAAATTTCATAAGAAGAAATACTAATATTTGGACTTATAATTCGATTGTATTGCAAGATTTATTTACGTCTGTATGTGGACATTACTGTTTACTATTTCTATTGTTTAAAATTGAAGGCTATACGTTACATGATTTTGTTAAAATGTTTAACTTTACAAATAATAATAAGGTGGATAATGATAGATATGTTAAGGGTTTATTTGATTGTTATTTTTCTGTAAATAATTATAAAATTTAATTTTCATTGAAACACACACACATAGTTGTATATATATATATATATATATTTATTTTATTCAAATTGGAGTAATAAATTTGTTATGTAATATAACATGTTTTTTAATATATAATTTATCCAGGTTCATCTTCCTCTTCCAACCGGAGATCATTTCCCATAAGGGCAACGTCGTGTCCGATAAACCTTCTTTTGCAATTTCTTTTTTTATACTCGCGTATTTACTCGTCATTATTTCTGTCACCACACAATTTTGAATTATTTTCCTATACATATTACGCATGGCCGGTAGTAAAGTCTCTAACCGTGAATTCAGTAGATCCGCGTAAGTCAGCATCCCGGGTATCAGAATTATATCTTCTTCATCAAGAAGAATATAATTTGGATGTTTTAGGATTTTAAGCTTACGCCGATCCACGTAATACACGGTTATATCCCCTAATCTCTGAGGAATCTCGTTCCCAGTCAGTCGGAGTTTTAATTCGGTCGCCATTCTTTGCAAAATAATTGCTAAACCCCCACATTCGCGAACAACTATCTTCTGCCTTCCCGCATCAATTAGTACCTCCGTCTTAAAATCTCCGTGCGGATTTATTCCGACAATTATTCGGAGATTCGCGGAGATTTCGATAGTTGTCCGGGAAAGCAGGGGACCGTCAGTATCACCATGTGAGGGTAATTTAAATAATTCATCGGATAATAACGGGAGATCGTTACTCGCGACGTCTATTTTAAAGAGATCGGCATCTGAAAATTGTATCTCCTCTTCCATGCCGACTCCTTTCTCCACCACTTCCATCCGGTTACCGCCTCTAGAGGTGACCCGGTAATCGATAATACCCTCTTCAGGGCATACCTGCGCGTGGTCACCGTCGTCATGGTCTTCGTCTTCTACGACGGTAATGTCAGGGGTAGCATCCGAACCCGGTTCCACTACGCTGGCGACCATCATCGTCTCTCTCTCCAGATCGTCCAGGACGGAAGCGGACAGAACAGGCAAATCGACTCCGTCGTGTATATTCACTAGGTCCTTCTCCTCGTCGCTGTCGATAATGATCGGAGACATCGGTTGAATATTCCTTCTTGTTATTCTAAATTAATAATAATAACAATATTAATATATATATATTAATATATAATATATTCAATTGTGGTAATTTTTATTTGCCTAACATTTATAAACCAACAATAGTGAAGCAAATGATAATTTGTAATAAATATATTAGTTCTTACCTTTTTTTCGGACTGTAGGTAGCCAACATCGCCTTGGGGAGTTGAACTCGCTGACTTCCTCGTAAAATCTGCACGCTCTTGATATTGATGGCTGCCATTGTTGTATTGTACTTTATTAGATGCAAGCAAACTAATTCTGATGCATCCCTTAAAATTTGAAGAGTATATATACAGGTGTCCATATAACTTTCTATTGATAATTACAGTAGTCATGGATATTCGGTAAAAGGGTATACATCAGAGGTCCCAAAGATGACATGTCTTATAAAACGATTTCTCATAGCCTAAACGTTAAATAAAGTTTGAGATTCACTACCATTCCCCAGAATTTGAGTATGTACTGTAATTGTAAAATGAAATATAATCGTTTCTATTATCTGTAAGTTTGGGAGTTTCTATTTTTAAAATAACTTTAAATTTCTATCAGTAGAAATATATTTGAAAAGGTAAATTCTATAATAATATTAATAATAACAATAGTAATGCTGGAAATAATTTTGAATCTTATTGAATTCCAATCGAGTTTGTATACATTTTAAATAGCAAAATCATGTAATAGATTCTATTAGGATATAATAATAAAACATACGAAATCAGTTTGATAAGTACAAATGCTTTATTTCATTTCATATTGTTACAAAATCAATTAGTAATGCATCCTTCGCACTGCCACAGGGTTTGGATCCTGTGTGAACAATTGCCGTCTTCTGACTTTTAATAGTGTTATTCATTTCTTGCACATCTTCATCAGATAATTTTGCATAACGTAACGGTAGAAATACAATAGAGTCTTCTAATTCAACGATGATTTTCCTACCAAATTTGGTAGAGACAGCTTTAACATTATGTATTTCATATTTTTGACCTATGACTAATTCAGGTATTTTCTTAATCGGTTTAAAATCTTCAATGTTTCCCACGGAGTTAATTTGATTCATTTCTAAACACATAAACATAGAAAAATGCTATATAGCTTAAACGAATACTATAAACATTGTATCATAGCTAATGATAATGATGATATCGAAATAATATTGAAATAGAGATTAACTTACTTATTTCTAGTATCCACTTTTTCTCTGATACGAAAATATAACTAATGAGTATCGATTCTATAATTTTCTTTTATATAACACGTCCTGAAATTAGAAAGTTCATAGGTGGGATCATATGCTAAAATTTAAATTTCAAGGTACTATAACTGAAAATAAAACATTAAAATTCACGCTCAAAGATACATATTCGACATATAGTCCTATGCGTATGCAATATATACGTCATACTTTAGGAATTTATTTAATTACATAAATTCTGTTTGCTATGTCACAAATTTCTTAGAAATTCAAGAACGTCCATACTTTAATCTCTTAATCCTTTTCACTTTCTAATAGTCTATGTACAACGTATATACAGGTAGCTAACTACCCATTTTCGAATATAATCTTTCAAAACGTTTACATACAAATAAAATACCAATATAAAATAAGACGTTTACACACACACATATAAATACCGTAGATATTTAATAATTCGAAAGAATGTTTAGAGTTTCAATCACTTTCTCTTACCCCGTTAGATAACATTGATAATAGGTGACTTTTATTTACAGTCATACATATAAGAATGTTGGAAAAATTTCCAAATTTATGACGTCAGAATTTTAGAAAATTTTCTTCATAATTATCGATGGAATGTCAAGGTTGGCATGGCAAGATTTTAAATACCATAAACAAACATAATTCATATTTTGAATAAATGTTTTGAGTTTCAAACACTTTCTCTTACCCTGTTTGATATATACAATAATAACATTAGGGCATACACCTAACATAGGGACTTTCTATTTACAGTCATGCACATAAGAATGTTGGGAAATTTCCATATTTATGACGTCAGATTTTAGAAAATTTTCATCATATTTTCAATGGAATGTCAAGGTCATTTTCAATGGAATTTCAAAACACGCTAATGACTGGCGCCAGCCCAGACTAATGACCATTGTCCAAACCTCCCCCATTACTACTGTTTATTATATTGTACAAGCCCTATATCAAAAATTGATAGAGCCGACCTCTTTTTATTCTTTTTTGCAATCTACAGAGAAAAAAAAGATTTGAAAAATCACCTAATACTCTAGATAATTTATCTAATGTTCGTCATTGATTTTCAGCCTTCTAATTACATTAGTTGATTTATCTAATTAGGAATAGTCAACTCATCTAATATATACATATACCATATTATCTACTTAACTAGTCAAATTATATAATAGAAATAGTTAGTTTATCGAATGATGATTTGTTATTTTAGCAAAAACAGTACGTAAATTAACAAATAAAAAATACAAAATCCTTTTATATATTTAAATTGTCTATTGTTATTAGATACTTTAAATAATTGGAATATATTAATCAACTAATAATGTTAGATGTTTTCAATATAAATAAATATATGAATTATCTAATTATATTGGTTTATAAAATAATCTAAAACATATAAATTTAGTAAAAAAATTTATTTAAATAATAAAAAATTACATAATAGTTACATATACTGTTACAAAAATGGTGGTTTAACTTAATTATATGTGCACAATAATTAATTTTTTTACAACATCTGGAACGAAACCTTACAAATGCATCTGACGAGGTTCGTTCGGATTTCTAATAGAAATTGGAAGGGACTCAACCCAGCTTTGAACTGCATTTACTTCTCTTGTGGCTAATGTGTTTCAAAACCCTAAAATGGATTAGTTTCATTAATTATATACATAAATATATAGTACATAAATATATAAAAACGTGTCAGAATCCTTTATTTTGACAAACATTCTTAGGTTATATTTTATCACAAAATCAACTTTAACTTACCTTTGAAATCAGGTATCAGGGCATCTAACATCCAAAGAATAAGAAGTCGTTCCCACTCACTAATGCCTTGACCCTCACTCATTATGTTCAAAATATGTTTGGTGCACAGACAACGCGAATATGATATATATGCTGCACAATATTATTACATTGTAGTTTACTAAACTACACAGTTAAATATGCAACGTATTCAAATTGATCTAATTCTTTAGATATATTATCTATTTGCATTAGGTAAAACCACCAATAATATTCTTCAACTCACTCATTCATTCTTTATCAGTTCCATATATTTTAAATAGCCGAATCATCAACAACTATAGACGAATCATCAAATTTTCAGTATTTGAAACAACTATATATATTAGCTGAAAGACCATTTTAATTTGTTCTCAGAAACATATATTTTAAGTAGATAAAACATCTATATTTTTAGTTGCACAGCAAAAACGAACATTAGATAATTGATCTATTTTGTAGAATAGCCAACTAAAGTTTTAAATGCTCTAATTTTTTAGGGAAAACAGCTAATGTATTAGGTCAAATAACTATTGTTTTATTTGAACGACCTATATTTTTAACTAAAAATATCATATATTCTTCATTAGATAATTCATCTATTCAACTTTAGTTGTTCTAACTAATATTATAGATATTTTAGCTAATGTAAAAACAACTAATTGCAATTAGTTAAATTCTCTAAAGTTTTTCTTTCTGTGTAGAACTGGTCAAGTTGTCTAGTTACGTGGTTATGTACATCTTTTATGCATTGCAAGTTAGTTACTAAATATTCCGGTTGCATACCATTAAGCATTTTAAATATAAATATCATACTATTGTATTTACAAAATTGTTCTATATTCAACCAATTCAACATTGAAAGCATATTTGATATTTTAGCATAGTTATTATATTTTAAAATGATTCGCATACCCCTATTTTGCATTTTCTGTAACTTATATAAATCACCCTGGTTACACATGAGTAATATAGTACTGCAATAGGTCAAATGAGGTAGAACAATTGTATTGTAAATTATCTGTCTACACCATATAGATAAGTTTTGAGCAATTCTATTCAAAAAATTTAGTTTCTTTGCTATTTTTTTACATATATATTGTACATGATTCAGAAAATTTAATTTTATATCTATAATAACGCCTAGGTATTTTATTTCTTCAACTAATTCTAAGTTAATCGTACCTATATGATGGAGAAAATTGGAATAATTTTTCACTTCTATATATGAACTATCAGGACATAGTAGCATGTATTTCGATTTACTTACATTTAACTTTAATTTATTAGGGCACATCCAATTTTTGACAATACCCAGTTCATTATTAACAATAGAAAAAATATCTTGAATATTATTACTAGCATAATATAATAGGGTGTCATCAGCGAACAATTGTATTTTACTATTAATTAAAATATTGGGAAAGTCGTTAATGTATATCAGGAACAGTAGAGGGCCCAGTACACTGCCCTGTGGCACGCCCATATCATTTGTAATTGGCTCTGATTTAATATTACCGATTTTTACACATTGTGTTCTATTGGATAAGTAACTTTGTAGCCAATTGTAAGCCGAACTACACACACCATATTTCTCAAGTTTTAATAACAGAATCTAGCTTGAGTTTCCAATCATTGATTACAAAGTTCAGGGCAGATTCACATGAGTGATTAGTACGAAACCCTGATTGTTCACTAACTAATATCTTATTGCTATTAAAATATGAACACAACTGTTTAGAGACTACAAGTTCTAATATTTTTTCACATGTAGGCAAAACATTAATGGGACGGAATTCTTCAATTTTATTAGTTCCACTGATTTTTGGGACGGGTTATTGTTGAAAGCTTTAACTTTTCGGGAAAAATACCCGATTTTAAAGACTTATTGATAACGTCAAGTAGTGGATAACCAACTAAATAAAAGTATTTCTGTAATATATTTATTCCTAATTCATCAACACTATGTTTCTTTTTCTGAGAAAAGATAATGCTTTTGCAACTCACTTATTGTAATAATATTGAAACACATAAACGTACATCTATAGCTAGGAATACATTCAGTTATTACCATATCAGTACTTGGATATTCTATAGTATTGATTATGTCAATTATACTCTCAACATAAAATCTATTGAAAATATCAACGAGTATTTTAGTATCACAATATAAACGATTTTCAAACATTATTTCATTAATAGAATTTTTGCTCTTAACACATATTAAGTTCTTTAAAGTTTTCCACTTTAAAACAGGGTTATTCCTAGAGTGATCAATTAAATTATTATAAAATATTTGTTTTTCTTGTCTTATTGTACTAACAACATTATTTCTATTTTTTTTATTATATTCCAATCTAGTATATTTCCAGTAATAGCAAAATTTTTATATGAATCATCGCGTCTTTTTATACTACTTAGTACATTTTTCTTGAACCATTTTTTATCAGCATTTGGTTTAGATTTGGTATATCGCATAAAACTCATACTACTAGATTTAATACTCATAATCATACTGTAATAAAAATTGTTATAAACATCGTTAACGTCACTTACATGGTAGTTCCAATCACACATTAGAGGTTTATCTTCAAGTTCTTCAAAGTTAATTTTATTAAACACATGTTTTTCATTAATTATTTCAACTTTGTGGGGAAGGCGAACTTCTATAATTTGATGGTCAGTTATCCTTGGAGTAGGTTTCACTAAACATTTTATGTCACAATTGTTTGATAAAACTAAATCAATTAGTGTTTTTGACTTATGGGTTACGCGGGTGAAATATTTAATCATTTGATTATAGCCACTAATTTCCACAATTTGTTTAAGTTTCAGAGCATAAAAATTGTTAGATGTTCAGTCTAAATTGAAATCACCTAGTAAAATATTATTAGTATCGTTATTGTAAATATTATTCTCCATGTAATCCTCAATAAAGTTCAGGAAATCATTGTGGTTACTGTTTGGTGAATGGTATAAAACTGTCACTATATAGTTTAAATTTTTATAATTTATTTTTATAGAAATCATCCAATAATTGAATTCATGACTTATTATTTTTATGATATTGTATTTTATATTGACTTTAACAAGGATTATCCCATCCCCAGTAAATCTGTTTGATGAGTCACAACGAATTAATTTGTAATTATTTATGGTTAACTCACTATCTTCAATGTCTGATGTTCTGGTTTCTGATAATAATAATGCTATCGGCTTATTAGTTTTAGCAAATTGTCGAATTTCATCAATGTGTGCAGGAAAACGTTGTGCATTTAGATATACAAGTGATCGTGACTCTATTGTACTCTGGGATTGCTATATATTCATGTACTTTACTTGTTCTCTTCGCATGGTAATTTTTCTATTTAGAACTGGACATATATTATCAAAAACTGAATGATTTTAGTTTTAGTTTCTCATTCGTCCTTATACAATTAATGCATTTAACAACATCGCTGTCACAGTTATTAAATTTATGTTCACCTACACATTTGCTACATACCTGTTTGTTTTCGCATATATCAGCTTTGTGGTTAAAACCACAGCATTTGTAACATCTTCTTATATTTAAATCCTCATAAACCACGCCTCTATTCCAGCCAATGTTCAATTTACCATCATTCATAATTTTAGAAAACGTATCTCCATCAACTTCAACCACCGCATTATAAATTTTTTTCTTTTCATTTTCCCACATTCTTTTAATATTAAATGTTGATGTAGCACTAACTTTTATTGAGTTTTTTGAAGCTACAGTTTCAGATAGTTCCTTTTCAGTTAAATTTTCAGTCATTCCTACAATTTTAATAAATGGATTTCGTGTGTTACCTCTTTTTATGTCATAGTTATTACTTAATTTCTCATTTATTTTACTTTCTATTTTCTTTACATCTTCTTCTTTCTCACAATTAATTACAACTGATCCATTTTTCGCATTTCTAACTGATGAGACACTAACAGCTAATTCTGTCGGTTTAGCATTATCTGTTACATCTTTTCTTGATTGTTAACACTTCTGGGCTGTTTTTGGTTTTATAATAATTGTAGAATGGTTAGCTACTTCCGAATATGAACGTTTCGGTTCAGTAGTTCCCATATGAACTAATATGTTTTTAATTAATAGTTTTAAATCTTCAACTTCACTTTTATAACTTTTTACAGCTTTATCAACAATATTTTGTACATCTCTAATATTTGCATATGCTTTACAATTTTATTACTAAGGCTTTTTACAATTACTACCTCGTATATTACTATAACAACTATGAATATATGTACGAATATTACAGTTTCTCATAATCGCTCGTGTACAAAAGTGATACATACAAAAAGTATAGAAAAACTTGTCTAATTATAGCTGATTTCCAAACTAATCCTAAACTATATTTTTCACGTAAACATATATTACATAATTTGTAAAATGTCTGGTCTTTAAATGAGTATACGTCTAGTTTTGGTTAATCTTTACGTCGGAAACTAGCTTTCGATACTGCTTATTTTAGAATTCGGTCCCGTCGTCCGTTTGTAGATTGTGCGGCACACGACCACTCCCCGTAAACACTCGCTTGGCCCTTGACGCCTCCTTTGTATATATCCTGAACGCCCACGCAAACTTCGGGTATGTATCGATAATAGTTGGGATATATTTATAGTTATTATTGACACTGGCGTAAGGTGTCATTTCTACAAGATCCGCCTACCACAGGTCATCGTATCTCTGAAGAATAATTGTGACGTCTTGGAAAATTACGGCGTGCCGGTTTGTGCACTTTGACTCCCCCATTGGTATATATCTTGTGTTCAAGTTCCTGTTGCAATTTCTTGATCGTCTTATCCACGTACTCTTTAGTGGCGCCTTCACTCCTGCAGATATTATACGCCCGCCATTGTTGTCTGTACGTATGAATCTTATACCTGTAGCACCGCGCTGAGCTGTCAGTATTACCTTCGGCACGTCCGAACTTGTCGACCAGCAACTTACGACTACCTAATAAATTTCAGCTCTCGCAACTCCTCCTCGATTGAGGCAATCTCTTTCTCGCGACCCGTGTGACCGATGGCGCGCGATGAATGTAGTAAATACAGACGATCGCCCAACACATTCGGATCGTCGTAGTATACATAGTCAACGGGTTTGTTGGCCACCCGCATGAGGTTTCATCCACTGACCCTCCCCTCGCAGCACTTTTTAATAATATTTTTGCACTTTTGGTAACCTTTATTCGCGTTGAGGCGGCCGCGTGACACGTATTGCATCCTATGGGCATATGTACTTTGCACAATGTGCTTGTATACGGCTAGATCCTGCTCTTCATTGTTCTTTGGCACCGTCAAAAATAATAACAGCCAAACCCGCCGTCAGTTTATACGACACACCAATTGCAAAAGTATCGCCAACCCGTCGGATGCTGTACCGTGTATCAGAACGTTTCGAGTAGTTGGTGTTAAAATTTTGCTCGCCTAAATGGAGGCGTGTCAACGTGCCCGTTTGGTCTTCCAAATAGTTCGCCACTTTGGCGTAACCATCGGCAGACTTCAACACTTTAGTCAGTGAAAACACATTTTGTGGTGCCGCATCCTCCCACGGTTCTTCATTTTCACATTTTTCCTGTTTGTAGGCCGCGTCCGCCGCTATGACTCTATTCAACGGCTCGACAATGGGCTTGTTCTTCTTCACAAGAGTCTTCGACTATGTGCTCGTTTTGTCGTAGATCCCTATATTTGTGCCGTATGACGTTGGCGAATTTATCCACTTCCACGCTAAGCTTCTTGTCCGATGATGATGACGACGACGTCTTCAAGGTCACTCTCTATGTGCCACATAAAGAAACGGTGCCTAGATTATATACGAATTGAAACCGTTGCGATAACGGCCCGCATTTAGTTCACTATCTTTATCGATAATTAAAAATCCGTGTTTATCACTCCTCCAACATTCACCGCAAATTCGTTAGCGACATATCACCGCCGACCTGATCGCTGAATTTATGCCGTAAATTCATATCGTCCTGGCGGAAGGGAATAATAAAATTAGCATTATCACTTATCAAGTGCTTCGGGATGCTCGCATACGTTTGACTTAAATAGAAAGAATCCACGCCACTGTGACGGCCCTTACCAAAGAAACGCATCATTGTTTTCTGCTTGTCGCACGACACATCATCTAATATGAATATAGAATTACGTTTAGCGTCGTAGGATCCACGATAGTCGTATTATCACTATATGCAAAATATCCGATGCTCTTGACGGCGCCTAGTACTCTCTCGAGAAACTGATATTTAAGCTGATGCGGCGATTTCGTGTACAAGTATACATTTTCAAACTTGAAACCGTTCACATCAGCATGCTCAACATGACGTTTGTCTTTCCCCCGTGTTGTATTGTCGGATACAACGAAATGGGTGGTTCGTGTCTAATATTAGTGACGCGACTTCGTTACTAACTCAATAAGGGGATTTTAAGGTTTTCGGTTAATATTCAACAACGTAGAGATTTTTTGAACAAACGAAATATTGGTACAATTTAATTACATTGCTAGAACGTCCGTTCTACTAGGTGATCGCGACACTTCTGATTCTTACATCAACCAAATGTTGCATCGTTCATTTACAATCTTATATATTTCACACGGACACAGCGTTTTCCCTAATACAAACAATTCTATCTTGACGAACGTGACATTTAACGTAAATTCAGCTGAGAAGAAGTTGATAACAACATTTAGAACCTATGTGTAGTCTCAAAAGTAGTAATAGAATATGAAATATGATTATATGGTTAGACATAAAATAATACAATGTAACACAAATATTAGCAAACCTATTAAATAATTATTTATGAGAAATGGGTGACCTTACAACACTGGGATAACGGTTTGATTGAATATGCAAACCTTCAGCCTTTATTACGCGATATTGTGACGCGGGACATAAAAGACGTGTTTGCGAAAGGCATAGAAAAGAAAACGTTGATTGAAAATATACTGTTACGTGATGATATGCGTGACTTAGCAGATCTTAAATGTCGTTGGTTAGAAAAATTGCAAACACATAACGAATGTAATATACCATCCACGCATAGATTCAAGCTTTGTGCTATTTCGAACGTTCTGATTCTAAGAAACTGGGATAATACTTTTTGTAAAGATGAATGCGGAGTATATTGCGACGATCTTCAGGAATCGATTCCGTCATGTTCAAGAATATGGAGTATATGCTGCCAATAAACTACCATACAAAGTGAAATATCCGTGTGCAATAGTTGTTAACACGGACCCCAATACCTCTCCCGGAACTCACTGGATTGCCATTTTTATAGATCGCAAAGGTTACGGAGAATATTTCGATTCGAACGGAAGATCACCATACGATTATCATCATTTAAATTTCATAAGAAATACTAATATATGGACTTATAATTCGATTGTATTGCAAGATTTATTTACGTCTGTATGCGGCCATTACTATTTACTCTTTCTATAGTTTAAAATTTAAGGCTATACGTTGCAGGACTTTATTAAAATGTTTAACTTTACACATAATAATAAGGTAGATAATGATAGATATGTAAAGGGGTTATTTGATTGTTATTTTTCTGTGAATAATAATAAATTTTAATTTTAAACAATAAATTTTTTATTCTTAATAGCGTATTTTTAATATACATTTTATCATTTTTAATATTTTGTCCATACATGTCTATCACCTCCCATAAGGGAAACGATAAATCTGTCATGGATTCGTTTCTCAGTTCTTTTCGTACACCCCAGTACCTCCTCGTTCTCATTTCATTTACAATAATACTTTGAAGTACTTTTCCGTAGTACAATTGTACTGTTGGTACTAATGTCTGTAGCGGGATTTTAATGAGATCCGCGTAAATCAAGATCCTTTGTGACGAGCTTGCACTCTTCACAATGGTCGCTAGGGGATAAGGTTGGCAACGCGGTTAGCTCAGCGTAGGTGGTCGTGGGTAGGAAGGCGGGGTAAGGGAGATCCGTTCCAATAATACCAACAATTTGCTTCACGCATGTACAGAAATTTTAATTTTAAGCCACAATAGGTTAGGCACACTCGCTGGTACAATATATGAGATTTATATCCAGATATTAATCAAAACAAACAAATAGTGACTGCCGTATCCTTTATCGGGTGAAGCCCTAAGCGGGTGAAGCCCGATGATTAACCTGAGGTATGATGCGGTATTCGTTCCCTTCTTAAGGGACCGTCACAGTGTGAAATTTTCAAAAAATCGATTTTTTTTATTTTTTATTTTCCGTTAGTATACACTGTTATAAACATTCTCCCCAATTTTTAAATCGAAATTCGAATTATTTCGGTCGCTACAGCCTTTCTTAGAAAAATCGATTAGAGTGTCTGGCGCGCCGTCCGCCGTAGAAAATTCCTCACTTCAAACTTTAAACGCGTTTTTCTCGGAATGGTGTTTTTCAAAACGGTACCCACTCTCAAAGGAACAGTTTTCAAGCTATCCCTCTGGAATTTTGACTGAACATTCTTCACGTCATTCTTTATGTTGCTATGGAAGCGTTTTTTTTTTTTTTGAAATCTTCCAATTATTTTTTACGAATAATTGTCGAAAAAATAGGCTGAATTCGATACTTTTTGTAAAACCGCCGCCATTTTTTCAAATTTCATAAAACAAAAAGAAGCCTCCATAGAGACATAGAGGCTTTCCTACAGATTAATAATCTTTTTGAAATTTTTGTTTCAGATGAAACTTGCGTCGGCAATCGTGGGCACCGTGCGGGGCCTCTTTTTTCAACGCCATTTTCAATATATAAAAACAATGTTAAACAATAAATAAATCAGTTTGAAAAAAAATCATTTTGTATTCTCCATTAGTGCTGTAATTTGTAAAAAAAAAATCAGACCGATTAGTTTAGCCTGGCCATCAATAAAAAAATCGCGAAAATCAGCTATTTTTCGGGAGGTCACACTGTGATGGTCCCTTAAACAGCCTCGGGAGCCTAGTAAGTGGTCCTGGATCGTGCTCTCTTAGAAATCTGCCACAACTTTATCCCGGCGTAGGTGGTAAGCGTCAGTCGGGGTGCGCGAACAACCCGACGTTGCCGCAGACTGAACCAACTCCAAAAGCCTATAAACAGGGAAGAGACGGTGCTACATAAATAGTTTCCTCCGCGAGGGACCGGGAACGGTTTTCCATCCACCAAGGTGGGTGGAACTCTCAGGTTAGTGAGGTTAAGTTCATACCACGTGGGGACAAATACCTAGTCTACTACGAAATACGACTAATCGGCGAGAAAGTCTTCCCACGCTTATGAGGGAAGTAGTGAATATTACCGGGTGAAAAATAGGGAAGTTAACTTGAGTGTAGGGTTAAGAAATTCCCGCTATACCTGGAGTTAGGACCAGTTGCCTACCCAATCGGGTGAAACAACGAACCACGATTCCTATACCAACTCCAGGCAATAACTGAACAAATAAATTAAATAACCATAAATAAATTAAATAAATAAATAAAATTCATAAATAAATTAGATAAATAAATAAATACATAAATTAGATAAATAAATAAATAAATAAGATACCTAACTGAATAAATTAAATAAATAAATTAGATAAATAAACCCAATAAATACTACACATAGATAAAACGAATAAAGGCTCTAAGGCCTAAAGGCGAACGCAAAGGGAACCGACTCTGAAAGCCTGGCGAAAACCAGAAACAGTAACGTGCAGGCCAAAAATGCCCTACGCGCTCCGGGCCGACCGTAGTTAAGCAATCCGTGCTAAGAAAATGAAAGAAAAGGTACTTATCTTGCACGGCAGCACCAGGGAAAACTCCAAACGGACTCTCGACCATCAAAAGAACACACAAAAATGAACCTTCCACGTGGAAATCAAAAGGGTCCGCAGAACTTAAGTCGGTTTTATACTTGTCTCTTAGCCGGAGGCCTTAAACGCAAGAGGGCGACCTCGGGCCCGACGCCGGCCTCGAGCCAGAAAAGTATCCTCCACTTAGAGTGGTACCCAAAATACCACCTAGATGGACCTAGGTGTAGGTATTCGTCACAATCAATTATTTTCTCCTCATGGAGAAGAATATATATTTTTTTCATTAATAACTTTAACTCACGTTGACCTACATAATGCACTTTTATTTCACCGGACCGCTGGGGAGACTCGCTTTCTGTTATTCGTATCTTTAATAACTTTGCCATCCGGCAGAAAATATCTACCAATTCCTGACAGTCATCGATCACTATTTTCTGGTCACCCTCCACTAAACGCATTTATGGAATAAAATTCTTATATGGGTTCAACACTACCACCACCCGTACATTGATTTCCATTTGCAGTGTCGTGCGAGTAACCAGAGGACTTGCGGTGACGATACCGTGCCCGGGCAAGGGTAATATATTTCCGCCGTAGTCTAATACAGGCAAACCGGATGCGGCTATGTCTATGCATATCAGATCTTCCTCACAGATAATCAACTCTTTTGAAGCAGCGGTGGTCATCCTTTCGACGATCCGAAAGTCCATTATGCCTTCCTCGGGGCATACCTGTGCATAATCACCGTCGTCTTGGTCTTCTACGGATGCGATGTCTTGCGTAAGATCAGAATCTACTAATGATACGATGACTAGAGTAGGAGCAGCATCTGCTAATGATACGGTGTCCCTTTCAAAGTCATCCAATACGGCGGTGGCTAAAACTGGCAGATCAACATCGGCCTGAATATTATCAACCGCGTATTCCTTGTCGTCGTCGCTGTCAATGATGATAGGCGAAACAGAACGATGTGTTCCTTGTTATCCTAAATTAATAATAATAATAATAATATATATATATATATATATATATATATATATATATATATATATATATATATAAATTACGTTATCGTTGTTTATTGTTTTGAAAAAAATGTATAAACGAAGTAAATTATTTGATATATTTATTTTATCAAACCACAAGTGTTGTATAATTGAGTACAAGAAAGAGAATGCAAATTCACTGCAAGTGAGTTGAGGTGGTGTTCTAGTTTTAGTTGGTATTTAGCACTGAATCGTTTGATTTCTTCTTTAACCGTTGGCATCTTTAGGTCGTGGTGAAGAGTGTCATTGGTAACGTACCATGGGGCGTTTGCAATCATGCGCAGGGTAGTTGATTGGAATCGCTGTAATACTGCGGTGGAAGATTTGCTGGCTATACCCCATAATTGGATCCCGTATGTCCAAATGGGTTTTAGAATAACTTTATAGAGCAGCAGTTTGTTTTCCATTGATAGTTGCGATTTCCTGCCTATGAGCCATCACATTTGTTTTCTTTTGATGCCGAGTTGTTCTCTTTTGGTCTCTAAGTGGTTGCGCCACGTTAGTCGTCGGTCTAGTGTCATTCCAAGATATTTCGCTGCCTCGACATGGGGTAGTCTTGCGCCGTTGAGTTTGACTGCTGGACATGTTTGTCTGTTTAATGTAAATGTTACTTGATTTGATTTATTTGCGTTTAATTGAATTCTCCTCTTTTGGCACCAGTCGTGAACTAGATTGAGATTATCTTGTAGATGTTCTGATGCTGCATCTGGATCGCTGTCAACAGATAAAATGACGGTATCGTCCGCAAATGTCGCTATTGTTGTTCTGGCGCTTGTTGGTAGGTCGGCTGTGAATATAGTGTACATCATTGGCCCCAGGACGCTGCCCTGTGGTACGCCGGATTTGACGGGGAACAGTTTGGTGTGTTCGCCTTGGAATTTTACTAGGAAATATCTATCAGACAGGTAGGATTTCAAGATGTTGAATATTTTTGATGTCAAGATGTTTTTCAGTTTGAAGAGAAGACCGTCATGCCAGACTTTATCGAATGCTTGGCTGACATCGAGGAATGCAGCCGAGCAGTATTCTTTATTTTCGAGACAGTTTCTGATGACGTTTGTTACTCTATGGACTTGTTCGATTGTGGCATGGTGGTTTCTGAAACCAAATTGGTGGTCTGGAATAATATTCTTTCCTATTAAGATTGGTTTGATTCGTTTAAGTAACATTTTCTCGAATAATTTGGATGTAATTGGAAGTAGGTTAATTGGTCTGTATGAGGCCGCTTCTCTTGAGTCTTTGCCTGGTTTAGGTATTACTACTATTTCGGCGACTTTCCATTGGGCGGGAAAGTGTCCGATTCTTAGAATTGCATTAAAGATTGCAGTGAGCATCATCAGTCCCTTCGTTGGCAGTTCTATTAATGTGCGAACTGTTATAAGGTCGAACCCTGGGGCTTTCTTTTCTTTAAGGGCGCATCTCTAGTCTTTTTGCATGAATTTTCAAGATTTTTTTTCTTGCAGTAAACTTTATTATCACACTACAATTTTTTTTATATTAAAAAAATACATATTGAAATCTGCAAAAAAATTTTTTTTTTTAATTTTTCATCCAATATGGCCCAGATATGGCTGCCACAACGAAGCATGCTTTTTTTTGGCTGACATCATATCTTGACACAAGAAGCTCTGGAATGAAAAATTCAAAAAGCATATTAAAGTATAAGAAACTGGCTATAGCCCGTACTAAAATCAAGAAGTTTAAGTAAAAAAAAAACAAAATGGCGGACTTTTCTAATTTTCTGCTTATTTTTTGAGGTTATGTTGTTTAAAAAAGTGCTCAAATGTAATCGAATATTCATAATTCTAGTACGGGCTGTAACTATATGTGTGACGAATAACCTCTCAAAATTTCAGCCCAATCGGTTTAATAGTTTTTGTATCATGTCAGCCAGGTCAAAAAATGTTATTTCGAGAAAAACGCGCTTAAACTAATTTTTTGAAAAACTGTGTAAGAAATCCGCGATACCATTTTTAGAGCGCGCAAGTTAAAATAAACTATTGTACGATGTTACTATTAGTATACTAAATGCAAAACCGGTGTTTTTGGAAAATTGATTTTTTCATCGATTTAGACTAGAGATGGCCCCTTAAGTTCTTTTTGAATGCAAAGTAAGATTTCTTTGGGAGTGAAGGCCTTTATTGGTGTTGATTGTTGCCCAAGCTCCTTGAGAAAGTTTGAGATGATTCTTTCGTTAGCAATGTTACCTGATGGGAATGGTTGGAAAACGTTTTGCAGATGCTCTGCAAAAGTTTCTGCTTTTTCTTTAGGGCTACGGGCCCAATTTCCGTCTGATTTTCTGATTGGTGGAACCGATGTTTTGGGTCTTTTAAGCCGCCTCGTTGCCTTCCATAGTGAGTAATCTGTTGCTGTAGGTGTTAAATTTTTCACATGTTCCTCAAAATGTGAATTTTTTAATTCCTGGAGCGCGTCTTTTAATTCTCTGTTGGCCTTATTAAGTCTGGTCTTATCTGCGGGCTGGCGAGAATTTTGCCATTTTCTTCTTGTTTTCCTCTTGATTGCTATCAGTTCTTTGATTTGCATTGGTATAATTTCAAATTGTTTTTCTTGTGGTTTTGTTTTTGGAGTTGCTGACCATGCTGCTTTCTGAATTAGACTGGCGAAATTTTCTGTTGTCCTTTCTATTTCGTCGGGTGTTTTTAGTGGGATGTTGAGAAAAATATTTTCTTCTATTATTTTTTTAAATTCTTTCCAGTTGGTATTATAATTGTGCAGCGTAGGTGGTTTCTGGATGGTAGTAGATGAGGAGCTGACCATGGCAATAATTGGGGAATGATCAGAGTTTAAGTCCAGACTTGAAGATACTTTCATATGATTATCTGGGATTCCTTTTGTAACGAAGAAGTCCACAAGATCGGGTATTTTGCATCTGTCAGTCGGCCAGTAAGTTGGTTCGCCGGTAGAGAGGTAGTTAAGGTTATTTTCGTTAATGGTTTTGTTTAGTTTCCTTCCTTTTGGATTGGTTAGTCTTGACCCCCAATTTGGGTGTTTCGCATTATAGTCTCCTCCCGCCAGAAATCTCTGCCCCAGTGTTTGGAAGTATTCTTTATATTCGTCGTCGGTTAGGTTGTGTCTTGGTGGACAGTATATTGCCGCTACTGTCATCGGTCCAATCCAGGTTTCGACTGTGATGGCGGTTGATTGAATTTTTTCCGTTTGAAATTGCATCATTTCGTAGTGAGGAAGGTTATTCCTTACTATAATTGCGGATCCTCCATTTGCAGTTCCATCTGGATGTTTTGTGTCATATATTGAGTAATGAGGAATTTTTAAATAACTTCTCTCAGTGTAATGTGTTTCGGATATTAGCATTATGTCTATTTCGTTTGTATTTATAAATGCGCGAATATCTTGGTTATGATTAGCCAAGCCGTTTGCGTTCCATGCTGCGATTTTCAGGAAGTGTATTATTATTTTATTTTATTGATAACTGTCGACAGCAAGTTCATAAGCGTTGACATTTTTTCGGATTGTTGCTTCATGAAGGCTCGCATTTCTGTGATCATGAGATTCATCGTTTCATTTAGGTTGTTTGGTGTGCTGTTTTCTATTGTTTGGTTTATTTCGCGGTTACTTGCTGCATTTGCGTAGGAGTATCCCGGTTGAAGCGCGTATGTGGGTGTAATTGGTGGAGGCTCGTTTTCCTTTTCGGCTGCTTGCGTTGTTTCTTTGTTCCGGTTTTTGTTTCGTAACGGGGCAAATTTTCGTTCCCGTATATCTTTATATACTTGGCAGCCCTTGTAATTCGCTGGATGGTTCCCGTCTCATAAAGCACATACTGGGAGGTCATCTTTCTTTTTTTGACATTCATGTATTCCTGTGAAAGTCTCGCTACATTTTATGCACCGGAATGGTCGGAAACAGTAAGATTTGGAATGCCCGTATCTTTGGCAGCGTTTGCATTGGATAATTTCTCTTTTGACGTGTGGGGGTTCGAATTGTATAATTGCGTTACCTAGTTTCTTGATTTCGTAGATATCTTTGTTATTTTTGGCTGGTTCTATGTCGATGTAAAATAATGATAGGGGTTGCTTGGCGACGCGATGTCTTATGTTGTGAATGTTTCTAACCTTATGTCCTTTCATTTCTAGGTCTTCTTTTACATCTTCCATATCAGTTGTGTGGTGTAGGTGACGCAGCACAACTCTAAACGCTCTGTTTTCTTTTAATTGATATGTGTGGTGGTCGATGCTTTTTGACTTTAGGCCTTGGACAATCTTGCTGTATGTTTCTCCGTTGTTGGCCATAACTTTCATGTTACCGTTTATTGTTTTAAATACGAACTTATCACCAGCGTTTGTGAATGACTTTATTAGTTGAGTCATTGCCGTTATATCACTTATGGCTGGCACAAATATTGGTGGTGGTTTTCGATCTACAGTTTGATCATGTGTTGTTGGTTGTTGTATTTTATTGGTTGGGTGTTGTTTTTGGCCATGATTATTGTTTTCGTGCTCCATTTCCTCACTATTATAGTTTGATAGTACGTCAAAACGGTTTGAGGTTGCTATTCCATCTGCAGATTTGCTTGATTTCTGAATAGGGCGATTTGTTAAATATGGCCTGCTATTAGCCAAGGTGTGGCTTTTTCTTCTAATTATTGGTTGATACTGTTTTTGTGGTCTTGGGTATTCGTCAGAAGGGGTTTCTGGTCTACTTTGTGGTGGTGTTGATGTCGGGGTACTTGATGAGCTTGCATCTTGTATGTATGTGGTTGGTTGTATGAATATCTGAGATCTCTCAATTTGAGACATTTGTTCGATGGATTGTTGATTTATTGTTTGTATTATTTGGGCCACTGCAGAGTGTGCGCCGCTGGGTTGGTTCATGTTGAGTCCGAGTGTGGATACGCCACACCCGGACTGGTTCGTACTTTTCGGCTGCTACGATCGTAGCCTCGCTTTTCAAAGTTTTGATTCACTATTTTCACAGCTATCACGAATTTCGCGAACACTTTGTAGTGGACGCAGAATTTTTTGAATATTTGATTGAATAACATCCGCTAGAAATTTTTTTAAGAAACACGTCCGTTCTCTATGAACGCTCGCACGGTAATAATTACTAATATGACTACAATATTTATACTTATTAATATACTTTGAGCATTATTATAATGACTATTCCACTCACCTGTTATCTGTCAAAAGTAGACCAATAAGAATGCAGGATTCTGAATTTTACAGCCAATCAAAATAAATTGTAGTGCAGATTTTGTACTAGTAAGGTTGTGTGTCGACAATTCAGTACTAGTACTTTTAAGTGAAGATTTTAAACAAATGAAATAGCAATATACGTCAAAAAACACTTTTGACATTGAATATTTGCAAATGACAGTAACTGTTTTTCTGGTTGCTATGGTTATGAAAACATAACCAAATAGTATTGCTATTTTTAAATAAAAAAAATAGATTTGGTTCATTGAATAGTCCCTCGAATACGGTTCGTAGTCAATGTTAAGTAGATTATTTTTGTTGGTGTATTACTCATGTCTCTTTTGCATTCGAATATCACTCGTGCTGCACACTCGTAATATTCATACTAGAGCTCAAGAGACATTCGTAATACACCATGAAAAATATACGACATAACTTTGACTACTTATGGTATTACATGTGATTATTCATGTGTTCACGTGTCGCTTGTTTTAAAGTAATATTTGGAATAATATATTTTTGAAAATGTTGAATTATACTATTATTCAGAGGGAATATTGTCTCTTCGGGATTAAAAAATTTATTAATTTGTAGATTATATTCTTTAGCCATAATTTCATAATTGAATTTTTCCTTATCTATAGAACAGTTGTTGTTTATAACTTTATGCATTATTCCAATTATTAATAATTCTTTATTTATGTTTGTACAGTCCAAATTAACATTTTTTATTTCATTGTAAATATAGAATATGTTAGAATGAGGTATTTGTTCAATCCATTTTGGGGTTTTGAATTCATTATAATCACAATTCTTATTGTTAGTATCTTCTATTTTATTAGTTTAGCAGTTATCTATTATTTTATAATTAGTTTTACAATAGCTAACATTTCGTTACATTTATGTAACATATAATTTTTATTGCATTTTACAATATATATTGTTTTCCCGTTATTTAACATATACATTTTTTCTTGAAACAGAAATGGTATTGGAATTATCTATTTGGTAATATAATGTTCATCATCATACATTGGTACAATCATAAAATATCTGCAGTGTCATGCACCGAACTTTCTTATCCGCATATGGGTTAAGCCATATCGTAGTTACATTATTTTTCTAATTTATTATATTTGTTCTAACCTTTAGATCGCTTTTACACTAAATATGTTTCTTAGAATAAATATTAAATATCAAACTTCAAATTATTTAAGTCTATTTTGTTAAACAATTAACAGGCGCAGATGATACGATTTATGTAACAATATATATAATAAGCAGAAATTTATTTTGAAACCAGTACTTTTTTCGGAAAAAAGATTCAAACAAAAGTTGTGCTAAATATAAATATCATTAATATTTGCTCACAAAAATGTTCTGTAACTGTAACCATTTTTGAGTAATTGCAGAAACTGCAAAAAAAATGACTAGGGTAAACTTGCACTCCCGGTCGGAATATGGTTTTCAAAAATAGAAGGTTTTCGTGCACATACAAATCTTAAGTTTAAAATTTCATAATTTTTCCTTTTGCCGTTTGGGCTGTAGAGCGCTCACACACACACACACACAGACACACACACACACACACACACACACACATACACACACACACACACACACAGACGGACGTCATTCCAAAAATAGTCGGAATCGATTCAGGGAAGGTCAGAACGTATATTTCCGTTAAAATCTCGAGTTCGAAATTTTTCATGATTACAATACTTACTTATACTGCGAAATAAGTTTAAAAATGTTATTTTTAACTCATTTTGATAATATTTGGTGTTATTTCGCACAGATGTTTTTATTTTAGTTATTTGATTATCGAGCTCCTTACTAGTATATATAATGTTATTTACATCTATTGTGTATTATAAAAACCTTACTATTTTTTAATTGTATGACGTTAATCCCGGGGTTTTCAGATTCATCTTCTATTGCTGTGTTTAATTTTATTTATTTTATATTGTCTAACGGTTTCATTACTATACTTAATATATTTAAGTTTAGAATTTATTTCGTTTACCTTTATTTCATTGTAAAGGGGTTTTTTAAATTTAGTTATCAGTCTAGGTTTCTGTTTTAAATACATGTTTTTCTTTTTTATTTCTTTTGTTTGTTGTTTTATCCTATCGGTTACGGTTTTTTTTTATTTTCTCTAAATTTGTTTTATAATCGTTGGCGTTTTGTTCTAGAGTTTCAAGGTGTTTTACTTCTTCCATATAATATTTCTAATGGTGAAATTTTTGTGACGGTTTTTATTGTATTGTTGTAAGAGTACATGACTATTTGTAATTTATCTTCTAATTTAATATTGGGTTTTTCGGCAAGTAGTAATCTAAGCTGTTCTATAATAGTAGAGTATAATCTTCCTATTGCATTAGATTTAGGATTGATGATATACGTAAAATGTAGATTTATTCCTTCTATTTGACAATATGTTTTTAACAAGGCATTATTAAATTCGTTGCCATTGTCTACTATTAGAAGTAGTGTATAAATGGCGGTTCTAACTCAAAAAAACCTGAACGTACCCCGTTTTTAGCTAGAAAAAACCGTGAAAAATGCCCATAAAAGAGTACTTTAGCCCTATTTTTACGGTTTTTTGCTAGAAAAACCGTGGAAATGCCCAAAAAAGAGTACTTTTGCCCTATTTTTAGTAAAATGTACAAAAGTGTAAATTGACAAACCTGAACGTATATACAAAATTTTTCCCTAATAAATGGAGAATAAAAACGTATTAGCGAGTATGCTAAATAGTAGTAATTCACAATTTAGAAAATTGTCAGAGTTGGAGAATAAAACGTATAAAATCGAATATTTTGAGGTAATTGAAGGAAAGTATGGTGAACAAATAATAGTTGGTATAGAGAATTTTAAAGTATCATTACCTGAACGGTATAATAGATTTATACCAAGTTTTGAAGAGTTGAACAGTAATCCTCCTAGTTTAAAATATAACGGTAAGAAGAAAATAGGTACTAGAGAGATGCATGATATAGAATTTGCTTAAACGAATAGTTAAAAATAAAAAAATAAAAATATTGAATAAATAAAATACATAAAACATAAATAAAGTACATAAAACATAAACTAGACATAAATAAAGTACATAAAACATAAACTAGACATAAATAAAGTACATAAAACATAAACTAGACATAAATAAAGTACATAAAACATAAACTAGACATAAATAAAGTACATAAAACATCAACTAGACATAAATAAAGTACATAAAACATAAACTAGACGTAAATAAAGTACATAAAACATAAACATAAAACATGAATCGTAAATTAATATAATTTTTTCTTAAATAAATGTATGATAAGAGCTTTGAGAAGTTAGTAAAACAATTTAATTTCTCTAAGAAAAAAACAATAGATGCTTTAAAATTATATAATCAGAGTGAGCTTGATAAAATTGAAGCTTTAGAGAAACAATATAAACTTATAATTAAAGTTTTGAATAAACAAGAAAAAGCCATAAAAGAAACAACAAATGTTATTACTGATGCAAGTATATCAAGAAATGCAATGGTACACTGGCGAAATCCTATAGCATCATCAACTTTAAATGATTCATATGAAGGCGATGAAGAAACAATAGTACCAATGCCAAAACAAAGAGTAGTTCTACCAGGTGAAATGGCTGTTGTTAATTCCATAGAAAATGCATATTTAAATCGACAACAAGATGAAAGAGACACAACTTACGGAATTAGTCATAAAACTGAGCATGGTTATAGAATGGGGCAAAAGATGAATAAAACGAGAGATTTGTTATTTAATGGTTATAAAATAGATTTCGATGAAGATCATATTATATTATACAACAACACTGAACAACAAAATAAGAAATATCCCAAAAATGAGAATATATTGACATTCTTAACATTGAAACAGCCACCTTACGAAGATTGGAATAAATTTAAAAATGCACATGTAGCTGACTATACAAATTATAGAGAAATTTTATTTCTGACAAGAGCATTGCATATGTATGATCAACCTACACGTCAGATAAGATCTAGTTCAGATAAATATAAACAACTAATATCACCTATGTGGCAAGATTATAATAACTTTAGAGGTGCACCTATATATACATCGTCACCAAAGACCAAGCAACAAGCTGAATTTGATAAAAATAGACCTATACCATCAACGTCATCTGGGAAAGGTTTATTTAAAAAAAATAATACAAAAGAAAAAGAATATGTGTATTGGGATGATCCTAAAGAATTACAAGATCGCTTAGATTATCTAAAAGCGGAAAAACTAGCTGGTAACGATAACGTTCAAAATGAAATAATAAATATAGAGGAGGAATTACATGAGAGGTATGGTAGCGGTATTAATTTTTTTCCTCTTAAATGGTACTTAATAAATTTGGAGATAGTGATGAATATCTAGAAAATAATAATGTTAAAGTTGTTCCTGGAATAGGGTTTAAGTTAACAGATGATGGTCATTAGGATATACAAAACAGGAAATTATGTAATGTGGGAATGTCTGAAAATGTGAATGATGCATGTAAAAAATATTATGTTGACCAATTAGTATTAGATAGTATGATAAAAATTGAAACTGACATAAAAATTAAAACAAATGATATGGGTAAATTAATTAATGAAAATACGAAGTCTTTGATAAATCAGAGACTTACCACTATATTTAGAGAATTAAATAATCCTATTAAAAATCAATTTAAACGGCTGTCAATACCAATTCAATTACGATATAACAAATATGATGAAGACGGTTTCTATATACGTGAATATAGTATATCTAATGATACTATTTATCGTCTACCATTTAACATAAAAATTGAAAAGTTAACAATATTCCCAGAAGGTGCATGCAGTGAAGTACATGATAATGATAGAGAATTTAAAACATTACAAGTACTGATAATGTTTCATGGGCCAATATAAGTGTTGAATTAATTATTACGCATCAGTAGATTTCTTATGTAATAAATGAGTGAGTATTGTGTTAAATGTAAGACAAATGTAAGAATGTGACTAGAACAACATCTAAAAAAGGTCAGCCAATGTTAGAAGGGGAATGTGTAGTTTGTAATACAAATAAATGTTCATTTATAAAAAAAAAAAAATAGGTGAAGGTATTAAAGAAGATATCGCGGATGAAATACATAAACCATTAAGGCGTAATTTTCAGAGACGTAAAGTTTTAACAATAGCAATTGATGATTTATGGCAGGCTGATTTAGTTGAAATGATTACAAATCAGGATAAAGGATATAAACATATTTTGACAGTTATTGATGTATTTTCTAAATTTGCATGGGCTATTCCAATTAAAAATAAAACTGGAGAAAGTGTATCTAAAGCGTTTAAATCGATTATAACTAACCGCAGTCCAACACATCTACAAACTGACCGTGGACTTGAATTTTATAATAAAATCTTTCAGCAGTTGATGCATGACAATAAAATTAATCATTATTCAACATACTCTGAAGTAAAAGCATCTGTTGCTGAACGATTTAACAGGACACTTAAAGAAAAAATGTGGAAGCGATTCACTGTAAACGGTAATTACAAATGGTTCGATTTGCTACCTCAATTAGTAGAAGAATATAACAATACTATACATAGCACAATTAAAATTACACCTGTACAAGGTTCAATGAAAGAAAATGAGAAATCTTTAAAAAAAATTTTTGCTCAAACAGTACCTACTATACCTCTCAAGTTTAAAATAAATGACAAAGTAAGAATGTCAAGGTATAAAACTATTTTTGCGAAAGGTTATACACCAAATTGGTCGAATGAAATATTTACCGTTTGTAAAATAATATATTCTGACCCTATTACATATCATATTAAGGACTATAAAAATAAATTAATAGAAGGTTGTTTCTATGAACAAGAAATGTTTAAAACAAAGTACCCGAATGTTTTCCTAGTAGAGAAAGTAATAAGACGTAAAGGTAATAAAGTGTTTGTTAAATGGTTAGGGTTTGATAACACTCATAATACATGGATAGAAAAAGATGCTGTAATAAATTAACAAATTTATTTTGTTATAAATGGATGGTCCAGATTATTTTATATGTAGAGAATGTTTAGAGTGTGCATTTAGAAGAAATGATAAAATACCTTCTTGTGACAATTGTGGGTTCTATATAATAACTAAATCAATTAAAAAATATTTTACAAAGCCATGTAATAAAATCAAATATTTCGTAAAATTACTACGTGAACATAAAGAGTTCTAAAGGCAGAGTAATATCTCTGTAAATGTATATTCTTTTGATGAGCAAGAAATAATATTTCCAGTATATGTAACAAAAGACAAGAAAGATCAACATATAAATTTGTTGTATATAAAGGACGATAAGAATAGTCACTATTGCTGGATAAAAAGTATTTCACGATTAGTGGGATCTCAATTATCTAAGTATGAAGGTTCAAAGTATCCCTGTGATCGATGTTTATTATTTTCTAATTCAGAGTATAAGTTAAACATTCACAAAGTTGATTGTAAAACCAAAGATTCAGTAGAAGTAGTTATACCAAGTGAAACTGAGAAAATCCAGTTTAAAAACTATAGAAATACCATGAAAATTCCATTTGTTATATATGCAGACTTTGAATGTCTAACAAAAAAAATTCAAACATGTGCACCATCAAATAACAAATCATACACACATAGATATGAAAAACATTAACCTTCAGGTTTTTGTTATTATATAAAATACATACATAAAGAATATAAGCCGCCTGTTGTATATAGAGGTCCTAATGCCGCAAAAGTATTTATGGATAGAATTAGACAAGAAGTAGAAGAAATTGGTAACTATTATGATGAAATTGAGGAAATGTTACCTCTTACCAATACAGAAATAGAACAATATAATACTAATAATAATTGTACTTTATGTGGGTGTAGGTATACAGAACAAAATAAAAAAGTACGCCATCATGATCATTTGACTGGAAAATATATAGCACCTCTTTGTAATACTTGTAATTTAAAATGCCAAAATCCTAAATTTGTGCCTGTATTTTTCCATAACTTGTCCGGTTACGATTCGCATTTATTTATCAAAGAACTTGCATATGATGACCAAGAAATAAATTTAATCCCATGTAATGAAGAACGGTATGTAAGTTATACTAAACATACCGATGATCTACAGATTAGATTTGTGGATTCATTTAAATTTATGTCGAGTGGTTTGGAATATCTTGCAAAGAATTTAAAAAAAGAACAAAAAACATCATTGACTAAATACTTTAAAGAAGATGAGGTTGACTATGTAACTAAGAAACTAGCATATTGCTATGAATACATGGATTCATGGTCAAGATTTACAGAGACAAGTGTTCCACCTAAATCGGAATTTTATAGCGAACTAAACGATTCAAACATAAGTGATACAGACTATGAACATGTATTAAATGTATGGAATAAATTTAATATGCAAAATCTAGGAGTCCTTCATGACTTGTATGTAAAAACAGATGTATTATTGTTGGCGGATATATTTGAGAATTTCAGATTAATATGCTACAATTTATACAAATTAGACCCAGCATGGTACTTTACAACACCTGGACTAACATGGGATGCAATGTTAAAATATACAAAACAGGAATTAGACTTAATATCTGACTATGATATGATTTTAATGTTTGAAAAAGGTATTAGAGGAGGAATAGCACAGTGTTGTAAGCGGTATGTAAAGGTTAATAAGAAATACATAGAATATTATGACCCCGCAAAATCATCTAATTATTTAATGTATTTAGATGCCAATAATTTATATGGTTGGGAAATGTCGCAGAAGATGCCATATGCAGGTTTTGAATGGGCCAGTAAAAATATTAATTTAAATCTAGCGGATGATGCAAATGAAGGATATATTGCAGAAGTTGATTTAGAATATCCCATGGAGTTACATGATTTACATAAAGATTTACCACTGGCACCCGAATCAAAAAATCCACCAGGATCTAATGAATGTAAATTACTAACTACATTGGATAACAAAAAAAGATATGTTTTACATTATAGAAGCTTGAAACAGTATCTTTCAAAGGGAATGGTTTTAAAACAGGTACACAGAGTAATAAGTTTTAGACAATCTTATCGGTTAAAGAATTATATAGACTTGAATACGGAAATGAGAGAGAAAGCAAGTAGTGAATTCGAAAAGGACTTTTATAAATTAATGAATAAGAGCATATTTGGAAAGTAAATGGAAAACAGTAGAAAATATGTAAACATAATACTATGTCCAAATGCTATAAAAAGTGAAAAGCTTATAAGCAAACCAAACTTTAAACATAGAAACATCTTTACTGAAAATCTTGTGGCCATACATATGAATAAAACTAAAATAACATTCAACAAACCAATTTACATTGGTTTGTCTATATTAGATATATCAAAAGAGTTAATGTATGATTTCCATTATAATGTTATGAAACAAAAATATAAGCATAATATAGAGTTACTCTATCAAGATACGGATTCCTATATTTATAATATTATCACGGAAGACTTTTATGAAGACATGAAACATATGATAGATCACTTTGATACATCCGACTATCCTGTTGATAATAAATATAACATACCCATAGTGAACAAAAAGGTACTTGGAAAAATGAAAGATGTAAATATGGGCTCTCCAATGACAGAATTTGTTGGCTTAAAGGCAAAAATGTATGCGTTTGATGAATTAGGTAAAACAGTTCAAAAGAAGGCAAAAGGTACCAAGAAAAATGTAGTTATGAATAATATTACTATTGACGATTATAAAAACTGTTTATTCAATAGCGAGAAGATGTCCAGAACAATGAATACTATTAGAAGTGTAAAGCATGAAATTTATTCCATCAATCAAAATAAAATTGCTCTGAATCCTGCCGATAATAAAAGATATATACTAGAAAATAGGTTTGACACATTACCATGGGGTCACTATTCTATTAATAAAAATTAACGGTAGATATATTAATATTTAAATAATAGATATATAAATAATTGTAGATATTTAAATTAAAATATTTAAATAATAGATATATAAAATTGATTGTAGATATTTTAATTAAAATATTTAAATAATATATATAAAAAATAGTTGTAGATATTTAAATTAAATATTTAAATAATAAATATGAAATATAATTGTAGATATTTAAATTAAAATATTTAAATAGATATAAATTATAATTGTAGATATTTAAATTAAAATATTTAAATAGATATATAAGAAATAAATGTAGATATTTGAATTAAAATATTAAAATAATTGATATAAAAAATAATTTTAGATATTTAAATTAAAATATTTAAATAAAATTAATGTAGTTAAGATAAAATGTTATCATTAAAGCGACGGCTATATTTACCATTTGCCATATCTTTCTCCATATTTATGGCTAGAAAATCATATTTCTTTTTCCAACAAAAATTACAAAAATCTCTAAACTTTTCTATACTCATATCCGTACCAGCGAAATCATTATATGTTCTAAATTAGTACTATCAGTAAAGTGACAAAGTATAATATAGTTTGCATTAGCTCTGACCATCTGTTTCGGTATGCGGCTTAATGTTTGACATGTGCATATTCAACAAAGACCATAATGTCTACCTCTACTAAAGTAATCTTCAAGTATTTTTATTTTTCGTGTATCAATATCATCAAATATTGCTACTGAATTAGGTTTTACATTTTCTACAGGTGTAACGTCGTCAGCATATTCAAATTTGTAAAAGCCTATACGATTTTTCAAATGACTATTCATTTCATTTACAAACTCTTCAAGATATTTGTATTTTAGTTGATGTAATGATTTTGAATAAACATATATATTTTGATATATTAAACCGTTATGCGTATCTGTTAACATTTGTAATATAATGTTTGTTTTACCACAATTTGATGGTCCACATATTATACATCTTATAGTGTTGGGGAAATATTTAAATCTATTTTGTTGCTCTTCTTCTATAGTTATATTCTCTAAACCTTTTCCTACTTTTTTAATTTTAAACTCCATTTATTAGCGATTAAAAGTCTTTTACTACCGTGTATGTCAAGCTACTATATTTTATATTTGTATCACTAACTATCAGACAGTGTACAATAGTATTTTCTGGAAACTTTTTATTAAACTGAAAGTCAATCTTTACATCTGTAATTGATTCCTTTATGGTCTCGTTTTGATATAAACAATCTATAACAAATATTGGATAGTTTTTATTAAACTCATATTTAGAAACAATAGGTGCATTAATATGTTTGTTATTAAGGAAATATGTCTTTTGAAAGTTTTTAAACATTGTGTATACACTACTATAGTCATTGTGGTCAGTATCTAACATTAAGTTTTCCTGTGGATAGCCATCGTTGTTTAATAATGCTTTTATATCATGCAGGTCAATAAAGTCTAATTTTGAATTATCTACAGTTACATCTGTATTAGAAAACGCCATGATAAAATATTTTGGACGTTTTGCTAGGGTTGCTACTCGCCAAGTTTATTTCATCACATCTCTAGGAATTGTAGGATTACATTCATAAGTCCATGAATTATAATTTATTATTTGCTGTTTGTTTGAAGCTATAAGATTACAAATTTCTATTTGTTTTTCCAATGTGCGAATTACAAGAGGCATACTCCAATATACTTCTGAAATATTAATTTGCAAATTGTCTTTTAATGTCACAGGTGCTAATAAACAATTT
The DNA here is from genome assembly GCA_944738965.1 of Nebria brevicollis. NCBI lineage: Eukaryota > Metazoa > Arthropoda > Insecta > Coleoptera > Carabidae > Nebria > Nebria brevicollis. The sequence goes on along the minus strand of OX122898.1, from coordinate 8,792,608 downwards.
GAATCATCGGTTGCTCTAAGTAGTTGTAGTTCCTGACTGACACGTAAAATAGCTTTATTATATGTTTCAAATACACCGAAAATATTTTTTAGTGGTACAGTAATGGAAAAATATCCCTTTTCATCTAAAACATTCTCAGTGCCCCAGCCATCAAACATGTCTTGTTTATTAAAAGTAGTTAAACCTTTAATTGTTGTTGTATAACCTGGAGCAATAACTACTTCTACTTCTTTACAGGATATTAAATATTTTATTTGTGAATAGAGATGCATTATACCATTTTGAACAAATTGAATCGTCTTATAATTAGCAGATGTCAGTGGAATACCTTTGCCTATAATCTGACCGGCTATTATAAGATTACTGTTTGCAGTGTCATAAATAACATCCTGATTGGGTACTTTAATCTCTGTAAATGTATTTGGTGTATTAATTCTACCTACTATTATAGGTAAATAATTTATATATTGGTAACGCTGGATAGGTGGTTTATGTACTCGCTCATTAATAGAATAATCAAATATTGCTGTATCCATTTATATAGAAAAAAATATTCGTTTTTCTTATATGTAAAGTTATTATCTAAGGTTAAGTTCTAAAGTCTATTAAATTATCATCTTGATCTATTAGTTTTAATTCCAATTTATCTATCTTATTTAATATTAGTGGATAATATGCCAAGTTAATAGGTTGCTCAATTATATCTTAACCAGGTCTTACTTTTAGAAAAAATTCATATATTATACTTGTTTCTGCCGAGCCGATATACCATCCTTTTGTAATATTTGAACATACTTTGATAGTCTTAACAGGAAATATATCCAAAGTGTTATCAGACATGTGCAGTATGTTTGGCTGTAGTACCCTTTTATTAAATCCCAGCAATGGTCCTATTGAGTTATATGTTGTAAAGTCGATGGTATAAATACTTTTAATCATATTTTTCATAGTATTGTCATTTGGTTTTAATGTGAATCCTATACCGATAATTTCTTCTAGTATGTCTTTCAAGTCTTTATATCTATATGTACCATCATCAATTTTAATTGTTTTACTAACACCCTCTTTAATATAAGTAAAAGTATTATTTTTTAATTTTTCTGATACATTTGGAATAGTAAATGATGTTTTTAAACTTTTCAGACACAATTCATATCTACCATCTGATAAATCTAGTGAGGGGAAATAATTACTAATTAAAATAGATTGATTAAAATTTTTATAATTATCTAATGTGAGTGTACCCATTTATTATAAAAGAAATTATATATAAATTCTATACATAACTTTCCACAATTTGTTTCACTATATGACTGTTGTCTGTCATAATTATAATATATTTCAGCCTTATTAAAATACTTTACTAATTTTATTTCAGGGTTTACGTTTCCATAACTATCAAAATAGTAAACTTTATTATCAATTTTTACTTTCTTATACGCAGTAATAAGTAAATATTGTAATCATGAAAAATTTCGATCTCGAGATTTTAACGGAAATATACGTTTTGACCTTCCCTGAATCGATTCCAACTATTTTCGGAATGACGTCCGTCTGTAAGTGTGTGTGCGTGTCTGTGTGTGTGTGTATGTTCTCTACAGCCTAAACAGTTGAAGCTAAAATTATGAAACTTTAAACTTAAGATTTGCATATGCCTGAGGTGTGCACGTCCTATTTTTGAAAAAAATATTCAAAGCGGAAGTGCCTGTTTACTCTAGTCAATTTTTGCATTTTCTGCAATTTCTCAAAAATGGTTACAGTAACAGAAAATTTTCATAAACAAAAATTAAAGGTATTTATATTTAGCACAACTTTTGTTTGAAATATTTTTCCAAAAAGAGTACAGGTTTCAAAATAAATTTCTGCTTATTATATATATTTTTACATAAATCGTATCAACTGCGCCTGTCAATTGTTAAACAAAATAGACTTAAATAATTTGAAGTTTGACATTTTATATTGTTTCTAAGAAATATATTTACTGTAAAAGCGATCTAAAGGTTAGAACAAATATTATAAATTAGAAAAATAAGATAACTACGATTTGGTTTATCCCATATGCGTATAAGAAAGTTCGGTGCATGACACTGCAGATATTTATATAAGCTACCCAGTGAGTACCTGGTCCCGAATTAGAATCTAAATTAACTATACCTGATTCATTCTTGTTAATTAGTTTAGGCAAAGTGTCATCCATAAATACACCTCTAAAATATGGAAGTCTTAACTCTTTAGCATATTTTAATATTTCTATATTTGACAATGGTCCCTCTGGTAACAATTTTTTTTTATTTTTCCTCCACGTTTCTGTTTATTATATGCAGGAGCGCCTATATACATCCCATTACCAAAAACCTTCTCGCCTACCTTTTTACCTGCTTGCAACATTGCACCTGTTCCTAGAGCGGCTAATGCACCTTTAATTAATGTCATTATAGCTGGAATTGCGAATGGAAGAAAGCCGCCATTTTTTACAGCAATATCAGATAATGCACCGCCTAATTTTATACATTATCCTTTTATTATTGGTGCTGCTGGCAAAAGTATTACACCACCTTTCTTGTCTGTTAAACTATTTAATAATTGCGTTGTTGGTAAATCAATACTGCCTTTTACATTTGCTAATTGACTTACAATATCCTGTACATTGTTTGAATTAGAATTTTGTAATGCCGCCATTTACATTGTGACAGGAATAGGCATTTTTGATGGAGGACTTTTTTTTTTATCTGAGATGCAGATAATTTTATAGTACCTCCTACTCCTTCCTGTTTAGCTTTTGGAATTTTATTTAATTGACTTTTACTCAATATTTCTGCCATTTCAACTGATTTATTAGTATAAAAATTAAGACCTATTCCCATTTTACGTTTCGCTTTCATTATACTTGTAACTGATCGAGCAGCTATTTTATCTTTAAAACTTGCATTTTTATCTAATACTCTATTCCATGCTTTATTTTCTAATATATAATCAGCTTTATTTCTGTTGTATACATCTGTATATTTACAATAAGCTATGTCATGTTCTCGGCAAGCTTCATCTAATCCGTTAACTCCTTTAACACCTCTTGCTAATCGCTTTTCTAACTTGGTACCTGGACCACAGTAATTATAACCTGGTATATGTACTTCAAGCGGTATATTATTTATTAAACAATTTATAAAACCAAATCCTTCTTTTTTCCTCATTTATGTTTACCGCAAATCTTATAAACATTATAGTAAAATTAATCTAGGTACGCATTTGGGCGAAGTTTTATTTACAGGCAGTAGTTTATCAGCGATAGCAATGCCCTTATTATCAGTTATCGCTGTCGGGTCACCTTTACTTATGTGTGTCACTGAAAATATAAAAGAAAAAATGATTGAATTCAAGAAATGCTATGATTTTTATAATAATTTACTATTAACATTTAAATCTGGTGAAATATTAGAGGCTCAAATATTTATTAAGGAACGCGAGTTTATCAAAAACATTAATTACTTTTGCGTTGAGAAATATTTAAAAGAAAAAAAGTTGAACGGTATGATGCAATGTGAAGTAATATTCAACTATTTTGTGCATTTATAATAAAACTTTTTTGTGGTCATATTTATTTTCTTTAAATAAATTCTATATCATTTTTACGTTATATTTTAAACTATGACGATTGCTCACCATCCTTCCAAATTAAATTATTTTCATCATTTGTTTGTTATATTTAATTATATTTACCTAATTTATATATTTTTTTTGTTTCAATATATTTTTTTTTTTATATTTTTAACTATTCGTTTAAACAAATTCTATATCATGCATCTCTCTAGTACCTATTTTCTTCTTACCGTTATATTTTAAACTAGGAGGATTACTATTCAACTTTTCAATACTTGGTATAAATCTATTATACCGTTCAGGTAATGATACTTTAAAATTCTCTATACCAACTATTATTTGCTCACCATACTTTCCTTCAATTACCTCAAAATATTCGATTTTATACGTTTTATTCTCCAACTCTGACAATTTTCTAAATTGTGAATTACTACTATTTAGCATACTCGCTAATTCGTTTTTATTCTCCATTTATTAGGGAAAAAATTTGTCGATACGTTCCGGTTTGTCAATTTACACTTTTGTACATTTTACTAAAAATTGGGCAAAAGTACTATTTTATGGGCATTTCCACAGCTTTTATAGCAAAAAACCGTAAAAATAGGGCAAAAGTACTCTTTTATGGGCATTTTTCACGGTTTTTCTAGCTAAAAACGGGGTACTTTCAGGTTTTTTTGAGTTAGAACCGCCATTTATACACTACTATTAGAGTATTAAGAAATTTATGGTGGCTAAAATATTCTTTTAATTTTTCTAGCGTGTTTTTGAGAATTGGTCATACATAGTTAAGAATAATATTTGATCTAGTTTTAAAAGATCTGTATTCACCATTTCGAAAGGTTGTTCATGTGTGGGTGTTAGATTATCTAAAATTTTTATTGGATTTCTGTCATACTTATTTTCTTTGCAAGTTTTGCAGGTATTGATGAGGTCAGTAATATCTTTAATCATGTTAGGCCAATAGTATATTTCTTTTAGATGTCTATATGAGGCCTTAATTCCTCTATGATTCATTTTGCCGAAATGGTAATTATAAATAATTTCGTCTCGTTGTTCTTTATCTTCTATATTTTCCACAATTTTATTTCCGGCTATGAATTTTATACTATTTATTCCAAAATTTTCCTTAATATCTTTAGAGAAAGATAATCGGAATTATTTTCAAAGATTAGCATAGTATTTAAATTTCGGAATTATATATTCTTTGATAAAATTTAAAATTTCTTATCCTATGTCATTTTTATTGATATTTACTAACATTCTTTGTTTAGGAAGTTCTTTTACAAAAAATTTGTCGATTTTTACTGTGAATGGTTCGTTCGTGATTTGAATAATTATTTGATTATCTGCTATGCTTAATCTATCTTCTATATATTTAATTCCTTCAACTGGCTTTTCATCAGAACTATGTATAGTATTTTCAGTTGACACGCTTTTTGTTGCATTATTGGATTTCATTTCATTCGTGAAGCAGAAATTTTCAAATGGTTCATATATGTTTACTATTATGTTGGTTTCACCAAATATTTTATTAATTCCTTTTTTTCTAATTTATCTAAGCCACAGGATAACCAAGGGATATTATTTTCGAAAATGTCGTTTTTTTATTAAATAGTTTCTTAACGATGTTAAAGAGTATTGTAAAAAAATTTTATTACACTCTTCATTAACTTTTTCTTTAGAAAATACGTGAAAGATTTTTTTGTTTTGGACTTCTTGCAGTATAAAATTTTGTGTTATTAATAATTGATTTTTACAAAAGTCCTTACTGTTGAATTGTTCATTTAGGGTAAAACGACCAGTTTTGGCACAGTTAAGAAAATTCTCTACTCTTTTGAGGATTAAAAAAAATATGGATAATATATTTATATAATAATTGAAATTTTTTAAAGTTTAAGTGTTTTATAAAGTAAAAAAAAAAATTAAATTGTTTATTGATGTTTTAGGTAATTTTGTTCACAATTTATAATTCGATGTTAAAATGCCAGTTTTTAGACGGTGGTTGCCTTTTAGCGCACAGTCCTTTCTAGTAATAGCACGGCAAATATAGTTATAAATTTATATATTTTAGCTTGGATTTCCTAAAATTTAGGTATATATTTATAAAAAAAACACTTACAGTAGCTTTATTTTATAAATTTTTAAATTATAGAGGTAGGTACTATACCTATCTAAAGCTAAATTTCATATTTATAAAGTTCTAAATTATAAATGTAGACAACAATATTATTCTTTATCTATAATGCAAATGATATTTTAATTAAATAATAATTTTTAATCGAAATATTAAAATTACTTATAAATAGGTATATTACATCAACATTTTTAATACTTTTCTTGCATTCAAATTTTGTGAACAATGAAAAATTGAAATCTTTTCTAGTTAGTTATTTTTTTAGATAAGAATACTTTTCATCTTGTAATTTCAGATAAAAGTATTTTTTCAAGTGTACCGGGTGGGGCAAAACAACCTCCCTAGTTTTGCAAGTGAATTAAAGAAAAAGGAGTCGAGATACAAAAAATTTATTTCAATAAAATAAAGTAGTTACATGGCCAGTTTTATCTTATGTAGTTTTAAAAATCATATCGGCCAAGTGTTGTCCTTCATTGTCTACACACTGCTGCAAGCGACTTTTGAAGTTTTGCATAACCCTTTCAAGCATTTCTTCAGGTATACGGCGAATTTCCGTGCGGATTGTCTCCTCTCAGGGAGACAAAGCACGCGGGGAACATTTCCTTCAAAACCAGCATTGATGCCCGCGCTGTGTGGGCTGTGGCTTCCCCCCGTCCTGCTGAAACCAGACATTCTCGAGACCAAGTTCTTTAAGAGCAGGGGCAAAAAAATTCTGGAGCATGTTCATTTAGCGCCCAGAATTGACGGTAACTGCCCGATTTCTTTCCTGTAGTAAAAGTAAGGCCCGATAATCCCTATTCGGGAAACTGCGCACCAAACTGTGACACGATCACTATGCAGAGGCTTCTCGTGGATCACCCTCAGATTGTTTTCGCACCAATATCGAACATTTTGTTTATTTACACCGCCAGAAAGATGGAAATGTGCTGGGCGGCGATTACAGACTCCTTTTCGCGTATGTATGCTTCCACGGCAAAAGCGCGCTGCTCGTTCGTCCACATTGTGTTTACGACTGAATACTTTTGTAACACATACACACGGCATATCTTTCTGCCGCCATTCACGCCATTCCTACCCTGTTACGACCTCTGCTAGCTTCACAATTCTCTGTTGAAACTAGGGAGGTTGTTTTGCCTCACCTGTATAAGAGGTTTTGGTTCTAATTCTTGATTTTTCACACTTCTTTTTACCCTTTTTATTAACGGTGTCATTGTTTTTACCAGTTTTCACTAAAATAAAAATAATTTATTCAAACGAATACAAAAATAAATTAAATAGGTCATGTTTTAGATTTTTATTTTTTATGAGATAAACAATAAAATTTCAGTGTACGTATAATGTAAATAATAACTGATACATACCTTTTAAAGAATTATTTATCTGTAGTTAAAATTTGTTCTTGTTATAAGAAATATGTAAAAACATTAATATTCTAACCTCACTTGATTACTGTCAGAGAGTCTCTGTTTACCGTTCCACATATAGCAGCAGCGGCGCCAATATTAAAGCGCTGTAAGCATAAAGTGCTTTTATAATTGGCGCGCTCTTCAAATTTCATACTAATTAAAGAACACGTGTTTTTAATATTAAAAAATAAAAAAAAGTCAATATTCAACATTTGAAATGTTTCGATGAACTATTCATTTAGTTTATTTAACCAGGTACATATTAAAAAAATACGTTATTCTAGTAAATATGATTGTAATTGCTTAAGCTATGGTAACCGTAAACTAACTAGAAATGGCTGTGAAAAGTACAATTTTGATATCGCTAAACAATATTCGTTTTTTTTTTAATTAATAATTTTTAAATGGACGTTCTAAAGGTTTTTTCTTGTTTAAAACTATATATAAATATTTAAATCGTTGTTATACCTACGCATTTGCACAGTTTTAAACGTATAAAACCAAGTTTTTGATACCTGTGCCATTACTAGCGCTGTGCCGAAACTGGTCGTTTTACCCTATATGTTTTGCTAATCCTTTACCAAATTTGAAATCTTTACTAATACAGTGTGCGAAAATATTTGTTTCAACTACATCATCTTTTTTGTAATTTATTTTATAATTATATTTTATTCGGGACATAAAATCAGCAATTTTATTAGTTTTTCCTTTTATGTAATCTATTTCGAAATTATATTCACCTAATTCTATATTCCACGTCATTAGTTTTTTATTGGTAGTTTTCATGTTGATAAGCCAAACAAGGGGACGGTGATCTGTCCTAATAACAAATTTTCTACCGAAAATGTATGGTTTGAAATTATTTATTGCCCAGATTATTGCTTTTAAATCCTTTTCAATGGTAGAGTAATTTTGTTCTACCTGGTTTCAAGTTTTAGATGCATAGGCTATAGGCTTTTCTTCATTATCTATTTATTGTGAAAGTACTGCCCCTAATGCGTAATCTGATGCATCTGTTGTGAGTATAAATTTGTTTTCAAAGTTTGGGAATGCTAATATAGGAGGGTTAATAATTAAATCTTTAGACGTTTGAAATGCATTTTTATAATTTGAATTAGTGATATCTATTGTTTTGCATCTCTTTAAGCATTCTGTACAGGGTTTTGTAAGTTTTGAGAAATTCGGAATAAAGCGTCTGTACCATGATAGTTTTCCCATAAAGGATTTTATTTCTTTGGTAGTGCGTGGTATTTGAACTTCCGCTATAGGTTTTACATTTGGCTTTAAGCCTTCCTCACTGATTACAAAGCTTAAATATTCTGTTTCATTTTTTAAAAACTCCCTCTTATCTATAGAAATTTTTAGATTAGCTCTTTTTAATTCTTGGAATATCGTTTCGATATTTTTAAAATGTTCTTCCTCATTTTTGCCAAAGATTATAAATTCAACCATGTAAACTAGACATATTTTATTGATATGATTTATTAATACTTCATTCATGAGCCGTTGAAAGGTAGCTCCGAGGGGCATTCTTACAAATTCACAGTGACCTGGTGTAGTACTGAAGGCTGTTTTATGTCTGCCTTTGGGGTTCAGTATCACTTGATGAAGTCCAGAGTTTAAACCAAAGGGTGTAAACAATTTTGGGTTACCAATATGGTCTATTAAAGTATCAATGTTTGGTATGGGGAATTTTTCTTCTTTCGTTAGTTGGTTTATCTTTCTAAAATCTATATCCATTCGTATTTTGTTTTTTGCCGATGCATCCATTTTTTTTGGTACAATCCAAATGGGTGAGTCATATGGTGATTTTGACTTGTGAATTTATTAATAATGTCTGTACATGTTTCTCTATTTCTTTTTCATATACCTGCGGTTATATATAATTTTTTGAATAAATAGGGATGTCATTCTTTAGTTTAATATTATGTTTGAATACGTTAGTAGTTGATAAAATTTCATTTGCTTTTGGAAAAAGACATTCAAATTTTTTTATTACTTTTTGTAATTTTTCTCTTTGTGACGTTAATAAGTGAGAATCCCGTATTTGTATATTAACATTATTTTTATTTGCTACAATGTCACCACATTTGTTTAAAATTTCTACACCAAATATTTTATTACAATTATCAAGAAATTCGCATAAATAAAAATCAAAAGTTTTATTTTGTATCTTCATCTTTAAAACTTCCGTGCATTTAATTTTATTCGCTGCAGTTTTAAATGTTATCACTTTGGGTGTTCTTTTATAATTTTTTTGTTTAACCAATTTTGGGGAAATCAAGTTTATATCAGAACCAGAGTCTATTAAAATATGAAAATCATTATATTTTATATTTTCGTGTTTCTGTGTTATTAAATATATTTTCTCTTGCAACTTTATTTGGTCCTTGGTTTGGTACTGTGTATTTTGGTTGATATTTATGGGCTTACTAGGGAAATTTTGACCAAGGAATCTCATTGGTGCAATTTTGTTTTTAAAAGAATTATTTTGTTTTAATAGTGGTTAGTTATGAGAGTTTGGCGCAAAATTGAATTCATTGTTAAGCAATTGTTCACAAAGTTCTAAAGTATCTGGGTTTTTATTAACAAAAGCACCTGTTATCGTTAAGGATAATAGTGATATAAAATGTTTACCAATCACTTTTTGAAAGCCTGTTATTCAAGCATTTGTTTGATCGCTGTTAAATTGAGTTAATTGTATTTTTGATTTACACTTACAAAACAGGTGTGTCATATTATGCAATGTTTCACCTATCTTATTATTATAAATGCTTCTTATATTTACTATTTGTAAGAATAAGGTATCATAAGTTAATTTATCTTCAAAATTAGTTTCCAGGAAATGTTTTAAAACCCGTGTTTCAAATGTATTGTCTGTCAATATAAGTTTAGTTTTGTCTGCGATTTTTGCTTTTATTAAAGAAAAAGCGTATACTTTTTGTATGTCGCTTATATGTATTGTTGCTAATAAACGTTGGAAGTTTGGAACTTCCTTTAGAAACATAGGTAATAACAATAAAAATTGGCACAATTACTACGTTTTTAGTTTCACTTTATTTGATATATACAATTAGTGACTTGTTTCACCACACTGTGGCATCATCAGACTAATACAAAAATTTTAAAATTAAAACTATTTATACCAACGTAAACATAAGAATTATGTGCTAGGCTAACATTAATGGTTGAATGAGTGGGGATTTGTATTGGTCCGTTTGTTCATTAATGCATATTACAGATGGATTCTCCAGAGCTTTGTATATTTCCAACGTTTCTAGTAAGTTTAATTTAAATCCTTTTTCTGCTACATGTAAAATCGTCGGCTTGTTTGAAGGAGTATCTTAGTGTCCCGTAGCTAGTAAGTTCGCGAAGGATGAGTCTGTCTTATTATTGTTGTAGGACCGAATGTGTTCTTGGAATCTCGTCCTGTCTGACCTGTATATACACTATTACACTGTTCACAGTTTAATTTGTAATCATTTGTAACATCTGTGATTAATGAACAAACGGACCTAGACAAATCCCCACTCATTCAACCATTAATGTTACCCTAGCACATAATTCTTATGTTTACGTTGGAATAAATAGTTTTAATTTTAAAATTTTTGTATTAGTATGATGATGCCACAGTTTAATTTGTAATCATCAACTACAGCAGAAACAAGTCCATCATCTTTGCAACAAGAAAACTACTTCGTTCTACTGCCGTCAACATCAAGAGGTATCCGTCTACCTGTAAACGAAATCAGGCATCCAAATGAAGACAACCACATCTATACCTTTTGTATATATGTAAGTCTCTCATATTTATGTTCAGCGATTCAGATAGTGAATCTACCACTGTAAACGCATTAAGTTCGGTAGAAGAAATAAATAACGATTTACAGAAAGATTTAGAAATAACAGAATTGCTCGATAGTCTAAATCTAAATATAATGGCTACTTACAATGATATAGAACAGAGATCCAAAATAATCACCATTTATAATGGAGATGTAAGGTTATTACCTATTACAAAATCAATAGTTGAAGCCTTTACTATGTGAAACTCCATATTTAATAAAAATTTGAACAATTACTACGTTTTTAGTTTCACTTTGTTTGTTATATACACTTAGTGACTAGTTTTACCACACTGTGCATCATCATACTAATACAAAAATTTTAAAAATAAAACTATTTATACCAACGTAAACATAAGAATTATGTGCTAGGGTAACATTAATGGTTGAATGAGTGGGGATTTGTCTAGGTCCGTTTGTTCATTAATCACAGATGTTACAAATGATTACAAATTAAACTGTGAACAGTGTAATAGTGTATATACAGGTCAGACAGGACGAGATTCCAAGAACACATTCGGTCCTACAACAATAATAAGACAGACTCATCCTTCGCGAACTTACTAGCTACGGGACACTAAGATACTCCTTCAAACAAGCCGACGATTTTACATGTAGCAGAAAAAGGATTTAAATTAAACTTACTAGAAACGTTGGAAATATACAAAGCTCTGGAGAATCCATCTGTAATATGCATTAATGAACAAACGGACCAATACAAATCCCCACTCATTCAACCATTAATGTTAGCCTAGCACATAATTCTTATGTTTACGTTGGTATAAATAGTTTTAATTTTAAAATTTTTGTATTAGTCTGATGATGCCACAGTGTGGTGAAACAAGTCACTAATTGTATATATCAAATAAAGTGAAACTAAAAACGTAGTAATTGTGCAAATTTTTATTGTTATTACCTATGTTTCTAAAGGAAGTTCAAAACTTCCAACGTTTATTAGCAACAATACATATAAGCGACATACAAAAAGTATACGCTTTTTCTTTAATAAAAGCAAAAATCGCAGACAAAACTAAACTTATATTGACAGACAATACATTTGAAACACGGGTTTTAAAACATTTCCTGGAAACTAATTTTGAAGATAAATTAACTTATGATACCTTATTCTTACAAATAGTAAATATAAGAAGCATTTATAATAATAAGATAGGTGAAACATTGCATAATATGACACACCTGTTTTGTAAGTGTAAATCAAAAATACAATTAACTCAATTTCACAGCGATCAAACAAATGCTTGAATAACAGGCTTTCAAAAAGTGATTGTTAAACATTTTATATCACTATTATCCTTAACGATAACAGGTGCTTTTGTTAATAAAAACCCAGATACTTTAGAACTTTGTGAACAATTGCTTAACAATGAATTCAATTTTGCGCCAAACTCTCATAACTAACCTCTATTAAAACAAAATAATTCTTTTAAAAACAAAATTGCACCAATGAGATTCCCTGGTCAAAATTTCCCTAGTAAGCCCATAAATATCAACCAAAATACACAGTACCAAACCAAGGACCAAATAAAGTTGCAAGAGAAAATATATTTAATAACACAGAAACACGAAAATATAAAATATAATGATTTTCATATTTTAATAGACTCTGGTTCTGATATAAACTTGATTTCCCCAAAATTGGTTAAACAAAAAAATTATAAAAGAACACCCAAAGTGATAACATTTAAAACTGAAGAAGTTTCGAATTAACGATGGGTCGTGACAGACCTCCGATGGACTCCAGAATACGAAAGCCGTGATGTTCGATTGCACAATCAAGGAATAAAAATTCCAAAAGGTTGCGTTAATGTTAGCACCTTTTTGGCAATCCTACCGACTGCGCCAATTACGTTATCGTCGTTTATTGTTTAGAAAAAAAAGTATAAACGAACTAAATTATTTGATATATTTATTTTATCAAACCACACGTGTTTTACAGTTGAGTACAAGAAAGAGAATGCTGAATTTCGATTAATACCTGATATTTATATATAACATATCATCAGTAATATATCAAATAATATCTTGAGATTTCTAAGAAATATAGTTTTATGTGTCATAAATCATTATATATATATATATATATATATATATATATATATATATATATATATATATATATATATATATATATATATTTATATATATATATATATATATATATATATATATATATATATTATATATATATATATATATATATATATATATATTTATATATATATATATATATATATATATATATATATATATATATATATATTTATATATATATATATATATATATATATATATATATATATATATATAATATATATATATATTATATATATTATATATTTATATATATATATATTTATATATATATATATATTTATATATTTATATATATATATATATATAATATATATATATATATATATTATATATATATATATATTTATATATATATATATATATATATATATATATATATATATATATATATATATATATATATATATATATATATATATATATATATATATATATATATATATATATATATATATATATATATATATTTATATATTTATATATATATATATTTATATATATATATATATATATATATATATATATATATTTATATATTTATATATTATATATATATATATATATATATAATATATATATATATATATAATATATATATATCATATATATATATATATATATATATATATATATATATATATATATATATATATATATATATATATATATATATATATATATACATATAATATATATATATATATATATATATATATATATATATATATATATACATGCATACATACATGCATACATACATACAAATTATGTTATACAACTAGGATCACACCTTGCCATATTGCGCATGATTACCCCTACTCTTAAAATTAGTATAGTTAAGTAAAATAAGATGATAAAAACCAATGTAGCTTATCTAATAGTTTAATTCTAAGTCTCATTGTTGTAAACTAAAGTTCTTGTAATAAATAAACAGTTTTTAAAAAGTCTAAACGTCGTTACAAAAACATAATTGGCGCAGTCGCTAGGATAAATGTTGACACAGAGAAATGAATTACACAAACATTTCATCTGTGGTACTTTTTCAAAAGTTTTATTACATTTACCTGAAAGAAAAACATAAACCTACAAGAACTTCTAAACGGCTTCTACCTAAGCCCACCAGGGTCTAACCACGACCCATCTCTAGTAAAAGACAATACGAAAATTGACAACTTGCTGTTCCACCACACGATCACGTCTTCTTCGAAGGAAGAGTACTTGCTGTTCGTCAACTGGTTCACGTCGCCGAAGATACCTGTCGCTCTACAGAGATAGCATATTCAACAAGGCTTCTTGATTCCGGTGATGGCCGTAATACATCTAATAATTATTAGTATTATACAGTAAGTTATTTATTTAATAAACTAATACTTTATTTCACTAAAGTGATAAACCTAGTAAAAATACTAGTAAATAGTTTACCAAGAGACCGACAACCGGCTCACTTCACACAAACACTCACACATTAAATTACAATAAACCAAATACAACTTGGTAAATAATTGATGAACAACAATTCAAGTTCAGAATCTGAAGATTCACGAGATCAAATCTCAGATAGCGAATCAGTAATCTCGCATCCTATTAGAAATATAACGTTGAGACCAAGTAGACTTTTAGAAACCCCTACAATGGCAACGCTAACCCTAAGTGAAATAAAAAATTTTACGGAAATGATTCCACACTATGAAGGTAATATTAAAGTACTTACCAATTTCATAAATACTGTAGATGAAGTTTATAATATACTAAATACTTTAGCTTTATCACCAATACAAAATACATACTTATTTGGCATAATAAAAACTAAGCTTACTCATAAAGCTGCAGAACTTCTTTCTGAAAACAAATTTAAAAATTGGGATGAATTAAGACTTTATTTGTCCACAAATTTCACGGATAAAACTACAGCGGAAACAATATTGCAAGAAATAATGTACTGCAAATTTAAAATAAATTCAGAAAATACTTTAAAATATATATTAGAAAAATTCACTCACTATAAATCTAAAATTCTTATGACTAATTATAGCACAGATCAGAAAAATGCAATAACTACCGAAGTACAGAAACTCACAGTTAGACATTTTATATCCTTATTACCAACAAGCATAAGAGGTTCATTTATTGTTAAAAACCCTAGTACTCTGGAACAATGTGAATTGTTACTCAGGAACGAATTTAATTTTATTAATCAAAATCAACATCTTTCTCCTCTTCTAAAATATCCAACAACTAGCAGACCATTACCACAAAAATTCCCAGATGACTTCTTTCCGTCACAGCCTATAAAATTTAAACAGAATTTTAACAAAAATAATCCACCCTTTGCACCTAGACAAAACGTAATAAACGTAATATAAACGCAACAACGATTTAACCCACAACCCATGTCGACACAGTCCAGACAAACACAACCAATGTCAGTTCAGACAGTTAGACAAAATTATAATATAGAATCTGAAGTTCAAATTAATGAAGAAGAAGTAGAAATTAATGATCAAGAACTCAACCAAAGCACTGATTCTTTTTTAGACATAGAAACATTGACACACGAGAACACTGCATAATGTCATCAATAACGACAGATCTACCCTCACTACAACAAAATTATTTTAACATACTTTTCGACACCGGTTCCTCTATAAATTTAATACACCGAGATTTAGTAAAACAACTGAAATTAAAAAAATGTAATGCAAAATTAACATTTAAAACGGTAAATGGCAAATCAAATTGTAATGAATATGTGGAAATCAAAATAAATAAAAAACTAATTAAATGTTATATATTTAAATTTCATAAAAATTATAACCTTTTACTCGGAATAGAAGCATTCCGTATACTTAACATAAAGCTAGACTTCGAAAAAAATTATGTAACAATAAATAAAAAGAACTATAACTTAAAAGAAAACAAGAATAAAAAAGAAATAAATTCAATAGAAATTCGTAATTCTCATTTGAACACAATAGAGAAACAAACACTAGGGCAACTTCTTTAAAACTATAAAGATTTATTTCCTAACGAAAACGAACCCTTATCGCATACAAATATTCTTACGCATTAAATAATAATGTCTGATGAAACACCTATTTACACAAAAAATTACCGTTTACCCCAAGTATATGAAAAAGAAATTGAAACCCATGTAAATAAATTTTTAGCCGAAAATGTAATTCAAAAATCATATTCTCCCTGGTCATCGCCCATTTGGATTGTTCCAAAGAAAGCAGATGCATCTAATCAAAAAAAAAACTAGAATGGTTATTGACTTTAGAAAAATTAATTCTAGAACAAAAGATGACAAATTTCCCATTCCTAATATTGACACACTCTTTGATCACATTAGTAAATCAAAATATTTTACAACACTAGATTTGCACTCTGGCTTTTATCAAATAGTTATGAATAAATCGGATAGAGAAAAAAACAGCCTTCTCCACTCCTTCAGGACACTATGAATATCTTCGTATGCCTTTTGGCTTAAAAAACGCCCCAGCAACGTTCCAAAGAATGATTAATACGGCACTAGGAGAATTAGTAAATAAAATATGCCTCGTATACCTTGATGATATAATTATCTTTTTTCTGGTACCCGAAGCAAAATCTTTAGGATACATAATAAATCAAAATGGACTCAATACCGACGCAAACAAAATTGAAAGTATAAAAAAACTAAGCATCCCCAAAACAAAAAAGAAATAAAACAATATTTAGGTACCTTGGGATGGTACAGAAGATTTATTCCAAATTTCGCAAAGTGTTTAAAGAAAGATTCTCATATTGACATTTATGATCACGAATATTGTGCAGCATTCGAAAACAGTAAAAAAATTATAGCTGAATCATCAGTACTATAGACGCCTGACTTTGACAAAGTTTTTATACTGACAACTGATGTTTCGGATTATGCAATCGGAGCTGTATTAACACAAATATATGAAAACAAAGAGAGGCCTATTTGCTATGCATCAAAAACCTTGAACTCTGTGGAACAAAATTATTCAACTATAGAAAAAGAATTAAAAGCAATCGTTTGAGCAGTAAAGAATTTCAGGCCATATTTATACGGAAGAAAATTTAAAATAAAAACTGATCATAAACCCATAGTATGGCTTTTTAATATGAAAAACCGAAATCAAAAACTAATGCGCTGGAAAATCGAATTAGGAGAGTACAATTTTGATATAGAATAATTAAATGGAAAACAAAATGTAATAGCTGATTTACTATCAAGACAACGCCCCGAGTTTAAAATAACAGAAGCCAACGGAGACGTACTAAATAAAAATATTATTGCGCATTGTATATCGCGTGACTTGAAAATGTCAAAAGGATTAGCAGAAGCTATAACGAAAAGATTTGATTCCAAACAGTATTGTAAAAATTATAATTCATTTAATAAACACTTAATTATACAAAAAGTGGGTGGGAAAACAATAATTCACTTAATAACTAAAGAAAATCATTATGACCAACCCTCTATTAAAAATTTCGATAAATCACTAAAAGAATTGAGAGATTATATGATTAAGAACGAATTACATGAAATAAATATCCCCAAATTAGGTTGCGGATTAGATGGATTATCATGGGTAGATGTAAAACAGAAACTATACAAAATTTTCGAAGATACCAACATTCTAATTAATGTCTTTAGTTTACCAGAAAACTATCACCTAACATACATTAGCGAAAGACCAAATAGTGAACATGACGATACAAATACAGTACATTCTGACAATGAAAACATTATAGCGGGAATTAAATACACAAGCAATCGTCTAAATATTGCCGATAATCAAATCATATTCGACTCACACGATTGAGAAACACAAATACGAATCATAAAATTATTTAATCACTAAAAACATAAGAATAAACAAAATTAAACAACAATAATAAATATTATTACAGACTATGCCACGGACAACTGACATTTCTAAAAACAATGGATTTCACTTAATTGAATTAGGCGAATGTAAATTAAAACAATCCGAACAAGTCATATATTATAATTATAACATATCTCAAATAGAGATAGAATTTATTAAAATTACCAACACTTTCACTAAAATACAAATACAACTAGGAAAAGACGAACACTTCTTTCAAAATTTACTAAATATATTAAAATACAACTATGCCGCCTTAAAAGATCAAGTCACAAAATTATTTATGAAAGACAACTAAAGATCTAAACGAAGTTTAATCAATGGACTTGGATCTATAATAAAAGCCATTACTGGAAATTTAGACGAAGAAAAATATAACAAACTTTTCGAACAAATACAAAGTTACGAAATAACACTGCAAAAACAAAACGAACTAAATTTAGTAATATCAAACAACATTTCTAAACAATTTAATCAACAACTGCAAAATTTAAAGCATAATGAAGAAAATATTCAAGAAAAAATAATAACGATAATATCTCGATTAAATAGATTCCAAAATTGGAAAAGTATAATGGGAGTAAATAACCAAATATTAGAATTAATATTATTAACTAAAAATCTTAAAGAATTTTGTGAAGAAATAGAGTTAAGCTTAACATTCTGCTCACTACATAAATTACACCCCAGCATTATTGCATATGATAATCTGATAAAAATCACAAAAAATAAAAATATATGGAATATGAATGAAATCATCGAAACCTACTGTAAATTTAACAACAAACAAATTCACTTTTTAATCACAATACCGAATTTCTCAAAACAAACATACCCTTTATTCCAATTCAGTCCTATACCCGCATACAACGAAGAAAATAAATTAATAACAATATATGAAAATCAAAAATTGTTCGTTATAAATGGTAATGAAAACTACATAATTAACAATTGTATTTTAGTAGAAAATAAATATATGTGTGTTACTCAATACTTTGAGATAAGCAATTGTATTTTGAACTTAATATATAAGCAAAAGAATGATAATTGTTTGTACCACTACATAAATATGGAAAACGATATTGAACAAATTCAAAATACAAATGACGTAATAATCATTAGTCCAAATAAACAACAAGTTCAAATTACTTGTCCGAATAAAAATTTATTTAAAGAAATTCAGGGAGTTTATAAGATAAAAACAAACGAAAAATGTCAGATAAATAAAATCATTTTCGAAATCATTAATCAACATTATAAAGAAATACAAATTCAATATTTGCAAATAAATCATCAAGATAAAATTAATGGAACAATGAATTTACAAAAAGTGGAACAAATATGAGAATCAATGACCGTTTTACCAAAAATAAAAAATCTAGAACTAAACAACAATTACCATTCTTATCTAATACATATATTATTAGTTATAATTATTATGGGATGTATTATCAAACTAATACTTAAATATAAGAAAACTTTATGTAAAAAGAAGATAAGGGAAGAAACAGAATTAAACCATTTAGCTTAATCATGCAAATATCGCAATGTCTTACAAGGGAGGAATTATGTTATACAACTAGTATCACACCTTGCCATATTGCGCATGATTATCCCTACTCTTAAAATAAGTATAATTAAGTAAAATAAGATGATAAAAACCAATGTAGCTTATCTAAAAGTTTATTCTAAGTCTCATTGTTGTAAACTAAAGTTCTTGTAATAAATAAACAGTTTTTAAAAAGTCTAAACGTCTTTACAAAAACTTAATTTACATACATACATACATACAAACTTCGGAGGATATGCCACCGCTTTCGACAACAGGCACAGCGCGCTAGAGGTCGTGAGGACCACGAAGCTTTGCGGATTCAACATCACGAAGCTCGAGGGGCCCTAAAGAGGGAGATCAAGAATAGCAAGCGGCGTACCTGGAGAGATCTGTGCTACGCAGTCGATGGTGATCCATGGGGACGGCCTTACAGGACTGTCATGTCGAAGCTAAAGAACTCGAGGATAACTTCTCCATCCTGTCCCGTTTTCCTGGATAGGATAGTGAAAACCCTGTTTCCAGACCAACCGGATCTCACATACACCGAGGATTCGCCCACAGACCACGTGCCTGCGATCTCAGTAGACGAGTAGCTCAAGTCCTGCAGTAGGATCGGGGTCTCGAAGGCAGCAGGCCCGGATGGCATCCCAAACTCCGCTTTGAAAATCGCCATCAGATCGCGACCAGACGTCTTCCTACGAACGTACGATACCTGCCTTGAGGAAGGAATTTTCCCTAGCAAGTGGAAGAAGCAGAAGCTGGTCCTCCTCCCGAAAGGGAACAAGCCACCATACGAACCGTCATCGTACCGTCCGATCTGCTTGCTGGATACGGCGGGAAAAGTGCTTGAGAGGATACGGGTTCCGGAGGGCAAGGTCCACAGTGGATGCCATCAACGTCGTCGTGCACACCGCGCGCAAGGCCATCGCTGGCAGCCGGTGGAAGCATGGGGCCAAGAAGTATTGCGCTATCGTCACTCTGGACGTGAGGAACGCGTTCAACTCAGTGAACTGGGATCGCATCCTGTGCTCACTGAGGGAGATGGAGGTCCTGCAATACATCAGAAGAATAATCGTGAGCTAGTTTAGTGACCGAACTCTGATGTACAACACAGACGTAGGACTCAAGACCCGCAACATCACGGGAGGCGTTCCACAGGGTTCAGTACTTGGCCCTCTGCTGTGGAACATAATGTACGATGGAGTACTCAAACTACCGCTACCCTCAGGGACCACGACTGTCGGCTTTGCAGATGACGTCGCGGTAGTGGTAGTTGTCAAGCACCTGGAAAAAGTTACGCAGTTGGCGAACGAGGCCGTCGGCAAAATCCGTGGATGGCTAGCGGCGAACGGCCTGCAACTGGCCGAGCACAAGACGGAGGCAGTCCTTGTAACCAGCAGAAAAGCCAAGGAGACTTTTGCCCTGAGAGTCGGAGGATACGAGATCCTCTCGCAGCCATCTCTACGCTACTTGGGGGTTCAAATCGATGCGAGACTCAATTTCAACGAGCACCTGCAGATTGCGAGCATGAAGGCGGGAGCAGTCTGCAACACGCTCGCACGGATCATGCCAAATATTGGCGGCCCGAGGCAGTCGCGACGGAAACATCTGTCGACCGTCATCATCTCGGTGATGCTGTACGCATCCGCGATCTGGTCGGCAGCCACGGTAGTACCATCATACGCGCGAGGCTTGATCTCGGTCTACCGTAGGAGTGCCCTGCGAGTGACCCGGGTATTCCGCACGGTGTCGTATGACGCCGTGTACGTTATTGCTTACATGATGCCGATCCACCTGATGGCAGAGGAACGGGTGGTTATCTACAGGCGAAGGCGCGATGATACGGTCACAGACCGAAGCACCATCGCCGCAGAAACCAGGACGATGATGACAGAGCAGTGGCAGCGACTCTGGGACGCTTCTGCCAAGGGGCGTTGGACCCATCGGCTCATCCCGGACATAACGGCTTGGACAACTAGGCAGCATGGTGAGGTGGACCCCTACCTCACGCAGCTTCCAGGACATGGCGCCTTCAGACCGTATCAACACCGTTTCAAGCTGGACGACGACGCGGCATGCCCCGGCCGAACCACGAAGACGTGGAGCATGTGTTCTTCCACTGCACGTGCTTCGAGGAGGAAAGGGAGACACTTCAGAGGAGCCTCCGACAGCAGCTGTCGCCGGAGACCATCGTCGGTGAGATGTTGGCCAGAGTGACTACGTGGGACGCGGTGTCTAGCTTCGCGGCCGTAGTCATAAAAAAGCTCCGACAGACGGAGAAGCAGAGGAGAGGCTTTCCCGCGTAAAAGTGGACAAGCAGCCATGGAGGGCGTGTAACAGCCAGTTTGCCCCGCGAAGTAATGCCTGACGGCGGTTCCGCGAGGTGGTGGGACGTTATGGGAGGTGTTTTTAGTTGGTAGAAATCCCACACACCGTTGAAGCACGGGCTTCGCGGCGTCTTTTGAAGATTTACACCTGCCCACGCAAAAAAAATCATACATACAAAAGACACATACATACATACATACATACATACATACATACATACATATATACATACATACATACATACATACATACTTACCTACATACATACATACATAAATACATACATACATACATACATACATACTGTAACGTCGTTTCGTACGTGTTACTGGCTTTCCGCACGCTGTTGTTGGTTGCCATGTCCCAATACAGAGTTGAATTTCCGTCAGGTATTAGTATGCCTTCTAATTTAATACTGGCGTTTTTATCTGCCAATAGTTGACTTAGTTCTGCGTCGTTTGTTTGATCGTGCGCTAATTCATTGTGATTTATGCTTGCAGATATTTCTTCTATTCGAGAGAGAGTTTTTGCAACTATATTATCTGTGCCTGCAATGTGTTGGATATTTGTTGAAAATTGACCAATAAAATCCAGGTGTCTAAATTGTCTTGGTGAACATTTGTCTAGCTTCTGTTTGAATGCATACGTAATTGGTTTTTGATCCGTATGTATTGCAAAATCTCGGCCCTCTACGAGATGTCGGAAATGTTAGATTGTTGAGTATATAGCTAGGAGTTCTCTATCGTATGCAGAGTATTTTTGTTCTGCTGTATTTAACTTTCGCGAGAAAAATTCTACTGGTTGCCATTTTGGTTCGTCTTTTGCCTTTTGTTGGATAACTCCGCCTATTGCTTAATCGGAAGCATCAGTAAAAATTGAAATTTCACTTGATGGATTTGGATAACTCAACAAGGTTGCTTTGGCTAATTGATCTTTTGTCTTGATGAAAGTATCGTTAGCTTCTGTTTTCCACATTAATTTAGCGCCCTTCTTCGGTTTTCCTTTTATCATTTCGTTGAGTGGTACTTGTGTTTGCGCGAGTTTTGGAATGAAACGGCGGTAATAGTTAACCATTCCTAAACGTCGTCGCAATTGTTTAACCGTCTGTGATTGTGGGAATTCTTGAATCGTCTGTACTTTCCCTGGTAGAGGTTTGAGACCTTCATTTGAAACGGAGTTACCCAAGAATTTTATTTCTTTAACTCCGACAGTTTTGGTCGGGTTGATAAGAATTCCATACGTTCTCAATCTGGTGAATAATTCGTGTAAATGTTCACGATGCTCTTTTTCGGAATGCGATGCGATTAATATATCATCAATGTAAACGTAGCAAAATTGTAAGCCTCTGGTAACCTCATCCATGAATCTCTGCAATGTTTGTGCTGCGTTTCTGAGTCCAAAAGTAAAGAAAGGAAATTCAAATAATCCAAAATGTGTTGTGATTGCTGTTTTTGGAATATCGGCTTCTTCTACTGGTATTTGGTGGTAAGCTCTAACTTGGTCTATTGATGAAAATATTTGTTTTCCATGGAGTTGGTGTGAAAAGTCTTGAATATGCGGAACCGGATATTTGTCAGAGATTGTTCTATCATTTAAGGCACGATAGTATTCGCATGGTCTCCAACCGTCGTTATTTTTACTCACTAGATGTAGTGGTGATGCCCATGAACTCTCTGATGGTCGTGCTATCCCAAGTTGTACCATTGTGTCGAATTCTTTCTTCGCGATTTGATATTTTTCTGGTGCTAATCTTCGAGGTCTGTTAGAAACCGATGGACCTTTGGTAGTGTGAATGTGATGACAAGTATTGTGTTTGACCGAAGTTGGTGCTCCAGTTGGATGTATGAGTTCGGGATATTGTTTTAGTATGCGATGATATGGCGAGTCATTGTTAATGGCTGTTAATCGCAAATGTTCATGATTTGCCGATTTCCGTCGTATTGTTAACAAAGTTGTGGCGTCGATCAACCTCTGTTGTCGAGTGTCTACTAAAAAATTGTAGAATGACAAGAAATCTACTCCGACGATGGGTTTGGGTAGCCGGCTAGTACGAATTGCCACGGAAAATCTCGTCTCAATCCAAAATTCAACGTAAGCGGCAAAGTGCCATATGTGTGTATGACTGTGTCGTTAGCTGCATATGGTTTATATGATGTAGGAGGTCTTTTAATTTTGCTTCGTTTCAGTGGAAATACAGATAAATCAGCACCCGTATCAATAAAAAAATCTAGCCGAGTGTTTTTATCAAACCTTAAAAGACGGCGTGGTTTTACATGGGTATCATCTGCCGCCATTACTGACCCCTGTTTAAGTTTTCCGACCACTTCTTAAATTTGCAAGGGGCTTGGCATTTTCTGGCATTTTTGCCAAAGCGTTGGTGATACTAGCATATACCGGACTGATCCTGGCGATCATTTGTTTATGATCTATTTTGTACAATTGAATGAGGTTGGTATCGGCGTGGGTTATTAGAAAAAGCTTGTTTTTGTAATTTTAATTCAGCGGTCAGATTTTGAATGTTTTGCTGAGCCTCTTCTAGTTCTTTCTTCCACTGTTGGGATTTGTGTGTAGTTGTGTTGACCTCTCCAATGTAGTTACCGGAACTACTTTTTGAAATAATTTCCGTGATTATGTCGGCGGTCCTCGCTAGTTTCTCGAGAGTGTTCTCACTCTGAGAAGCTAGAATGGCCTGTGCCGTTGACGGTATGCTATTCAACCAGATAGATCTGAGTAGTGTATCACAGACCGTGGTTCCAGCTAGGTTTTGTAAATACCTCCAAAATTGCGAAGGTTTCCGATCCCCTAGATCTTCTCAGGGCTGACACCAAGACGATGTATCAACTCCTGTTTAATTTTTGCGTATTTATTGATGAGTGGAGGTTTGACAATTATATCTCGCACTTCAGAAAGGATTTTAGCGTCCAAGTTAGCGACCACATGACTAAACATAGTGTCATCGCTTGTGATTCCCTAAGCGTAAAATTGTGTTCCAATTGCATGAAACAGATTTCTGGATCATGATTCCAAAATGGAGGTACCTTCATCTGTACTATCTTCACTCGGAATGTCTCTCCTACTCCGTTGGAATCCGTCATTTTGATTTTATTATTATTTGTCTTACTGATCAAGTCGGGGTCACCGATTTGGTTGCGTGTGGTTTTGTTAAAATCAATAAGACAATAAAACACCATTCGGTTAGCGGGAGGTGACAAACTATGGCTAGTGGCGACGGTGCACCGCTTTATATACCCGTGGCCGTGCCTGCTGAGCTGGAGTGGGGGATGCGCATTATTTTGCGCATTGAAATGCGACTGTCAATTCTTTTGACAACCGCCTGTGTTTGTCTAGTGAATAAATTCACTACAAGTATGAGGAGAATTTTTTTTTTTGGAGAAAATGAAGCCTAAATTAGATGAACTTTTTTATCGATCATTTAATAAAAGAAATTGCCAAACGCCCATAGTAAATTATTACAAAAATACAGCCTAAATGTTACTTAAACTCGGTACAGTTTTAGATATTTGTCATTCACAATCTGCTCTGCCTGCCCTACATCGAAATATGAAACCTGCACATATACATTAATACTGAGTGCAAAGTGAAATTAGGATAAGTTGACACCTTAGAAAATATACGACACATGACAAATATTATTATTATTTAAGAAATTATTGCATAATAATATCAATAATTGCCCTTATCTTATTATTTTCTTCTTCTTCGTTCTTACTTGCCAGTTTAGCCGGCACAAACTGCCCAAATATATTGTCGGAATTAACCGTTGTAGTTTTTTTGTTTCTATCAACGTATTTATTCCTTGGATAGCGTTCTGTAAGGTGCTCATCACCTGTTTTTGCGGAGGTTCATCTGGGCATCTCCTAGCAGTTTGCTTCCTTGGGTTGGTAGCTGGTTGAACAGTCGGCGTCTCCATCAACACCGCTTCATCTTTAGATGTTGATGGCCTCGGTGTCAACAAATCACCTGACGTAGATGTTGCCGTAGACGCATGTTGCCTAAAGTCGTCATCACTACCAGCAACATCTACGTCTAGGGTCTGAAGCCTATCCGAGCTCCCAGCTTGAGCTAGCGTCGCACAGTGGGATGAAACGCTCGTTAAGTGGCCAAAATTCAAATTTTCAAATATTCGATTTTTGAATATTTTTTTATACCTCATCATAAAACTCAACGAAAACAAATAAACGCACATTGTTTTCACCACAAAACACACAACATGCCCTGAAGTTAAAATAAATAACAAAAGTTTAACAACGGAAAACAAAGTTAAATATTTAGGCATGTATTTGATTAAACAACTAACATGGAAACACCATCTTGTCACCAAAAGAAAACAACTTGACATTAAAATTAGAAAAATGTATTGGTTGTTAGGGCACAAATCCGAATTATCGCTAAGTAATAAACTATTACTCTATAAGGCAATGCTCATACCAATATGGTCATATGGTATTCAACTCTGGGGCTGCGCCAAAAATTCAAATATAAATTTGATCCAGAGATGTCAAAATAAAGCACTGCGCTTAATGGCAGGAGCTCAATGGTACATTAGCAACGAAACGCTACATAAAGATCTCCAAATAAAATATGTACATGAACATATAAATAAATTTGCCATATCCCATAACAACCGACTACACCATCATCCGAATGAACTAGCCAGCGTTCTTCTCAATTATGAAAGCGCCATAAGAAGACTGAAGCGCACGAAACCTCTAGAATTAAGTATTTGTCAACAAAGTGTTATAAAACTAAGGAGGAACTCTAAAGAGAGTTACCTTTTACGCATGTTATGATACTTTTATCAGATTTACTGGTTGGTCCCGAAGGGCTAGTTGTAAATTTAAATATGAAAAAAAATATATATATATTTATATATTTTGGGATCTGTAAATTATCTTTTCTGATAAATTGTAGGTATACTTGCTAATAATATGACTAATTATTATGCAAGAATACCTAATTATTTCTTAATTACGTACATTGTAACTCAATCAATCAAAAATAAGCCATGACACTGAATATTATATTTTTTGATAACCACTAATAATTTTTTTTCCATTTTTTAATAGTACTTGATACGCTATGAGAGCGATCATTTTGATAAATAACACATAACCAGCGAAAACAAAAATAAAATTACTAGTTTTATGCGCTATAAGAGCTATGGATTAGATAGATTAAGCATTATCAAACAAAAACAAAGAAATTTTTTCCAAAGTTAAACTTCGGTTTAATTACGAATTTGATGCAAAATAATAAGCAAAAAAAAATCTTAATATTAATTACCGAATGGCATAGTTTTGGCCACTTTTCGAGCGTTTCATCCCACTGTGCGTCGGAGTCTCCATCCGGTAGCTCTTTGTGTAGTTCGACATAGTTCTGAAAAACATTATTAGAGTTCTCTATTAGGAAGCATTCAAAATACAATATAATCAAGTATATTTACTTTCTTCCCATCACCATCGCCCCCAGGAACCTCAGATATCTGTAGAGCTCCCACTCGTCCGCCGCCTCGGCTCCAGACACCATTTTCGCTCTTTCGCGTGAAAAATTTTGCCTTAAGCATAACCATCTTGATTTTACATTTTCCACTATAACATTCATTTTTTTCATGTGAAATTGTGTAATATAATAGCAATATTTAACAAATTTACCTTCTTGGCCCATATTTTCAGCAATTCCTGCCCATATTTGTGCCTGCTTATATTTATCTTTGAAATCCGGCCGGGTCTTGTTATATATCCCTTCATTTTTCTCAATTAACGCAATCAATTCTATATCGTCCTTTGTGAAAATGCAAATGCACCGCGTCTTCGATGACATTTATTAGAAATATTTCTTCGTACTATCTCGAAAACCAACGAGAATACACGAAGCACAACGCATAACGCACTGAATATGAACATGGGTCAATTCCTGTGCTAAGCTAAATTTCCCTATGCGTGCTATGCGTCTTATAAATGAGTATACTTTTTCCCGTATGACGAAAGTGTGTGCTATACTATGCTATGTTCTGTGCTCTGTGCTACTTATAAATCCACCTTAAAACATTGTCCTGCCTCTTCGTAAGAACGGCACCGAATTAAGTAATTTGCAACTACACCAATAAAAAAACTTTTTGTATTTTATTAGTGCCCGCACAAGCTACTGCATCTGAAATTACAACTTTGAAAAAGAAGGCACCACAAAGCTTCAAACCACTTCCATTTGATTAAATGAAAGGCACGTTGCAATGATTAAAGCCCAGCTAAAATCTTTTACAACACGCCCGACGTGCGTATATATAAAATTTGAACATGTTATGTAATCTGGTGTTTGATTAACAGCTATCATTTCTAGTATTAGAACAGAAATATTATCGCATACATCTGAAAAGGAAGCTGATATCTCTCCAGAGTAATATAGGACACGTTTGTCTCTCCTGTCCAATGGTCGCACAACTGAACATGTAGCATCTAAATATAAGGTGTGGCTAGAATCTGCACGGAAAGATTTACCAGCACCAATCTGCCGCCATTCAAAATATTCAACGGCGTCCACTGCGAATGCCTCAACTCGGATTTCTCGACAAACATCTACCGTTACATTTGGTGCCGTATGTACTACAAGAAATTCATTATTGCAGTTGGAAATTTCGCACGGCCGATACTGGAATGCGGATTTATTTTTTAAAACTTTTTTGGCAAGTATACTTGTTTAAAATGCAATTCTCCCGCATAGTTAAATTCGCCTAATAATTTGAGTGTCGCATCTACGTAATTATCTTCGGATTTTGCGAACTCGATAGTGCTGTGTGCAGAGTGGCAGTCCTTATAAATGCATAACATATTTACTTTCGCATAATCCTTGTTAATGCGTTTGTGTTCAATATTGAATTGGCATTTATCATATACATTTTTAATTGTTTCCAATAAATGAATTATATAATTTTTCGAAAAGGAAATTTCCCTCTCAATTTCTAAGAATATTGATTTGATGTCCATTCTAAAATTAAATGATATTACATTTTTTGATTTCGCTGTTATTCCGTTTGGGCCGTAAGAAGTTGCTATTTTTTTATCACATTCATCTATAATTATTGGTGCACTGCTAATATAATTAAGTTTACATTTCGAATGTATTTCTTGTGCACAAATATTACGATGTATGATAGGTAATAAATCTATAGCAATTTCATCAAAATCAATCAAAAATGAATCTTTCTGAAACATATTTTTTCATTGATTTTTAATTCGGCCTTATTTTATAGAAATATTTTGCGAGTTCCAGACGGGTATATTAACGTTGAGCTCTATTAGTGTCTTATTGATTTTCTCTTGAAATCCATAATTGTTTTGCCAATATAAGTTGTAGCAATAAGCTGCAGTTTTAGCTGATTGCTCCTGAAAAATAAAAGAAGCAGATTTATGGAAGATACTACTTGGTGCAAAGGTGCTTAGGTCGTTTGGTGTAACAACTTCCAACACTACAAAGTCAACGAATGCGTCAATATCAAAATGACATTGTTTGGGAGCCATGCTGTTGGTCTAGAAATTCATATTAAAAAAAACTTGAATAAGACAAGCTAGTTCGAATGCTAGATTCGAACTGCCATTTCTCTTCCCTCTACAGAAAAAGCTAGGTCGCTAAACGTAAACATATTTTTTATTCCAAACAAAAACAAATGATTGGCTAGTAGCAGAAATACTCGAACGCTGCTACACGAGAACGCGCTCATGAGCAACCCAGGCTAAGTAATATTTAGTTATGTATTCTAAGAATATTTTGGTACCCTAATAAAACACATTTTTTGAAAATATGTAACGATTTTTATAACGAAGAATCAATATAAAATGGTTTGACTAGCTCTCAAATCGGACTCGGGGTAGGTTTACTTTAGAAGCTTATACAAATAGGGTGGACGAAATTACAAAATTATATTCTAATAATAACAATTTTTATTTACAAATTTTTGAAACTCTTAACTGGGCATTTGGAGCCTAATACAAATTAAAAACATCTGCAGTGTCATGCACCAAACTTTCTTATACGCATATGGGTTAACCCATATCGTAGTTATATTATTTTTCTAATTTATAATATTTGGTCTAACCTTTAGATCGCTTTTACAGTAAATATATATATCTTAGAATAAATATAAAATGTCAAACATCAAATTATTTAAGTCTATTTTGTTAAACAATTGACGGGCGCAGATGATACGATTTTTGTAAAAATATATATAATAAGCAAAAATTTATTTTGAAACCAATACCCTTTTTGGAAAAAAAATTCGAACAAAAGCTGTGCTAAATATAAATACCTTTAAATTTTGTTCATACAAATTATCTGTAACTTTAACCATTTTTGAGTAATTGCAGAAACTGCAAAAAATGACTAGAGTAAACAGGCTCTTACGCTTTGAATATTTTTTTTAAAAATAAGAGGTGCACAACCCGGGCATTTGCAAATCTTAAGTTTAAAGTTTCATAATTTTAGCTTCAACCGTTTATGCTGTAGAGAACATACACACACACGCGCGCACACATACACACAAATACACACACACACAGACGGACGTCATTCCAAAAATAGTCGGAATCGATTCAGGGAAGGTCAAAACGTAAATTGCCGTTAAAATCTCGAGTTCGACATTTTTAATGTTTACAATACAATCGAAAACACGGATAATCCAAAGACCTCATTTTTATTTTTTTAATAATTTATTCAGAAAAATACATGTGTCAGGCGGAGAAAAGAAATGTGACATGTAACAAAAAATAAGTGTTAATATTTATACATAATGTACATTGAACAATATGCATATGTATACATATATGTATGTATCACGTAAAAAATCACTTCAAAAAATCACTAAATTTGGTTTGTTTTTGGGCTTCGTAACTTCTACACTTTATAATTTCCTTCATTTTTCTAAGCTGAAGCACATGAATGTCATCAGTTCCAGGCTGTTCTTCAAAATATTGGATTAGTACATTTACTGCATCCCCTGCTTCTCGATGACTTGCTATGATGACGTAATTATTCTCATCGTCATCACTACTTATGTCAGAACTTTCTGCAGAGGTCTGGTTATCTAAATAAGCGTCATCCATAATCTGATACCCTATTTCTTCTTGATCACATTCTATCCATTCCTGTATTTTTCCGTTGTTCATTTCTTCCAAACCTTTGATTTGCGAGGCTATAGACGCTATGATTCCGATCGATAACTCACCTTCATTTAAGTGAGTATCGTCTTCAGTACCTTCTCCATCTGATGTATCTTCTAAGGTCACTATTTTATAAAAATGCTTTTTTAATGTTAGTCGCTTTCACATCACTCCAAGCACGAGCTACAGCACAAATTGCTTCTTTCAAAATTAAACGTTTCCAAAACCCCATAAAGTCACATTCTCCCAACAGTTGAAGCATAAGGTCTTTCCTATAAAGCCTCTTCATGGTCTCTATAACACCATGGTCCATTGGCTGGGCAATAGATGTTACATTCGGAGGAAAATATGCTACGAATATGTTCCCATCTGCGGACTTTAGTTGCTCAACATCAGGATGTGATGGCGCATTATCCAGTAGCAGTACAGTCTTGGGTGGAAGATTATATTCATGCAGATAAGCTCTAACTTGGGGTATAAATTATTCGAAAAACCACTTTTTAAAAATCACCCGATCCATCCAAGCTGCCTTTTGATTATACTAATCAACGGGCAGTGTTTTTACATTTTTAAAAGCCCTCGGATTTTTGGATTTTCCAATGACGGCTAACCTAAGCTTATGGGTTCCTGATGCATTAGCACAGCATAACACTGTTAAACGGTCTGTGCTTACTTTGAAACCTAAGAAAAATACTTTAAAAAAACACTGTACATATACGTAAAAATATGTATGTAAAGCTAACCTGCTGCACTAGTTTCTGAGCCTGCAGCTAGTGTTTTTTTCAGCTTTGCTTTCCAATAATGTCCAGTTTCGTCTCCATTATACACTTGCTCAGGTTTTAGGTCGTGCTCCTTTATAAGATTTTCCAAATCATAGCAAAATTCTACCATACCTACATCATCAGCACTTAATTTCTCCCCTTGAACTGCTAATTCTCTTTTTCCATGACGTTTTTTTAGACCTGTAAAGCCAACCAGAAGATGCCGAGAAGTTTCCTTTGATTTTCAACTGCTCGTGAAACTTTTTGGCTTGTCTAGCACACATTGGTCCTGATATTGGAACCCCTTCCGAGCTTTTCTGCAAGAACCACCTGGTCATAGCATCATCAAGCTCTACAAAAGTAGACCCTTTTAGAGATTTCCAGTCAGAGATAGCTTTTGCACTGTCAGCTTTAGCTACAAAGCTCTGTAATTCGGCTTTCTTCTTCACAATGTCACGAACCGTTTGTTTTCCAATGTTATATGCTTTAACCAACACAGCATCACTTATGTTATTTTCAAATTGTTTTAAAATTTCCAGTTTTGGTTCAATAGTTAAAACATTGTGTTTACGCTTTTCATTAGCACCGGTACGCTGCATTTTGTGTGTCTTTTTACTTTTTGAAGCTATTATTTGTTTTCAGCAAATTTAGGGACAAATAAAGAGAAATTCCGACTGTTTATTTATTTATTTATTATTAAACAAAATTAGTACAAACTTACAATAATTAAAAAATAAAGTGTTTACATAATTTGTCGCATTTAACTACTGACTACTTTGTTTGCTTTTAACAAAACTAAATTTTCAAAAAGTTCATCGCATAAAGAATTTCTTTTTGGAGAATTAATATGTGTAGCATAGGAAAATAGCCTTTCGACTGGAGCAGATGAAGGAATATTTGTTTTTACTTTAACAAATAGATCCTTAATTACTGGATAATCATCTAATACAGTCATTTTAATCATTGTATCCCGCATGTATTTTAATACTTCTAATTCAATCCTTGCATCCTCATTCAAAAAATGAGTGTGTTTCCTCTAGACTTAAATCTGTTTCTTTTGCATTATTCTTTTGTAATTCTACTTCTCCTGTACCTGTACTAATAGATTTAATCCTTTTCAATTGAGTAACCATCATTTCGATAATTTCCTTCTCAGTAATTTGTGTGTGTGTAAATTCGTTAAATGATTTTAGCCATCTAATTTTATGCTCAGTATAGTCACTGCAGATAAAATTGTATCTTCATCTTTCGTAAAAAAATGGGAAAATCTATTCATTATTCCCTGTATTATTGCGTCTATTAATAATTTTGTGTCAGTTTTTAGTACGTTTTCGTTAGCTTTTAATTTTTTTAATTTAACTAATAATGAGACTATAGTAGGTAACAAGTAGCCGTAATACGTATTTTTATCTCCTTTTAAAAAATCTATTGATTCACTTAAAGGTTTCATGATTAACGGGTATTCCTCTAGATAATTTATATCTACTTCAGTACATATTTCTTTTATTTGCAATTCACAGCAAAGAGTACTTAGTTTACTTCTTTCTTCAATAATTTGAGAAATTGAATCATAATAGGAATTCCATCTCGTAATTGATGGATAACTTAAAGTGTGTGCTAAGACGCGTTCAATTATTTCAGCACTTTATTGGCGACTGGCTTTACCCCACAAAATGCTGCACTTATACATTACTTTTCATTTCTGGTTTTTAAATTCTGATGTTTTTTCATACAATTATTAACATCCGTTGTTGCTACTAAATTAATGGTGTGACATGCGCATCTCACATGTTTCGATAAAATAATATTTTTATCGCTGTCGTTAAAAGAAATAAAATGTATTTCTTCATCATCTTCTTCGTGCTCATCTTTGTCAAATGTCATTATCCGGATACCTAACTCCTTAAAAGCCTTAATAAAGTTACTGCCGTTGTCAGTAACCGTACCAGTAATTTTATTATTGGATATATTGTACGAAAAATTAATGTCTTCTAATATATTCGCAATTTGGTCATAAGAATGCATGCCTGCAAATCTTTGACATGCTAAGGCCGCTGAAAAGCTGTTGCAATTTTCATCCAACCAATGGACGGTTACGCCAAAAAAACTTCTCCTTATTGCGGACCAGATATCAGCAGTAAGGCAAACATACTTCGCAGTACTGATTTTAATTATTAACAACTGTTTTTTTTGTTTCAAATTCTGAGTCCAGTTTGCGAACAAAAGACCTCCTGGACATAATATTTACATTTGCAAAGGAAAACAAATTGATGAATGAATCCCTCTCTATTATAGACAAAGGAATCATAGCATCAGTAAAAAATGTTAGAAGATTATAATCAAAAATTTGCTGATTTAATTTATTATTCTTCTTTTGTTTTTGATTTTTATCCAGAGTAGATTGTTTTACTCGCGTGGTAGTACCACTGTTAGAAGATTTAAATTTAAACTGTTTTTTTTCTTGTTTGTACGTTTCGTACTATCTTACATAGTCGGGATGCTTAATTTTTAAGTGCTTTAAAAAATTTAATTTGCTGTTAGCTGGTCCTTTTATAATTACTTTTTTAGGTAGGCAAAGCTGACATTCGGATTCTAAATTTTTGCCACTAACTTTCATGCCAGTAAAAAACATCTCGTCAAACAAAACAGTATCTTTGCATTTTTTTTATTCTCAATCTCAGGTGAGGGGCCCGTCTCAGCATCATTACTAAAATATAATAAACATACGCAATAATTTTAATCGAAATTGTCTAAATTATGTATCGTCGCAAACACATTTAAATATAAAATTAAGTAATGATTACATAATACGACACAATATTTAAAAAAATTAATTTATAGCAAAATTTTAATGAAAATTTATACCGAAAACTGCTTTGTCGAACGGCTATAACAAACTTAGCATAATTCTGAAATCGAGGCTGCTCAGATTGTGACTTTTCGAAAAAATACTACAAGATGAAGAAGGTCTATTTCTTATTAAAAAATCAGCAATACTCCCAAATTTTTTCCGTATATTTTCAGAAGATGAAGGTACGAAATCTGGATCTTCGTCGAAATTTTCATACGGTTCGCCTTCCTAAGTCATTCATTTGCAAATAGAAATAAATTAAATGTAATGATAATAAAACATATTCCTTATTAAATTCACTATCACTCATTTTGCATATGCTGCTACTGCCTGCTAGTGCTATGACCAAACTGAATTAAATTGCGCAACTGCGCTCTGAACTCAACGCTTTACTCGTATTTTTGCAAGTTGAAACACGCACGTTTATGTAGCTTAATAAAAAAAAAGTAGCTTAATACAGAAAAAGTAGCGAATAGCTACTGAAAAAAGCTACTTAAAGTAGCTTAGGCAAAAAAGCTACATTTTAGAGAAAAATGTAGCTAAGCTACAGCTACAATTTATTTAAAATAGCTTAGCTACAGCTACAGCTACGAGAAAATGAAGCTAGTAGCTAGCTACTGCCCAGCTCTGGGCACAGGCGACATTGTTCTTGATCGGGAGGAATCGCGTGTTAAATTATCGTCGGGCGGCGACATCAGTAAGCCATCCTCAAGAACACTCTATTCTCCTTCAGTCTAATTATCAGATATCTCAACAGTCAGCTGCTACGATTCAGTTAAAGCTTACTGGCTTTCTTCGCTTAGTTGCGGATCAGTTTTATCTTCAGATGTCAGGCGCGGTGGTTCGAAACTGGTTTTTGAGTTTCGAATGTTTAATTGAGCCTTTATATATGACAGTTTGTTATAATACCATAGTGCCGGCTTATACACTTCGTCTTCACCCATTCCACGTTTTAGCGAAGCCAAAACCTTTTTCCACTCATTGGTATAAGTGGTTCGGGGCCCTAGGAATATCTTTAGCACATCTGCTTCATTAATGATTGGCTTCATTGGCCATAACTTCTCCACTATATTTTTTAATGCCAGATTCCTCAGTGGCTTCTTGTGATAGCATACAAACATGGATACTTCGCATACTTCTCTATTAACATTGTCGTTTGTTCGTTCTGTAAAAATAAAAATTTGACAAGTAAGAGTAAATTTTAAATTAATAAAATTCATTGTTATGAATGCATGCAGACAAAAACAGTTCTGGTATTAATATTATTATATACAAAAAAAGATATTTTATGTTAAAATATAAATAGAATATAGGTAGAAAACATTTGAAATATACTTACTTTTTCCACAATAACAAAATTAAATAAAACAGAACTCGCATGTGCACATGAAAAGAACGTCAAACGTCAACAGAACGGACATAACGATTGATAAACGAACTATAAGTTATACCTGATATGCGCGTGGGCGCAGATAAATTGCCTAGGATATAGGGCATGTTCTATTTTTTCCACACAATTTATTGAGCAATGCAATATTTCAAACAATTTACCGTTTGTTATTGCACAATTTAGGTTGAACAAGAAATTGCTCAATTTTTCTTTCAATATTTAGTGTAATGTAAAACAAGCTATAGTATCTATCGGGATCGCCCACGCATACTTCGGGTATGTGTTGATAATAGTTAGCATATATTTATAGTTTTAGTTCACACTGGCGTACGGTATCAATTCTGCAAGATCCGCCTGCAACAGTCATCGTATCCCATAAGAATAACGTGACGTCTTGGAAAATTACGGCGTGCCGGTTTGCGCAATTCTGTAACCAAGCCCCACTTCGATTCGCCCGTTACTATACATCCTGGATTCAAGTGCCTCTCGCAATTTGTCGATCGCCTTATCTACGTACTTTTTGGTGGCGCGTCAATCGCCGATCTGTAAGTTCGAAATCATTGTCTTTTGTACGTACGAATCCGACACCAGCAGGACCCGCTGAGCCGTCAGCGTTACGGCATTACTGTCGGCACGTCCGAACTTGTCGACCAGCATCTCATGACTACCTAATAATTTTCAGCTCTCGCAATTCCTCAATGGAACCGGTGTGAACTTGGCGACGAAGAGCTTGCGACGATTTTATAATTTAGCAGAGCGGCACATTATCGTCGGCGACGATATTTTTCCAGAAACAATATTTCAATGTAAATAATGTCGGATTAAAGCTTTAATTATTCAGAGGATAAAATAAATGAATTGGGGTAAATAAAATTATTATTCAGGGTGCATAAATATAAATAATTTACAATTGTTGTATGAATGATTTAGAAATGCATCTCAATAGGTATCTCTAGACGTTTGTGACACAACTATTAAATAGGGGTGGTAGACACATATATTAGCTAAATAATTATGGCAAAAAGAATAATTTATCCAAGGGTTAGGGGTCAAAATAAATGGTTATCACAAATGTATGTGTAAATTCTGCAGAAATGAACCTGGTTTAGTATCTCTAGAAGTTTGTGACACTACCATAACAATAGGGGCGGTAGACACGTATATTGGCTAAATAACTATGGCAAAATGAATAACTTATCCAGGGGATTACACGGCGAAAATTACGTATTTCGCAACTGTTGTATGCATGAATTTAAGGGGTTAGGCTACCCTAGAGATTTCAAGATTAGCAAAAATAATTTTCTTGCTAAATCTATTAAATAATAAGCTAACGGTTTATGCCCCGGCAAACTCTAAAAGAGCCTGAATTTCGAATATGGCCCGAGCGCAATAACGCTACAGCTTTACTACTTGAAACTTTAAACGCGTTGTTCTCGAAACAACAATTTTCAAGTTGGTCGGACCGTTAACTCGGACAAATCTTTACCGATTGACTTGAATATTTAACTGTATATTCAAAGCCAATTTCTTCATGAAAGTACGTAGGATTTTTAAATTATGTTGCATGGTTCAATACCCAATAGAATCCAATGCCCCACAAGGTAGGGTACTAGGACCCATACTATATCTATTATACACAGCCGACCTGCCAACATCAGAAACAACAATCATCGCAACATTCGCCGGTGATACAGCAATACTTGCCTCTCACAAAGATATCTTCAGGCACAGCTGAACAAAATTCAACCATGGTTAACAAAATGGAGAATTAGGGCAAATGAAACCAAATCTACCCATGTCATATTAACAATGAGAAAAGAAACCTGTCCTCCTGTGACACTGTACGGCAAGCTCCTCCCACAGACAGAAGAAGCGAAATATCTAGGCATGCACTTAGAGCGTCGTTTAACATGGAAAATACACATTTGGACAAAAAGAAAACAATTTGGCCTGAAATTCAGTCGCATGTACTGGCTAATAGGCCGCAAATCTCAACTCTCAACAGAAAACAAAATTCTTCTTTACAAGACTATCCTCAAACCAGTCTGGACGTACGGAATCCAACTATGGGGTACCGCCAGTAACTCTTACATTGAAATC
Source organism: Nebria brevicollis (assembly GCA_944738965.1). NCBI lineage: Eukaryota > Metazoa > Arthropoda > Insecta > Coleoptera > Carabidae > Nebria > Nebria brevicollis. The sequence continues at coordinate 8,754,461 of OX122898.1, read as the reverse complement.
CTGCAGAGATTTCAGTCCAAAGTGCTCCGCTCTGTCCTTAATGCACCATGGTTCGTCACCAACGCCATAATTCACCGCGATCTCTCCGTAGTGACAGTGAAAGAAGAAATTAAAAACTTCAGTGAGAAATATCATAGCAGATTACGTGCGCATCCAAATATTTTAGCAAGTAATTTATTGACAGTGAAAATAAAAAAACGCTTAAAGCGTGATAACATACTTGACCTTCCTAATAAATGTAACTAACAATTTATATGCGTTTAGTGTCATCATACCTGTTATGCAGAGGCGACAGAAAAAATGCCACCTAGCAAATTTCGGACCTGTCATGCAGAGTCGACAGAAAAGAAGCCAGCTAGCAAATTCCCGACAAGGTGACTAGAAATAGTCACCAACATTGACAGATTTAGCACTTAATCTTGAATAAGAAGAGGACTATCACGGGATAGGACCCTCTACATGCCAATGTATTTTTGTACATCTTACTTTAAGTTTTACTGAATGTCAGGTATAAAGACAGATTGTAAATATAAATGGGTTAAAAAAAAACTTTTGTCATGGAAGTACGTAGGATTTTTTAATTATGTTGCAGGGTTCAATTGTTATTAGCAATATTTGGGCGACTTTTTAGCGAATTGTGATAGTTTATTTTTAAAGCACGCTATTTCTGCAAAAATCATCATAAGAAAAAAATCCTTCGTATTTCTCTACCTGTTCGTATATAATATCATAATTTGTTTAGTTCATGATTCTAATTTTAAAAATGCAAGAGATATTGGTCCGGCCGCAAAGGACTGAAGAAAAGAGGCGTCACGGGGAATATGCTGGGGAGCCGCCATTTTGTTCCACAGAGCTCGCTAAAAAATTTATAAACTCTGCTCAATATGCATATAATAAAGATATTTTTGCCACATTTTGATCTATCGTATAGTTTTGCTGGAAAAAATTCAAAAAATTTGCCTATATTTTCAGCCTCTAGCGTAGCCCGAGATCGACATTTTGCATGATTACAATACTTTATTATACTTTGTATTCATGTACGAAATCAGGCCCTTCCGACTCTCCTACAATTCTAATGGTGATGAGTTTCCCTAGGTGACTGTAAAGTTGTAGATGGCTCTGACATGCAATAGGCAAAAAATGCGTTGCTCCACATGCGCCTTATGCTGCGTTTGTCTGGTTTCGTTGTTAGAAGACAACGAAACCAAAAGAACGCTGCATATTACGCATGTGCAGAGACCATGAACAGCACGACTGCTTGTGCAGTGCCAACTATAACTTTCCAGTCACGAACAGGATAGGTCTTTACGATATTATGGTTGGTGGCGCTAGTAGTATTAATAAAGTTAGCCAATGTGTTTACAGTTGAGATAGAGGCTATGTTTGGACACGCAAAGTCCAGCAAAGTGAAAAAATCTAATCACGCTTGGATTGGATAATCTTCTATTTTGTGTTCTCTAAAACTGTATTTTGATTGTAACTGATATTCATAAATTATTTGTGAGTTATCCGAAGAATTTACTATGTAAGATATTTTGTTCCCTCGATATTTGTGAAATAAACAGCCGATTGCTTCAATAATGCCCGGCGTGACGACCAAGTTTTTTGTAGTATATTAGTTTGAGCGCTAGGTAGCGATTTTTTTATTTTGTTCAAGAATAAGTAAAAAAAAATGTGTATGGGGATTTTATGAGGATATATATATATATATATATATATATATATATATATATATATATATATATATATATATATATTTATATATATATATATATATATATATATATATATATATATATATAAATAAAGAAATAATAAAATGAATAATTGACTCAAATATTACTTAAAAGATTTATACAATCTTGTAGCTGAAATAAAAACCAAAAATTAGGGTATCATACAGAATATAAATAAAAACTTGACCTACCAGTCCGGCCCTCTCCTGGTTCAAACTTTGTCCCCTACCGCTACCAGCACCCCTACTGCAGCCAGCACCCCTACTGCGGCAAGCACCCCTCCCGCGGCCAGAACTCCTCCCGTGCCAAAACCCATGCCGCGGCCAACACGAATCTAGCCACCCAGGACTCCATGACACAGGACCCATCCATGGCAACCCCGGACCCAACCCCGACCCCATACTTCCACTGGCGGTGCCGGTGGAGGCTGCGACATAGGCGTCTGCAACCTCGATTACGTAGTCGGCAGCCTTGATTGCGAAGGCGGCAACCTTGATTGCGGAGGCGGCAACCTCGATTGCTGCGGCGGCGGTAACATCGATTGCGGTGGAGGCGGCTGTTTTTGTTGTTCATGCGGCAGCTGGTCTTAAAAAATTTTGTTCGAGTATTATAAGTATCACATTTAAAAATTAGAATTATATTTCTCTTACTCTCTACGCTGAGAAGCTCCAGCTGCTCATCTAACATCTTAAATACATAATTTTCTGTGGATACACATGTTATATTAAATAAAATTCACTGGAAAGAAATTTTATAACCACCTACCTTCAGCCATTTTTACTTTCTTATACGCAGTATAAGGATTGTAATCATGAAAATTTTTGATCTCGAGATTTTAACGGAAAAATATCTTTTAGTAGTGTATAAATGGCGGTTCTAACTTAAAAAACCTGAACGTACCCCGTTTTTTGCTAGAAAAACCGTGAAAAATGCCAATAAAAGAGTACTTTTCCCCTATTTATACGGTTTTTTGCTAGAAAAACTGTGAAAATGCCCATAAAAGAGTACTTTTGCCCTATTTTTAGTAAAATGTACAAAATGTGTTAATTGACAAACCTGAACGTATTGTCACGAGCTGGGGGTTGGCTGTGACTTTATTTTATTAAATGAATTGAGGTACCCGCCAAGACTGTAACTCCTGCAGGGTTTTTATATCATATCAGGAGTCAAGCACGAGAGGATGTGAAAGGTTTTTACTAATTCATAACACAGTTATACATTTATACGTTTTAGTTTGGTATTTTATTAGACAAAAGGTACTTACAGCATTACATTGAAAGAGCACATGATTAACACTGAGTCGAGCGTTGGTTTTGTATATAAGTTTTATAACGTAGTCTAAGTAAGATTACGAGAGACTGTCCCGATTGTCTCTTCCTCATAGTTTATATAGCCTGTCGTTATCCCGGTCATTGGTTTTGTGGTGTATGGAGGAAACCTTGGTTTAGACTAGGGTTTGCTAGACAAGTATGCACGTGTCGCTTTGTGAAGCCGTAAACAGGTAGTATTGGGTCATTGATCCTATTATTTAGGTCAGTTGTGTGGCACGGGCCAGGCGTGACTCTGACGACCTATTGCCTAACGCTGACGACCTGTTGGTTGACCCGGACGTGACAATACCCCTCGGGTGCGTCTGAAAAGAAAAAAAAATTTTTCTTTTCGCAGCTTCCTCGTATAGTTGCCAAAATAACGAGAGATTATATTTTTCTCTCTGCGGAAGTGGGTTGTATTTTTTGTCCGTCATTATGTTATCACCTAAGGTCGGTTCACGCGTTCCATGGCTATATATTGGCTGTGATCCATCACTTCATTGTACTCGTACTCTGGTCTTCCGAATTGGTTAACGTTTGAGTATGGTTGGGGTAGGGGTCTACGTAGGGTTTTTGTGTTTTGGGGTTCTGGGCTAACGTTGATTGGGGTCATGTAATTAAGTTCGGCACTCCTTGATGTTGACGCCAATCTTGCTCTTGAAGTGTTTAGGGGTATGGATCTTGATTCAAACTCGGTTTGCTCAATTTGCGGGGATCGGGATAAATTGTATTCAACGATCCTGGGTGCTGGTTCAGGATGTCTGAACATTCGCTGCGCTACTGCCTCAATATAAGTACCTCTAGTATAATTACAATTTACATGCATATATATCAAAAATATTATGATTAATAAAATTGGTAACCATGGCGATATTAGGAGTAATCTGTCAAACCAGTTATTTTGTAAATCAATTGCTGCTTTGTCTAAGCATTCTTTTAACTGTTAAATGTTGGATAATGATTTTCGTCGTACGGTATCAATATCTGAGTTTTTAAATTTGCCCATGCGGCTGGAATTATTTGTTTCATTATGAACGTAATTGTTTTGTTTAAACACGGAAATGATGGTTTTAATATTGTTTTATCTTCGAATTCTATTGAATAATCGCAAGGTAACTGTACCCACAATGCTCCGAATCCTTTTTCAAAATCTAAATATTTTTGTTTATCACCATAATTTAAAATTAATTTATTTTTAACATGTGTTAATAGGAATGTATTTTGACTGAGTGGAGTTATAAGCGTAGCTCGCTGAACTATTGATTGGCACGAGATTGGACAAAATTGAGCTAATTCATTCACCGTTCCGCCCATGAGAAGGAATTTTGTGCATGCTGATGTAATGGCTTTGTTATCGTACGTCTTTGATAACGCACATAGCCGGTACTATATAGCAATGTCGATGCTCTCTGTGCCCAGATAACATGTCTTCCGTTCCCACGCGAGAGGTGTTGGTATTAGTCTTTTAAGTTCAATTTTTTCGATATTGTTTGTTATTATTGGGATATGAATTCCCACAAGTGCTCTATCTTTAGTAAACATACAGTCTGACAATGGTAATGCATAGTATTCTGCTGCGTTTGTAATTGCTAGCTTGTATCCTTTTTGTTTTATTTCTACTTCAAATGATTTTAATGCTTCTTCTTATGTATTAATATTTAAAATTTCTGGTGATAAGTGTCTTGCATGACACGCACTTATTAAACTTGCTGGTAATATACTCATTTCAGTCACAATTTGACTTAAAATATAAATATATGATGGTATGCATTGTGTGTACGAGTTATCTCGTACTATTCCTAATTTATTTATCTCAATTTTATAAGGAAAATTTTTAATTTTATCTTTAAATATTTCTACTTCCCTATTTGTTGTAAAAAGTCTTTTAAAATGATTTCTTGATGCTATGTGAAAATCCCAACCTATGCTATCTCCATCATTAGCTAAGATATTAGTTTTAGTTGGACTATATTCACCTATTCCTTTAATTATCGCGGTCATTCTATTACCGATAGCCATACAATCCTTATTTCCCTGACATGCTTTATTAAAGCAACTTGTGATTGCTAGCTTTGTTTCTTCATTAATTATGGGTATATCGTACAAAAGTGGTAAAGCCGCTTCGTACGATACTGCATAAGGCAGAATTTGAAAATATGCCCCCGTATTGACCTCAATTTCTTCTAAACTCTCATGGTTTAACCACATCTTATTTTAATCATTGCCGACCACAATCTGTGATATTTGTGGCTCGCTTTGTGGTTAACATTGCGGTTTACATTGCTTACTTTGTGGCCCATTTTAACCACTTTGTATTAGGACTACAGAAATTAAAAAAGGTTATTTGTTATTATTTGGGTTCTCCCTGACCTTATTTAACTATTTACGTTATCGTCTGATGTTGTTTCTTTCATTCATTTAAAAAAACTTTTTCTATTAAGAATGCATGAAGTAAAAAAGAAACAAATTTTTCTTGCTTATTTAATTTCTGTTACCCTTCTTTTTTTTTTTAACAATTAATTTGGTGCATTTACATTTATGCCCTTAATTCAAAAATAAGAAAATTATTATAAAAATTAATATAGTTTATGATTATATAATATAAAGCATTTTAGAACTTGCGAAAAGAAATATAATATATGTAATTCTGTTTTTGGTATTCTAATAATTGACACCAAATTGAATTCTCAGTAACTAAAAGTAATTTTATTTAGATTAATTATACAATATATTATTAAATTACAATATTATTACCTAAAAGAATCAATTTTAAATGTCCTTAATTATCTGTCAAAACCTTTATCTATATTTATTATAATAACAAAATTAGACAGTTGCCATGATAACCGATATTGTGAGGCAACGTATTAACAATTGATAATACATACGAGTTTCAAATTTATATCTCCCCTTCCTCAGTTTTAGACCTGGGTTTAAAAGTAAATCATCTGGTGGATAATTTTTTTTTAAAATTAATATAGACATTATTCATTAAGCATATTTACTGGTATTAATTTACACGTATGAAATAAATTTCCTTCTTTACGTTTCTTTCCTGCATCAATTTCATAAATCACATTTGTAATTTTTTTTATTATTCGAAATGGACCAATTCTTATCTTATCCAATTTATTCCTATTTAACTTACTTCCATTCGTAACATATACTAGATCATTCTTCTTAAATTCCCATTCTCTCCTATTCTTATCAATTCTTTCTTTATTTATCTTGTAGTTCTTCATTGAATTTAGCAATGCTTGTTCTCTATCTTTACTTAGATTACGTATTTCTAGTAACTCATTTGGAATAATCTCATTTTCTCGACCATAAAGTAAGTAATTTGGAGAATATTTCGTTTCACTATGTGTTGTGTTATAGTATTCATTTACACATTTCTTTGCAATGCTTGACCATGCTCTTTTACTACTACTACTATTGATTTTACAACGAATTCGGTTTACTAATGTTTGGTTTAACCTTTCATTTAAACCATTAGATTCTGCACAATCAACTGATGTGAATATTAGTAAAATATTTTTTTGTTTTAAATAGTCTTTTAATTCTTTAGAATTTATTCCCGTATATTGATCTGCTAATATTATCTTTACTTCATTTTCATCTACAGTTTTATCAATTAGATTTATAAAATCTCTTGCTGCCTGACCTTTGGTTGTTGAAATGAATGCTCCTCTTGAAAAATGATCTACTAGAATATGCATGAATCTTTTTGACGATCTATTATTACCAAAACCTCCCACTGAATCAATTGACATAATCTCATACGGTTTAGTTGCTGGGCCCAGTTTAGATAATAATCCAATTGGTCTACTAGTTCTTGATTAATTTTTTACACATATTTCACATTGTTTACAATATTTGTGTATCATCTTATCCATATTCATGAAATAATAATATGGTCTCAACTTTATAATCATGTGACCGACACCTATATGACCATAAAATTCATGTATCATTTTAATTAGTTTTAATCCAAAATTTTGTGACACATAAATTCTGTGTTTGTTTTTTAAGTTTTTATAACTAATATCGCCTTTCTTAATCACTTTCTTTGAATTTTTTATTTCTTTCTCAATCGTTCTTTGATCATCAATTATCTCCTCTAATTTTATCATGTTTACTACTTTTAGTATATCTTCATTGTTTTCAAAGTTTTCTAAAACCGGGTTTCTTGATAAAGCATCAGCCTCCAGATTGTCTTTTCCTGGTGCATAAATAATTTTGAAGTAGTATTGTGATAAATAATGTATTAAATATCCTAGTTCTTCATCTGTTCTTGCCTTTACTTTTAGCGTTTCAAGTGGTTTATGATCTGATATTACTGTGAATTCTCTACCTATTAACCAGTATTGCCAATATACAATTGCTTCTTTGATTGCCAAAGTTTCTAAATAGATTGCCTTCTTCTTTAATTGACTGTCTTTTAATTTTTTTGAAAAATATGCTACTGGATGAAGTATACCATCCTCTTGTGGTTCTTTTAGTATGGCTCCTAAGCCATTACCACTTGCATCCGTATGAATGAATATTTCTTTCTCTGGATTATAAATTGCCAGTATTGGACTAGAACATAAATAATCTTTGATATCACAAAATGCTTTTTCACACTCATTTGTCCATTCAAATTTTTCTGTTTTTCTTAGTAAATTGTGTAGTGGTTCTAGTTTCATATTTGCATTTTCAATGTATTTGTAATAAAAATTTGTTTTACCTAAAAATTGTCTCACATTAGTTTTATTCTTTGGTCTTTGAAAATTTCTGATTGATATCAAATTGTCTTTGTATGGTCTGATCTTTTTTTTTCTATTATATGTCCAAGATATTTAACAGAATTCTTTGCAAAATTACATTTTAATAGTTTTAGTTTAAATCCTTCTTTTTTAATTACATTCATAAGAAGTTCAATGTGTTTTAGATGTTCTTCAAATGTTTTTGAGAAAATTAATATGTCATCAATGTAATTTATACAAAATTTATTTAATTTATTTCTTCTTATGATGTTTGCAAGAATTCTTTGGAAAATTACGGATGATGTCTTTAGTCCAAATGGTAAACAAACCCATTGCCAATGTCCATTTTGTGTTACAAATGCTGTTTTTTCACTATATTCCCTTTTGATTGGAATAGACCAAAATGCTGAATTTATATCAAATGCTGAGAACCAATTACAATCACCAGCTTTAACAATAATGTCTTCGATTCTTGGAAATGGTTGGGGTTCAGATACAACTAGTTTGTTTAGTTCTCTGAAATCGATACATAATCTTGATCTACAACCATCTTCTTTTTTATATGCTAAAGTAACTGGTGATGCGAAAGGTGAACTTGTTTCTTCTATAAGACCCGTTTCTAATAATTTAGCAATTTGTGATTCAATTTCTTTTTGATCTGGTATAGAACACCTGTATGGTCTCTTAGCAATATATTTTTCTTCTGTTAATTTAATCTGTGCTTCTTCATTCTTGACCATACCAACATCAAACTTATTCTTTGCAAATACTGTCTCATTTCTTTTTATTAATTCTATTATTTTATTCTTCTTATATTCATTTAAATGACTTAAATTATCTTTAAATTTACTAACACCAACGTATGTAGTAGTGTTTATTTTAATATTTTGTTTTTCTACTTCTTTATCTATTTTATTTTTATTTATTCTTTGGTATATTCTCAAATTTTCATCCTGAATTAGTTTAAATTTCTTAATTGCATCTAAACCCAATAATAGATCATAAGAAAAATTATTATTCTTTACAACATAAACATCTAATATGTCTTCAATCTTATTTATCTTTAAATGTAAACGTGCCCGGCTATTTACGAAATTTACACCACTAATTGTTTTAAATATACTATTATTCTTTATTAACTTAGTTTTCAGTTGTTTCATTATATTATAATTTACTTATGTTACATTTGAACCACTGTCATAAATACCTTTAACTTTCTTTTCTTTATTAATTAGTACGTTCAATTTAATCAATGGAGTAAATTTCACCGGGTAAGCTAGTTTTTTCTTCATTTAGCTCAATTTTCATTAATTCATCAATCTCAGTTTCTGTTACGTTAACACGTTTCATTTCCATGAATTTTTCTTTGTTACGACATAATGTAATTGGATGAAAACGATTTTCTGCTGCTGGATACAATGTCTTACATATGGTACATGGTTTTTTTTCTACAAATGTTCTAGTTGTAATAGCATTCTTCTCTGTATTTTTCTTATCAGTTTCTATTGTATTATAGTGTAATCTTGGTTTTATTTCTTTATTTTGTTTATAGTAATACGAATCATACTTTCTCAATTCATTAATTAATTTGTCTGTTGATTTGATTTCTTCACGGTCTAATCTATCTTGAATATTTAATGGTAATCCTACTACAATATGATTTATCTTTGATATGTTTGACATTTCTTTCTCAATCTCAGATAGTAACCTTTCTTTCTTTAATGCATAATCACTTACTGAACCATTTAAATATCTGAAATTGTATGCATGTCTTACATTTGTCCAACCTTTTTCTGCAAATACCATCAAAAACGAGTCAGACCAAAGTAACCATTGATCTACCTGCAATTCTTTTAGTTTAATGCAGTACCATTCTTTTGCACTTCCTTCTAAAAATAATTTTAAACAATTTATCTTTTTACTATCATCCATAATCTTGTGTCTTTCACACTCCTTTTCGAAACCACTTAACCAGTCTTTTGCATGTTTTTTACCATCATATTTATCTATTATAAACTTCTTTTCTACATCTGATAAATTCAATTGTTTCTCAGCTAATTGCACTTTCAATTCATTAATTACTTCTATTAATTCACCTTGATTTAAGTTATCTAATGTTGTTGATGTTTTTCTCTTTCTTGTCTCCTCAATTGGTTTTTCTTCTAAATAAATGTTTTTGAACACAAAATTACTATCGTCAACAATGTACAATGGCACAATGATATCTGGTAGTGTTATTTGTAAATTTCGAGATTGACCTGGTTTATTTAAACCAGCAACACCATTTTTGACCGTACTAATCTTGAATAAGTCATTGTGAAAAGATTCATATTGAATATTTACTGGAAATTCATAACACACGGTATCGTTTGACCATCTTATTGTTTTAACTGCAATTACTACTTTCTTCTTTATATCCAATATCTTCTCACAATGGATCTTCACCTTAGTCGGCATCTTTGAGAACATAAAATTGATTTGTAATTCTGTTTTTGGTATTCTAATAATTGACACCAAATTGAATTCTCAGTAACTAAAAGTAATTTTATTTAGATTAATTATACAATATATTATTAAATTACAATATTATTACCTAAAAGAATCAATTTTAAATGTCCTTAATTATCTGTCAAAACCTTTATCTATATTATTTATAATAACAAAATTAGACAGTTGCCATGATAACCGATATTGTGAGGCAACGTATTAACAATTGATAATACATACGAGTTTCAAATTTATATATAATATAAAGATAATATGATATGATGGCTCTTGCCTTGAGTAAATGTATTTACCACTGCTTACAATTCTAGTGTTTATTGTATTTTCTTTTATAATTTCTTATTTCTTTGTTTCCTCTATAGTATTTTGGTTCCCGTTTGTTTTATTATTACTTTATGCAATACATTGCTTGATTAATTAACATTATTGACTTATTCTAGTTGTTTCTTTATATTATGCTAACATTAATAGAAAATTTTTTTTTTGATTATAATTGTAACTTAAATATTTGTTGCGTGTTTAAAATTATTGATAACATTATTATACTTGATTGATAAAATTATTGTACTTGATTGATAAAATTATTGTACTTTATTTTATTTATGCCTTCAATTAATGCTACGAGTGTTGTTCCTACAACTTATAATTAATTCTTATTGATTATTATTCCTGATATATAATATTTAATTAATTCTATTGATTAATATATTTCCTTTAATATTTTATTACTATTATCGTTAAAATATTGTTTATAAATATGTGAATATTTATTTATTATTATTATTTTTTTTTTTAGAATATATTTTGTCTTTTTGTTAATTATTTATCCATATAATGTTCCTTTTTCATAACAATTTAAATTTAAAAAGAAACTTTTAATGATTCACAATAATTTTTTCTTTTAATTAGTGGTTCAATTTTTACTTATTTAACTATTTCCTGCTCCTAATCTTGTTTCTTTGCTTTAACTTCTGCTAATTAATTTAATTTACACCTCCATGTAAATTTATATCTAAAGTCCCTACAATGGTATAAACATTACCAATATTTATTTATTTATTCAATTATTATTCAATTATTCTTGGTTCAACATTAACCTTCAGGATTTCGCAATATCCTATAGTTTATATTTAATTATTCTTTAATATTTCACGTTTTTATTCCCTAACTCTTGGATTTACTTTTATAATAAAAACTCGCTAATTTATTTTATTTAACCTCGACTGATACAACGTTATTATGATTGTCCTTTAAAACCGGCCGGTTGGCAAATCATATTTCCGTTGTTGTGTTTTTAATCAGACCTTAACTTCGAGTTTTTTAACCTATGTTATTCATATATTTTGTTATTCATATCTTTCGTTATAATTTATTTCGTTATCAATGTCTCGATTTATTTCAATTTATCTTTTTATATTCGTATATTAATTCATTTATCATTTATTTTAATTCAGTTTAATATTTTTAATTATTTCTTTTAATTTATCATTTAACCATGGTTTTCTCATTTATTTTGAAAAAAATTAATCAGCTTGTCGATGCGATTTTCTAAATTTTACTTGTTGACTTTATGTGACTTTTGCATATTGATCAGATATTACTGGTCATATTGTCTAAAGTATAATTATTTTGCTTGGCTAATTGCATAGAACTATTTACTTATTACAAGAGTTTATTATACTTTTCGTTAATTCGGTTACTGATTTTATTTTTTCTCCATAACTGAGTTTACTAACCTTTGTTTCTTCTGTAGCAATCAATGGGCCGACGGATTCCTACGCTGGGGTGCTTGGAGGAATTCGATCACCTTCCAACGAGATCCCATTGACTGAGGGGTCGGCTGCCGCTTACAACCGAGGCTCTGACGTGTCCGTGCCTAGGTATGACCGTCCTACACCGCCGCTGTTTTCTATCTTCTCCTGGACTTTTTCTCCACTGGCTAATGTCAGCATTCCAAAACTGACTACTTGTTCAATGTCTGTTACCGCGTAACCTCTTTCTTTCTTCTTAAAGCAATATACAAGTCATTCGCACTGTATGCCGTCTTTCTTTATTTTTTGCTGCAGTTTCCATGCGAGGTAAGCTAATGTTACGACCGTAATGACCAGAAGTGTGACCAATTCTATTATTATTAATAGGTCTACTTCGTTTATCGTTTGTGCTCTCGCTACATGGATGAATCCAAGTTGCCTCAGTCCATTGTTTTTCAGTATCAATAGTACTGCGACTGTTGTGATTACGTTCCATACATAAAGTAATATGTCTCTATGGTATGTTAGTAATGGCCACTCAAGTGGTGTATTCTGTATGCTGGACCAATCGATGTCCGACGTTCCACTTATCGATAAAGGTTTAAATGTGGTATTTGATTTGTCCAGTTATGGTTTAAACATTCTGATAAGTTATTATATGTAGGTTTATTTGCAGATAATAACGGATTTATTCGGAATGATTTTAAATTCGACCAGGTTGCTGGTAATACGTGTATTATTCCGAGTGTAACACTATCTTCTCCACATGGGATTCGTCTTAGAATTGTTTGAACGTCGTTCACGTACAACGAGCAGTTGCAAGGTTACTGAATTTGCAATGCTCCTGGTTGTCATATATATATATATATATATATATATATATATATATATATATATATATATATATATATATATATATATATATATCATCGATATTTCTTATCTGCTTCGGACAGCGGATTTTGGTATTCTTTTGTGGATGTGTAATCACATATGTGTCAGAACTCACTTCCGATATTATCGTTGAGATTTCTCTATAACATCGAAATGCGCATTCTTTTGAAATTTCTTCGACTGTTGCGCCTGAATACTTTTTAAAGGCACATTGTGGTCCGTACACTGCGTCTGATGAAAACCTTGGTAGATAACCTAGTCTATCGTGGTATGGTCTACATTGATATTGGTCGCATTTCTTTATCGCTTACTGCTAGATACATTACATCATGCATGAAAACACACGTGTCGTTTTTCCATGCGAAGGGTGTGGTTAGTAATTCCACAAGCTTCCATTCTTTGTGTATTTGAATCACTGGTATCTTTACGTGTACTACTACTTTATTTTTGCTTATTCCGCAGTCTACAATTGGTAGTTTGTAATATTCCGACAATTCCTCTGCTGGTATGGCTAACTGCAGGCCATATTGATTTAATTTTGTTGACAACCTCTCCAAATCTTCTGCTAAGATTGCTGGTGTCAATAATATTGTTGGAATATTTCTTTGTTTGCTGGCGTGTAATATTTCATTTTGTCTCATTAATCTTGTTAAATATAATATTCTTTTTAAATAGGCGAAGTCGTTTAATATTAATTCAATTGTTTCTTCTATTGATTTTTGTAACTCGGTGACTTCACCTCTAATTTCCACTGCTAACTATCGTATTTTTTTGACGTGATCATTTAGTTCCGTGAATGCTCCTGGCACTTCTTTGTCGTACTTTTTGAATTTGCTACTTATATCTGATAAGTGTTTGTATTGTGCGTGCATTCCGGCATTCAATACTATTACTGTATTTTCGAGTGACCTCTCGTTCATTACTAGCGGTTTTACTTTTGTCTCTGTCATGACGCCACAACACCAGTTGTAGGCGTCGCCAATAAAATCTAGCGCTCTCTTGTTGCGTTGATTCTTCTTTTCTTCTCTTGTTGGTTCATGTCCGTAGATTTCCATGGGGGATTCAAAGGATAATTCTTGGGGATTTGATGCAGAACGTTTGTTTCGTTCTGTGGTGCTTTCAACTTCGATTTCTAGGAAATAGTTTGGATTCAAGGATTCGTCTATTTGGTTGTAGGTTCTATCGTATAGGTTTCCCATGTCATTTAATTTTGTACTGATGTTGCACGACATTGGTTCATTCTTGCAACTGCTTGCTGGGCTTGTCTCCATCTTCTCTGGATACCCAGTCAGCTTCGTAGGTTAGTAGGATCGTTGCCTCGTAGGTGATTGCCTCCGGCAGATCCTTCCAGTACGCCCCTGCTACCACTTGAACTGGTATCTCTTGCGTGGATACTTCGTAACTCGCCATCATTAGAAATCTGTAATTATATAATTTATTGTTGCTCTCATGAGCGTTAATAATTTATTCGTTGCTTGGGATGGCATGACCATTATTTCTCTAAAAAGAATTTTCTGATTTAATATATCGATTGTATTTTTAATATTAAGATATTTTACCGTGATACAAAGAAAAATTTTATTTCATTTTTTTTTTTTTTTATATACTCCACCTCGTGGTTTTATTTTTTTAAGGTTTTAATTTTGTTTGTTAATTTTCAATTTTTTAACAACTGACGGAGTCAATTACTTTTATTTTACTTTGTAATTGTTTATAACGCGTTGTGTCTTGCTCAAATTATGCCCCCTGTGGGTGGGGGTTAGAATTCACCCGCAGCACATCTGCTGGTCGTAAGAGGCGACCAATGGGCGAGGAAGGTACCTCGTAAAAAACACACTGTTCCATCTGAACTTTAACCGGAAGATTAGTGAGCCAATCTTCTGCGGACTTTTCTTTCATATTCTTTTGCTCACCCGCGTGTTTGCCGTTCGTGGAGACCCGTTAGGAAGGAGAAGATGATCCTGGTCGTTGAGCTTACACGCAACACACCTCTTTGGCTTCGGATTCTTGCGAAACGGGCGGTCAGATACTAACCCTATCTGACCAATCGGCTTGCCGTTACGTTCTCAGTACCGGTAAGGTGAGTCCCACGGCCCTGGAGGTAAGTCTTTGGACGTTGGAGAGAGTGGCTCGCAGCGTTCTGAAGCTTATTGCCAGGTGAGGGGGACTATATCTCCTGGTTAGCCCTGGCGATCACACCAGCTTGTGGTGTGACGTCCCTAATTGTGGCTCCGTGGTGGGTGGGGAGACCAGGAGATGAAAAATATCTATTTGTTCATGGCAAATAAAACCAAAACCCCGGGGGCCCCTCCCCCAAAAGATCTCGTCCGTTATCGGACAAGAGAGAAAATTTCTTGAAGGGCGAAAATAAATTTTTGCCCAAATATCTAATTGTCAAAAGGACGGAAGAGGGTAAAACCATTTCTGAAGTCTCTTGCTTTGGTTTGGCAAGGAGCCTGAACGAACTGTCTGGTGGAGAACCTAAATCCGCCAAACGGTTACGCGATGGTACTCTTTTGGTTGAGACGGCAACCTCGTTGCAGACCAAGTCTTTATTAAAAGGAAATGCTCTACTTGGCATGCCTGTTGCAGTGGAGGCACACAAATCCCTCAACTCATGTCAGGGCGTAATATCATGTTACGACCTGCTATTTGTTGAGATCGATTAATATTCGCGCGAACTTGCGAGTCAGGGTGTAATTACCTGTCGTCGGCTTACAACCAAGAAAAATGGTGAAGTTAATAATACGAAATCTGTTGTTTTAACTTTCGGACTTGATAAGCTGCCGGAGAAGATTAAGGTTGGTTTTCACAGTTGTTCCGTGAGACCATACTTTCCTCGACCAATGCGATGTTTTAAATGCCAGAAGTTCGGGCACACTGCATCCCCTTGTGACGCACAGGCTATGTGTCCACGGTGCAGTGAGCAGGAGCATTTGGGCAAGGAATGTAGGGGTCCGGCCGACTGCGTTAATTGTTCTGCAATCATCCTTCTTTTTTTTCTGATTGTCCACGCAATCAGGAAGAAAAGAAGATAATTGAAATGAAAATCATGGATAAGATTTCCTATTTCGAAGCCCGCAACATGTTCAAAACACAGACCAGTCCTGTCTTTTGCCGTTTTTTCGCCACAATCGCTGCAACTCCCGTTTTAAAAATATCCATTGCCGTTCAGACTGATGACTTTCCTTTCTATAATATTTCTACTAGTGTTCCAAATTTACCTTCTGTTAAAACTAACATTCCAAAATCTAAAGTAAATCAAAATTTAAAATCCGTATCGAATGCAACTGTCAAAATCATAAACCAACCAAAATCAAAATTGACCGTTAAACCAAAGCAAAAAATTACTCATATAAAGTCAAGCCCTACTTCTACGCCAAAAATTATTACGAGAAAACATTCAATTGAGGTACGAGAAACATCTAGTGTTTCAAGTTCTTCCATTACCAAATTTTCTTCAAGTAAAGGATCTCAATCTTCGAGATCCTCTTCTCCTATGGAAGTCACAAGCATTAAACTTTCTAGGCCAGAGCGAGATAAATCTTCCACACCCAAATAATGCCTTCCATACTCCAGTGTAATTGTAATGGTTTCTACAGCCATTTCGCAGAATTTAAAGTTCTCAATGCCGAGCAAACTCTCTCTTGCATATGCTTACAAGAAACACATTTTCAAGACACCAGAGCTGTTGCATTACGAGGCTTTTCAGTATTTCGTACTGATGTGCCTACTGAGGGCCAAGCTCGTGGTGGACTAGCGATTCTGGTTCGTGAAGATGTGTATTATAAGGAAATTGCTTTGAATTCTGAATTGCAAGCTGTTGCTGTCCGTGTCGCTATTCCTCTTCTGGTCACTTTATGTTCTATCTATCTTCCGCCAAACGACAATGTCGATATGCGTGATATCGTTGATTTAATTGATCAATTGCCTGCTCCATTCATTCTTATGGGCGATTTCAACGCCCATAATCCTGAATGGGGATCAAGAACTCTTAATCAACGCGGTAGACGATTGGAACACCTATTCACCGCAAGTACACATGTCATCTTAAATGATGGTAGCAGGACACATTTATCTGCCGCGTGGAGATCTTTCACTGCGATTGATCTAACGATCTGTTCTGCAGCAATAGCTCCATTGTTTGAGTGGCATGTGCACTCAGACTTGCATCAAAGTGACCACTTTCCTATCACTCTAAAGGTTTTGCAGAGCTCAGCTTCTGATGCTCGTTGTCCAAAATGGGCTTTAAAGCGAGCAGATTGGAATCTGTTCTCGGAGTTGGCCGTATTTGGTGAAAATTATTTCGTTGACGTGGACGACCATGTTCGGTATTTCACGGATGCAATCAATTCTGCTGCACAAGAGGGTATTCCTCTAACACCTATTCATTCTAATAGAATACCCGTTCCCTGGTGGAACGATGAGTGCAAGATTGCTATCCGAGAAAAACGACGTATTTTTCGCCATTTCAGGCGATTTCCAACCACCGAGAATATGATCCATTACTTCCAAGCCAAGGAAAAAGTTCGTGTGGGAAATGACCTCTCCAACATTTTTACTCAAGAAAACGGAGTACCGCAAGGGTCTATTCTGAGTGTCACGTTGTTTGCCGTGGCCATCAACGGTGTTGCTCAGTGTATTCGTTCACCTGTGCTGGGATCCCTGTACGTGGACGACTTGGCGATTTTCTGCAGTTCTCGCAATATGGCTTCCATAGAGCGTCAGCTGCAGTTAACAATCAATCGTCTTCATAACTGGGCTACTGAGCAAGGTTTCGTATTTTCTGCGGCCAAGACAGAGTGCATTCACTTTTGTCCACGCCGTCACCTTCACTTATATCCTGTTCTCTCTCTCAACGGTACTGATCTTCCATTTGTGGAAACTGTCTGTTTTCTTGGTCTTCTATTTGACAAGAAGCTTAACTGGCGTGCCTATCTTGTGGCTATGAAGGCAAAATGTCGGCTTTCTTTAAATCTATTGCGAGTTCTTTCTTCCAAATCGTGGGGTGCCGATAGAATTTCTATGCTGCGCTTGTACCGGGCTTTGATACGCTCCAAGCTGGACTATGGCTGTATCGCTTACGCTTCTGCCAGGCCATCCGTTATCAAAATCATTGATACGATACACCATACTGGTATTCGTCTAGCTACTGGTGCTTTTCGTACCAGCCCAATACCAAGTGTATTGTGCGAAGCTGGCGAGCCTTCTCTGTATGATCGTCGCAGGCTTATGACCATGAACTACACGGCAGCCATGAAGTCGAAACCATATCACCTGGTTTTTGACACTGTCTTTGGTCAACAGTTTGCGGAGATTTATGACAGAAGGGCTCGTTCGGTGGGTTTCTTTACTATCAGAACTCGCAATACTTTTGGAGAAGTTAATTTTGAACTTCCTTCAACCCCAGACACTTCTTTCAGCCCCTTTCTGCATTGGACATTCTCCCGTCCGAATTCCAACTATGCGCTTTCAAAGCTAGATCGATCCGCTACTCCACCCATTCTGTTCCAACGTGAGTTTGCTCGAATCATTGCCAACTATAGGCAATGGATTCGCATTTACACCGACGGTTCCAAGAGCAACGACAGGGTTGCATGTTCTTTTAATATGGGCTAGAGTTGCATGTGAGTTACGTCTTCACAAACTCTCGTCCGTATACACGCAGAGCTGTATGCACTCTACCAAGCAGTTCTCTATATTTGTAGACTCGCACGTAATTCTTTCGTTATTGTGTCAGACTCGATGAGCGCTTTGAAAGCGATTGATTCTTTTTACCCCAAAAATCCTCTCTTGCAGCAGATACAAGCAACCTTGATGACATTATTGTCAAAAGGGTCTATCGTGCGCTTTATTTGGGTACCGAGTCATGTTGGTATTCGCGGAAATGAAGCAGCTGACGCAGCAGCTAAACGAGCGTTGTCCAGGGCCACCATAGATTTTGATCGGGTTCTTGCAGAAGACCTCAAGGGTCATTTCAAGCATCTGATCATAAATCAATGGCAAGAAAGGTGGAGTCACATAGCACAAAATAAGCTCAGGAATGTTAAGCAAAACGTGAAGGCATGGGATTCTTCCCATAGAACATCCCGAAAGGAGGAGGTCGCTGTGGCGAGACTCCGGATAGGGCACGCCTGGTGGACGCATGGCCATCTTCTGCGCCGTGAGGAGGCCCCGTTTTGCGAAACGTGTGACACTGCTTTGACAGTGGCGCACGTTTTGTTGGAGTGCTCCCAATTTACCGAACAGCGAAACCGGGCGGGCCTGTCACTTGACCTGGTGGTGGCCCTTGGTGACCATTCGACACTCATTGACAGAGTCGTCCTGTTCCTCAGGAATGCAGGTCTATTTGGCTTTATTTAAAAGTGCTAGTTTTGTCTTTAATTTTATTTATACACGTATTTTTGTTTACATTCAATAATATTTTACAATAACTTTTATTTTTACAATTTTAAGCATGCATATTTTATTCATCTTTAGAAACATTTTTAAATCCTCTTTATTACCATTTTACATTTAATAGATTTTTAGCTTACAATATAATTTTTACATATATTTTAAAATAATAATTTATTTCATTATTTAGTTTATGGCGTGAATAGCCCAAGAGGCTGATACGCCTTTAAATTTTAATCCTAATCCTTATCGACACTCTATTATGTTTTCGAGAGAATAAGACATGTTTACTTATTATTATTTCAATTCAAATAAAAACCACTACAACCTAAATATTAAAATAAGAGAATTAATATAAATTATTTATATTCGTTTCAACTTAATGGCGCGGTGACGCTTTCTCTCGAGAGCCCTCCATTTTTATTTTGTCACGGGGACATTTTCGGCGGCGGTGTTAGAATCACAGGGGAATTAGGATGGAGAAATAACATTATCCGTCCGCTACTGCATGTCGGATATTTCGCCCAATATCCGTCATCTTTAGAGGTCGTCTGGAATTAAACCTTATAGATACATATACACTGGAATGCATATTTCAAATAATTGTGTCTCCATGACAATCATTCTTGTTATAATTACTGCAGAAAATTGTATTAAAAATCTTGATAAGTACTCTATTGCCCCGTTTAAATACGAGTTCTCATTGTTGAGATACAGGTGTTCTCGAATAACATTCTTGACGCCAAAGTGGTATACAGCACTGCGTACTGTTCAAGCTTATTACACTCTCACGATAGTTACATAAATTTCGCCAATCATCAGTTATAAAATTTTTATTTCTTTGATAATCTGTAAAATATGAAATCTAGAATGTACATACCTGCGACATTTCTACAACATCGCGGGGCCTGCTCTCGATAATCTGGAATAATTGTTACGTGCCTATCGACACCGTAACCAAATATCCTCGGTCAAGTCAAGCTGAGGGTGCCGGCTTCTCAGTGATGAAGGGGTGGTTCAAATTTA
Source organism: Nebria brevicollis (assembly GCA_944738965.1). NCBI lineage: Eukaryota > Metazoa > Arthropoda > Insecta > Coleoptera > Carabidae > Nebria > Nebria brevicollis. Next base: position 8,734,095 of record OX122898.1, on the reverse strand, counting down.
AAATAAGAGAATATTAGTCATTGGCGCCACGCGATTTAAATATAGTGCTTACCTCAACAAAACTAAAACGCGTAAGTCCCTAGGATTCCATAGTATTGGTACGATGAACAAACGTTGTTTTCTCCCAAATACACGTTATATAATCAACGGTTCTCTTTCCTAAAATGGCGTCACAAGCTGCTGAAAGAGAGATTGGTTGAAACAAACAAGGAAGCAAATAAAGTTGAAATGCTGGATTTCTTATTAGCAACATGTAAATATAATGGTACAAAGTTCGTTAAACTCTTAATGTAACAGTGATTATTAACAATTTCTTATTTAATCGTTGTGTGAATTCCGTATCCGTGAGGTGAATCTACAGACGTGACACACGCGGATGTCCGTACTAAAGTAAAGACGATAATTCTTGTGCCGCTATGTTCTACTCATCACTTTACCCGGTAAGAACAATTTCCTACGTTTTATAGCCCTTGTTGATCAACTCGGTTCACGAAATAAGCATACATATCATCGTAAAGAAATAAAGCGATACGAATCGGCCCAAGATATGAACAAATATACCCCTATGAGTGCGTATTATAAATTATAATAAATTACAGCAAAATAAAAATATTGGATATCATTCCGTGGACATCTTAAATCAGCGCCTGCATAAACGCTCAAGGAATACGCGGAATCCAGACGTAAATATATATACTTAATATATATATATATATATATATATATATATATATATATATATATATATATATTTATATATATATATATATATATATATATATATATATATATATGCACTAACAAAGTATATTTACAGAAATAACATGATCTCAAATGGTCTCATCAATAAGTTATATTATAATTTTTATTTCAGTCTCTGTTTAAGGGTAAACAAATCAAGCTTAAAAATGAAACGAAAAGACTACGGCAGTACTTATCATGTTTACTCCACTCTCACACTCTCATGTTCAGAGGACATCTAGCCTTTGTTCGATGGTGGGAGGCTTTACTAAAGTAAAGACGATAATTCTTGTGCCGCTATGTTCTACTCATCACTTTACCCGGTAAGAACAATTTCCTACGTTTTATAGCCCTTGTTGATCAACTCGGTTCACGAAATAAGCATACATATCATCGTAAAGAAATAAAGCGATACGAATCGGCCCAAGATATGAACAAATATACCCCTATGAGTGCGTATTATAAATTATAATAAATTACAGCAAAATAAAAATATTGGATATCATTCCGTGGACATCTTAAATCAGCGCCTGCATAAACGCTCAAGGAATACGCGGAATCCAGACGTAAATATATATACTTAATATATATATATATATATATATATATATATATATATATATATATATATATATATATATATATTTATATATATATATATATATATATATATATATATATATATATATATATATATATATGCACTAACAAAGTATATTTACAGAAATAACATGATCTCAAATGGTCTCATCAATAAGTTATATTATAATTTTTATTTCAGTCTCTGTTTAAGGGTAAACAAATCAAGCTTAAAAATGAAACGAAAAGACTACGGCAGTACTTATCATGTTTACTCCACTCTCACACTCTCATGTTCAGAGGACATCTAGCCTTTGTTCGATGGTGGGAGGCGGCGATTCCCGTGGAAGAATGGGTGGTAATTGGATTGAGCAGGTACTCCGAGCGAAGAAAACAAACCAAAACCCGAAGACGGTAAACTGGTATGACGACGGATGACTTCTCAGCGCACTGCGCTGATAATTATCAGAAACAGAGAATTTGAGCCACGAACTAATCCTTTTACAGGTATTCCAATGAAATTACGCACAACGCAACACAACACTCCGCGATAGAAAATAAGAGGTAATTTCCATAATCCCTTTTCGGATAACTCGACTTGAGTAATATGGAAAATTAACACTCCTTTACCGTAACTCGAAACTCTTATTGTTGTTATTATTATATACCTCCTTTTTTTTAAACCTAGCAACCCCTAATCAAAAATCCCTCAATTTCCAAATATCAGAATTCCTCTGATTAACAACAAAAGAAAGCGAAAAGAGAGAGAAAATAGCATAGAAGAAAGGAAACGAATATATGGAAGTTTACTCAGTTGTAATCCTATTTATATTAAATGTGAATGTAATAAAATATCCAAATATGTCATTAATTATGCCCTAATGTAAAGCGTACTTAGGCACGTTGTTTTTGACGTTCAACAGTGAGGTTACCACAATTTAAAATTGCTAAAAACAATCCACCAATTTAACTATTAAGCCAAGTCTGAGTAAACTTTAAAGAAAACAATAAGAAAGCGAAAGATGTAGAGAAGATTAGATTTAAGAGATAGACAAGACGAGAAAAATTAAAGTTTAAAATTTTTACGTTACATAATGTTAAGAAAATCCTTGGAAGTTCACATTCATATTAAGGAATACGTTTTCCAACTTACAGGTGCATAATCTGCGTCACAATTTTCATCTTCCACGATTTTTAGAGGCAGGCAGTGTCGAGCGGTCTGCTCATAATATTTCTATTAAAATCAAATATAAATTACTAAATAAATAACATATTCAAGTTAAAGAATGCGTTTTCCAACTTACGGGTACATAATCAGTATTCTCATGTTCACCTGCTACGCTTTTCAATGGGATAGCCTGATTATTAGTCTTCTAATAGAAATTACTTATAATAAATATACACTCTCACGATGGTTATAATATATGGTCAGTTATCAGTTATAATTCTTATTAATTGTTATCATTAATTAATTATTATTTTTACTTTGGCCAGGGCAATAGCATTAATGTAAGCAGATTTTCCCATTTACTTTTAAGAATATAAGCTCATACAAGGGTTATAATATTTCGCCAGTTATTATTAGTTATCGGTTATTATTTTTATTATTTGTTAATTATTATTTTTACTTTGACCAGGCAATAACACTACTATAAACATATTTTCTTACTTACGGTTAAATTCTCTGCATCCCAGTTTTCACTGTCTTGATACACCCAATACTAGGCACACTGGTCTTGGACGATATTCTATTAAATCAAACCGAAATTACTTATAACTAACACCGATAACTAATATAAAATAATATTATCTATATACTCACCATTTTAAACTTGTTTACGACTGAGTTATCGGACGGACCACTCGAACCGTAATATATATGTACCTGCTCGCAACCTTCCCACGACATCTAAGGCTGTTGTAATAGTTGAAGGAAATACACGCACATGGTACGTCTTTAGAAGTAAAAGAAAGACGAAAAGTTTCTTGTCTCAATGTACTATTTAAAATTAATATTTTACTCTAATAGAAACAATGCGACATACTAATGGTAAAAACGACACCCAGTAAAATAGATAGTAAAATAGCTCACTTTAAATTACATACGTTCAATATTGCTTTTAAAATTCGAGTGCTATTTATTTACTTTATAATTTCTGTTCTACGCTGGTAGGTGGGATTTGCAAGTTAGCATTTTAAGTTTAATAATTAAAAGTTGGATCTTAGAGCGTGTATACAGACATGAACTTCCATTTCTTGTATTAGGTCAAGTCTAGTAAACTAAATATGATAAATCTAAATAAAATACATTTATGTTACTTATTACATATCTTATACAAACATTATATTAAATGCGATTCATAACAGAGCACCATCTATCAAGAACGTTGTGGACGAAAATCGTGAATTGATTTGGACGAACATTTCATGACATACGACATGACAATACCCATTACATAGTTCTGCTTTAGTTTTAACTAAGTTAGAGCTCTGAACCTCTGCTATCATATTCAGCATTTAGGTGGTTGGCTTTTAATATTTAATGCGAAAGTGTAAATGGCAAAATTACAGTTAGTCTTGTACTTGTGTTATCAATTACAAAAATTGCGAATATCCAGCATTCATTAACATGAACATTTATATGGCTGAATATATATGTCTTCTAACATCGATACAACTAATTATAAATGATTTATAAACAGATGTTACACAATATCTTACCAGTTTTGATATATAATAAGTTCCACAAATATTTCACGTTTCTAGCAAATAGAAAATCATGTAAATAGGAATGCAGTTAAACACTAAAAGCTATTGCCACCATTTACAAAGCTATTAATAATAATGCAATGCGGGATTTATAATACATTTTTTAAGATACCTAATTATAGCTGATTTCTAAACTAATCCTACGCTGTATGTTTCATGTAAACAGATATTACACAATTTTTGAAACAACCTTTAAAGAGTTTATAAAGTATAATTTTTATTCGTAACTATACATGTAATTTATAATTCACAAGTCTTAGTTTAAAATAAAAAAAACTTTTATTTAAATTTTCATGTTGATTCGTACAGAGGTTGTTACAGAATGCCTTATTATATTCTACTTCTAAGTTGTACATAGATTATCTACTTTCCGTGAATTATGATTGTCTTTCGTTGCGTCAGCGCTTTATGGCTGATGCAATTATCATTTTATCATAGATATTCTAGATGAAATTGTGGCTAAAGCAATGGAGAATGAGATAATATGAAACATGAATGATGGTGTTTATTTTATATACGAAGCATAGATCTTACCACCAAGAATTTACTTCTCTATTCTGACTTTGCAACCAAATTTTTGGTTTTGCAATCGTTATTTAGAAAATGCTTTACATTTGTATAACTAAAGTTTTATACTATTACTACCTCGTATATTACTATAACAACTATGAATATATTTACGAATATTACTGTTTTTCATCATCGCTCATGTACAAATGTGATACCTACAAAAAGTATAGAAAAACTTGTCTAATTCTAGCTGATTTCTAAACTGATCCTACACTATAATTTTCACGTAAACAAACATTACATAATTTGTAAAATGACTGGCCTTTAAATTAGTATACGTCGAGTATTGGTTAATCTTTTCGTCGGAAACTAGCGTTTGATAGTGCTTATTTTAGAATTCGGTGCCTTCTTCCGTTTGTAGATTGTGTGGCACTCGACCACTCTACGTAAACACTCGCTTGGCACTTGACGCCTGCTTTGTATATATCCTGATCGCCCACGCAAACTTGGGGTATGTATCGATAATAGTGTCTCTTAATTTACGCACGTTTGGGTCAAGTGTCCCCGTGCACATTTCAAACATTTTGGGCGGAGTCTGCAGTTAGCTGTGGCATGGCCCCACTGTTGGCAGCGATGGCATTGAATTATTTTTTTTTTTATTTATGTGTCGCTTCCACTCTAACTTGATGTGGAATATGTATTTTGTGTCAGAGTTGGTGTTTGGGTGTGTGTGAGTTGCTTGTTGTGATTTGGTAGAGGGGGCGTCTGGTATTGCGCATGCGGAAGGTCTTGATGGCGTCAACACCAAGTCTGCGTTGCTCTTCCAGCAGCTCAACTGGTTCTGGGGCAGAATCGAGGCCTCTTAGCACGAATGAATGTGTCTTAGTCTGTTTGTTAGAGTATGTGTAGTACTGGATGTCATTGTCCTGGTTCAATTCCCGTATTAGATTTTGTCTGTCTGTCTCTTTGTGTATGTATAAGTTAGTGTTCTTGTTGGTGTATGTGATATGGTAGTCATTGTTGGCGATTTTTTAATAAATGTAGTGAGGTCGTTGCCGTTGGTAGGGGTGCTGGTAGCGGGGGTCGTAGTTATTTGGTTTGTTCCTTCTCGGGTTCATTATCTTCTGTTTAGGAGTCGTCATTGTCGGCTAGTACGTGAAATTTGTTGGTCATCTGTGTGGGTAGGGTGGTTTTTGAACGGATCTTGATGTTTTTCTTGGAATCTTGAAGGTACGATCATCCGTTGCTGCTTGCTGCCTTGGGCGTATTTGTGCCTAAGAGGCAAATAATTTACTTACCCTGACGCTTTGGTTGTTCTTCACACTTGTGGTTGGAGTTGAATTTGGGGTGGCTTGGCCTTGTGGGTTAGGAAGATTGTCCTCCTCCATCGGTACGAATGTCTCCTCGCTCGAGTCGAGGTCTATTTGTGGGAATGGTTCCTGGATAGGAAAATCGAATAAGCCTGGGAGACTCTCGAGCGATGACGATGGGGTTGGTGAGTCCACTATGGTGAGGTCAGTAGGGTTGAAATAGAAGTTTCCGTTAGTGCCTCTTGATTTAAGAGCCAAAATTGGTTCGAAACACAGTTTTTGTGTCGTTGAACTCTATGGTAGTTCGATTTGTTTGTTGAAAACAAACTGAAACCGCACTATACTTGTTTATAACAATTATAATTGTAAATAAGTCTTCTCTGCACACAATGCTGGTAGTTAATACGACTGCACTGTATGATGTTGAGACTCCAACTGGGTCTGTACGCCAGCTTCCAATCCACTGCGCTACGCCACCGCACAATAAAGCGACAATTTTTTTTCTACAAAACAAGATGTGAAAACTTTGAACTGTTTCATTTATTTCCATAAAAGTGGAATTTGTTAAAATAGTGACAGATTCCAAAATAAAAGTTTGATTTTTTATAATATTTAGTAAGTTATCATCATTATTATGTAATTCAAAGATGTGAGCAGCATAATACTCAGCAGCTTCAGAATCTAAAGATCCGAAATGTGCTTTAATATTTTACTAATATTATTATACTCATCATGAAAATTAGTTAAATTAAGAGAGATTATCAATCGCCATTCCTCATTGGATAATTTCAATATTCCAAATTTTTCGTCATACAGTCCTGGACTATTGTCGATAGGTGTTGTATTTTAAAACTCGTGACAACTCGCTGCTTGGCGTAAAATTCCGATGAATAATAGTAATACCGACATCCTGTAAGGACAAAAGAGATTTGTAAGTTGTATGCTTAAATGACGCCGTTTGTAAACAAAAATTGATAAATATAGATTGCAAAACTCATTACAAAAATATAATTGTCTATAATTATATACACATATATTTTAATATAAAATTGGTGACATAACCAATAGGCAATATGCAAGATATAAAAATTATTTATAATAAAATAATAACCTATGGATTCTTGATCCATTTTAACAATCTTAAAATTAGTTTAAAACAGTGTGAATTGTGGTATTTTAATACCTTTAAGAACACGCAATTCGTAGCTGAAATTAACATGTATGAAATGAGATAAAAATATCTCAACCATCTCCTGGGCTAGGTGGAAACATTAATTTTAAATCCTGGCCAAAATATAGGTAAAATGTTTTCCCGGTAAATATATATACTTAAGGAGACCTGAGACATGAAGTGTCTTTAATTATTATATTTATAGTTGGATAAATGCAGATAATCAGATTACCAAGTTTTCGCTAACGTTTCGGTCATATCCTGACCTTCATCAGAGCGCATGGTTTTGTTAAAATTAGTCCGGGTACATTCTTATATTTTACAATTTAGACGTTATTTTGAAGTTAAGTAAAGATTAGCAAAAGTTTTTGTGAACATTTGTTCGTTAAAATAGAAATTTATGAAGTTTATTTCCAGTGTGAAACGCACATCATTAAAACCAAACACACTATAATAAGTGTGAACAATCATTTAATTATTATATTCTTTAAGTTTGTGTTTCACAACTTATTAAATTTTTTTCTTCACTCCTGAAGAATAATCATTAAACATATATATAAAATTTTTTTTTTGTAATAACAAAATAAAAGAAAAAAGGTGGAGATTAAATTCCAAAAGTTTTTAAAAGGAAAGCAGTGGTAACTGCAACCTTTAATGAGTAACTTTATCGATCAAAATTTCTCCATGACCCCTCAGGTCATTGACGTACTTAACGTCAAAGAAGGTAGAAGAGGTAGAAGGTGGAAACAAATCCAACTTATGCAATAGCGACTACTGCAGAGCCAAGACCTTCGATGAACAATTCTAGCATCTACCCTTTCAGACCCTACGATGACACTTTTCATCAAAATACTCGGTATGATTAGCGGGATACTTCCGTGTGACCTATAGTTCAGGGACGATTTCGGACAAAAATAGAAATAAAATTTTAAGAAGAAGACTCAATCCTCTGTTCAACAACTTTCAGCTAAAATAAAACGAGTCGCTTAACAACAACAAGCCAAAATCATTATTTACCAAGACGCAAAACAAATCGCGTTTAAAACACAATTTATAAATGAGTCAAAACGAATCGCGTTCTTCGTGACGTGAGACTAAGGGACTTCCGTATAACTTTTACGTTCAGGGACGGCGTTTTCCTACTTGGGACCTCCGTTCGGGACTTTGATGCCCTAACTGGGAGTGGACTTAAATGCCACCTCCAGCACGTTAGTCGCCTCTTATGAAAAGCCGCGTAGCTGTGGTAAAATTCTACACCCTTAGCTACTGGGCAAATTAAAATTTTCTACTCGTGAAATAATTTGCATCTGTTAATATGTACCTTTACATATTTAATTTCAATTTGGATTACTGACTTTAGTCCATTTGTATCTATTACTTTATAAGGGTTGAAGTTTCTTTGATACTCCTTTTACTTATTACTGTTTTTCATCATCGCTCATGTGATACCTACAAAAAGTATAGAAAAACTTGTCTAATTCTAGCTGATTTCTAAACTGATCCTACACTATAATTTTCACGTAAACAAACATTACATAATTTGTAAAATGACTGGCCTTTAAATTAGTATACGTCGAGTATTGGTTAATCTTTTCGTCGGAAACTAGCGTTTGATAGTGCTTATTTTAGAATTCGGTGCCTTCTTCCGTTTGTAGATTGTGTGGCACTCGACCACTCTACGTAAACACTCGCTTGGCACTTGACGCCTGCTTTGTATATATCCTGATCGCCCACGCAAACTTGGGGTATGTATCGATAATAGTGTCTCTTAATTTACGCACGTTTGGGTCAAGTGTCCCCGTGCACATTTCAAACATTTTGGGCGGAGTCTGCAGTTAGCTGTGGCATGGCCCCACTGTTGGCAGCGATGGCATTGAATTATTTTTTTTTTTATTTATGTGTCGCTTCCACTCTAACTTGATGTGGAATATGTATTTTGTGTCAGAGTTGGTGTTTGGGTGTGTGTGAGTTGCTTGTTGTGATTTGGTAGAGGGGGCGTCTGGTATTGCGCATGCGGAAGGTCTTGATGGCGTCAACACCAAGTCTGCGTTGCTCTTCCAGCAGCTCAACTGGTTCTGGGGCAGAATCGAGGCCTCTTAGCACGAATGAATGTGTCTTAGTCTGTTTGTTAGAGTATGTGTAGTACTGGATGTCATTGTCCTGGTTCAATTCCCGTATTAGATTTTGTCTGTCTGTCTCTTTGTGTATGTATAAGTTAGTGTTCTTGTTGGTGTATGTGATATGGTAGTCATTGTTGGCGATTTTTTAATAAATGTAGTGAGGTCGTTGCCGTTGGTAGGGGTGCTGGTAGCGGGGGTCGTAGTTATTTGGTTTGTTCCTTCTCGGGTTCATTATCTTCTGTTTAGGAGTCGTCATTGTCGGCTAGTACGTGAAATTTGTTGGTCATCTGTGTGGGTAGGGTGGTTTTTGAACGGATCTTGATGTTTTTCTTGGAATCTTGAAGGTACGATCATCCGTTGCTGCTTGCTGCCTTGGGCGTATTTGTGCCTAAGAGGCAAATAATTTACTTACCCTGACGCTTTGGTTGTTCTTCACACTTGTGGTTGGAGTTGAATTTGGGGTGGCTTGGCCTTGTGGGTTAGGAAGATTGTCCTCCTCCATCGGTACGAATGTCTCCTCGCTCGAGTCGAGGTCTATTTGTGGGAATGGTTCCTGGATAGGAAAATCGAATAAGCCTGGGAGACTCTCGAGCGATGACGATGGGGTTGGTGAGTCCACTATGGTGAGGTCAGTAGGGTTGAAATAGAAGTTTCCGTTAGTGCCTCTTGATTTAAGAGCCAAAATTGGTTCGAAACACAGTTTTTGTGTCGTTGAACTCTATGGTAGTTCGATTTGTTTGTTGAAAACAAACTGAAACCGCACTATACTTGTTTATAACAATTATAATTGTAAATAAGTCTTCTCTGCACACAATGCTGGTAGTTAATACGACTGCACTGTATGATGTTGAGACTCCAACTGGGTCTGTACGCCAGCTTCCAATCCACTGCGCTACGCCACCGCACAATAAAGCGACAATTTTTTTTCTACAAAACAAGATGTGAAAACTTTGAACTGTTTCATTTATTTCCATAAAAGTGGAATTTGTTAAAATAGTGACAGATTCCAAAATAAAAGTTTGATTTTTTATAATATTTAGTAAGTTATCATCATTATTATGTAATTCAAAGATGTGAGCAGCATAATACTCAGCAGCTTCAGAATCTAAAGATCCGAAATGTGCTTTAATATTTTACTAATATTATTATACTCATCATGAAAATTAGTTAAATTAAGAGAGATTATCAATCGCCATTCCTCATTGGATAATTTCAATATTCCAAATTTTTCGTCATACAGTCCTGGACTATTGTCGATAGGTGTTGTATTTTAAAACTCGTGACAACTCGCTGCTTGGCGTAAAATTCCGATGAATAATAGTAATACCGACATCCTGTAAGGACAAAAGAGATTTGTAAGTTGTATGCTTAAATGACGCCGTTTGTAAACAAAAATTGATAAATATAGATTGCAAAACTCATTACAAAAATATAATTGTCTATAATTATATACACATATATTTTAATATAAAATTGGTGACATAACCAATAGGCAATATGCAAGATATAAAAATTATTTATAATAAAATAATAACCTATGGATTCTTGATCCATTTTAACAATCTTAAAATTAGTTTAAAACAGTGTGAATTGTGGTATTTTAATACCTTTAAGAACACGCAATTCGTAGCTGAAATTAACATGTATGAAATGAGATAAAAATATCTCAACCATCTCCTGGGCTAGGTGGAAACATTAATTTTAAATCCTGGCCAAAATATAGGTAAAATGTTTTCCCGGTAAATATATATACTTAAGGAGACCTGAGACATGAAGTGTCTTTAATTATTATATTTATAGTTGGATAAATGCAGATAATCAGATTACCAAGTTTTCGCTAACGTTTCGGTCATATCCTGACCTTCATCAGAGCGCATGGTTTTGTTAAAATTAGTCCGGGTACATTCTTATATTTTACAATTTAGACGTTATTTTGAAGTTAAGTAAAGATTAGCAAAAGTTTTTGTGAACATTTGTTCGTTAAAATAGAAATTTATGAAGTTTATTTCCAGTGTGAAACGCACATCATTAAAACCAAACACACTATAATAAGTGTGAACAATCATTTAATTATTATATTCTTTAAGTTTGTGTTTCACAACTTATTAAATTTTTTTCTTCACTCCTGAAGAATAATCATTAAACATATATATAAAATTTTTTTTTTGTAATAACAAAATAAAAGAAAAAAGGTGGAGATTAAATTCCAAAAGTTTTTAAAAGGAAAGCAGTGGTAACTGCAACCTTTAATGAGTAACTTTATCGATCAAAATTTCTCCATGACCCCTCAGGTCATTGACGTACTTAACGTCAAAGAAGGTAGAAGAGGTAGAAGGTGGAAACAAATCCAACTTATGCAATAGCGACTACTGCAGAGCCAAGACCTTCGATGAACAATTCTAGCATCTACCCTTTCAGACCCTACGATGACACTTTTCATCAAAATACTCGGTATGATTAGCGGGATACTTCCGTGTGACCTATAGTTCAGGGACGATTTCGGACAAAAATAGAAATAAAATTTTAAGAAGAAGACTCAATCCTCTGTTCAACAACTTTCAGCTAAAATAAAACGAGTCGCTTAACAACAACAAGCCAAAATCATTATTTACCAAGACGCAAAACAAATCGCGTTTAAAACACAATTTATAAATGAGTCAAAACGAATCGCGTTCTTCGTGACGTGAGACTAAGGGACTTCCGTATAACTTTTACGTTCAGGGACGGCGTTTTCTTACTTGGGACCTCCGTTCGGGACTTTGATGCCCTAACTGGGAGTGGACTTAAATGCCACCTCCAGCACGTTAGTCGCCTCTTATGAAAAGCCGCGTAGCTGTGGTAAAATTCTACACCCTTAGCTACTGGGCAAATTAAAATTTTCTACTCGTGAAATAATTTGCATCTGTTAATATGTACCTTTACATATTTAATTTCAATTTGGATTACTGACTTTAGTCCATTTGTATCTATTACTTTATAAGGGTTGAAGTTTCTTTGATACTCCTTTTACTTATTACTGTTTTTCATCATCGCTCATGTGATACCTACAAAAAGTATAGAAAAACTTGTCTAATTCTAGCTGATTTCTAAACTGATCCTACACTATAATTTTCACGTAAACAAACATTACATAATTTGTAAAATGACTGGCCTTTAAATTAGTATACGTCGAGTATTGGTTAATCTTTTCGTCGGAAACTAGCGTTTGATAGTGCTTATTTTAGAATTCGGTGCCTTCTTCCGTTTGTAGATTGTGTGGCACTCGACCACTCTACGTAAACACTCGCTTGGCACTTGACGCCTGCTTTGTATATATCCTGATCGCCCACGCAAACTTGGGGTATGTATCGATAATAGTGTCTCTTAATTTACGCACGTTTGGGTCAAGTGTCCCCGTGCACATTTCAAACATTTTGGGCGGAGTCTGCAGTTAGCTGTGGCATGGCCCCACTGTTGGCAGCGATGGCATTGAATTATTATTTTTTTTATTTATGTGTCGCTTCCACTCTAACTTGATGTGGAATATGTATTTTGTGTCAGAGTTGGTGTTTGGGTGTGTGTGAGTTGCTTGTTGTGATTTGGTAGAGGGGGCGTTTGGTATTGCGCATGCGGAAGGTCTTGATGGCGTCAACACCAAGTCTGCGTTGCTCTTCCAGCAGCTCAACTGGTTCTGGGGCAGAATCGAGGCCTCTTAGCACGAATGAATGTGTCTTAGTCTGTTTGTTAGAGTATGTGTAGTACTGGATGTCATTGTCCTGGTTCAATTCCCGTATTAGATTTTGTCTGTCTGTCTCTTTGTGTATGTATAAGTTAGTGTTCTTGTTGGTGTATGTGATATGGTAGTCATTGTTGGCGATTTTTTAATAAATGTAGTGAGGTCGTTGCCGTTGGTAGGGGTGCTGGTAGCGGGGGTCGTAGTTATTTGGTTTGTTCCTTCTCGGGTTCATTATCTTCTGTTTAGGAGTCGTCATTGTCGGCTAGTACGTGAAATTTGTTGGTCATCTGTGTGGGTAGGGTGGTTTTTGAACGGATCTTGATGTTTTTCTTGGAATCTTGAAGGTACGATCATCCGTTGCTGCTTGCTGCCTTGGGCGTATTTGTGCCTAAGAGGCAAATAATTTACTTACCCTGACGCTTTGGTTGTTCTTCACACTTGTGGTTGGAGTTGAATTTGGGGTGGCTTGGCCTTGTGGGTTAGGAAGATTGTCCTCCTCCATCGGTACGAATGTCTCCTCGCTCGAGTCGAGGTCTATTTGTGGGAATGGTTCCTGGATAGGAAAATCGAATAAGCCTGGGAGACTCTCGAGCGATGACGATGGGGTTGGTGAGTCCACTATGGTGAGGTCAGTAGGGGTGAAATAGAAGTTTCCGTTAGTGCCTCTTGATTTAAGAGCCAAAATTGGTTCGAAACACAGTTTTTGTGTCGTTGAACTCTATGGTAGTTCGATTTGTTTGTTGAAAACAAACTGAAACCGCACTATACTTGTTTATAACAATTATAATTGTAAATAAGTCTTCTCTGCACACAATGCTGGTAGTTAATACGACTGCACTGTATGATGTTGAGACTCCAACTGGGTCTGTACGCCAGCTTCCAATCCACTGCGCTACGCCACCGCACAATAAAGCGACAATTTTTTTTCTACAAAACAAGATGTGAAAACTTTGAACTGTTTCATTTATTTCCATAAAAGTGGAATTTGTTAAAATAGTGACAGATTCCAAAATAAAAGTTTGATTTTTTATAATATTTAGTAAGTTATCATCATTATTATGTAATTCAAAGATGTGAGCAGCATAATACTCAGCAGCTTCAGAATCTAAAGATCCGAAATGTGCTTTAATATTTTACTAATATTATTATACTCATCATGAAAATTAGTTAAATTAAGAGAGATTATCAATCGCCATTCCTCATTGGATAATTTCAATATTCCAAATTTTTCGTCATACAGTCCTGGACTATTGTCGATAGGTGTTGTATTTTAAAACTCGTAACAACTCGCTGCTTGGCGTAAAATTCCGATGAATAATAGTAATACCGACATCCTGTAAGGACAAAAGAGATTTGTAAGTTGTATGCTTAAATGACGCCGTTTGTAAACAAAAATTGATAAATATAGATTGCAAAACTCATTACAAAAATATAATTGTCTATAATTATATACACATATATTTTAATATAAAATTGGTGACATAACCAATAGGCAATATGCAAGATATAAAAATTATTTATAATAAAATAATAACCTATGGATTCTTGATCCATTTTAACAATCTTAAAATTAGTTTAAAACAGTGTGAATTGTGGTATTTTAATACCTTTAAGAACACGCAATTCGTAGCTGAAATTAACATGTATGAAATGAGATAAAAATATCTCAACCATCTCCTGGGCTAGGTGGAAACATTAATTTTAAATCCTGGCCAAAATATAGGTAAAATGTTTTCCCGGTAAATATATATACTTAAGGAGACCTGAGACATGAAGTGTCTTTAATTATTATATTTATAGTTGGATAAATGCAGATAATCAGATTACCAAGTTTTCGCTAACGTTTCGGTCATATCCTGACCTTCATCAGAGCGCATGGTTTTGTTAAAATTAGTCCGGGTACATTCTTATATTTTACAATTTAGACGTTATTTTGAAGTTAAGTAAAGATTAGCAAAAGTTTTTGTGAACATTTGTTCGTTAAAATAGAAATTTATGAAGTTTATTTCCAGTGTGAAACGCACATCATTAAAACCAAACACACTATAATAAGTGTGAACAATCATTTAATTATTATATTCTTTAAGTTTGTGTTTCACAACTTATTAAATTTTTTTCTTCACTCCTGAAGAATAATCATTAAACATATATATAAAATTTTTTTTTTGTAATAACAAAATAAAAGAAAAAAGGTGGAGATTAAATTCCAAAAGTTTTTAAAAGGAAAGCAGTGGTAACTGCAACCTTTAATGAGTAACTTTATCGATCAAAATTTCTCCATGACCCCTCAGGTCATTGACGTACTTAACGTCAAAGAAGGTAGAAGAGGTAGAAGGTGGAAACAAATCCAACTTATGCAATAGCGACTACTGCAGAGCCAAGACCTTCGATGAACAATTCTAGCATCTACCCTTTCAGACCCTACGATGACACTTTTCATCAAAATACTCGGTATGATTAGCGGGATACTTCCGTGTGACCTATAGTTCAGGGACGATTTCGGACAAAAATAGAAATAAAATTTTAAGAAGAAGACTCAATCCTCTGTTCAACAACTTTCAGCTAAAATAAAACGAGTCGCTTAACAACAACAAGCCAAAATCATTATTTACCAAGACGCAAAACAAATCGCGTTTAAAACACAATTTATAAATGAGTCAAAACGAATCGCGTTCTTCGTGACGTGAGACTAAGGGACTTCCGTATAACTTTTACGTTCAGGGACGGCGTTTTCCTACTTGGGACCTCCGTTCGGGACTTTGATGCCCTAACTGGGAGTGGACTTAAATGCCACCTCCAGCACGTTAGTCGCCTCTTATGAAAAGCCGCGTAGCTGTGGTAAAATTCTACACCCTTAGCTACTGGGCAAATTAAAATTTTCTACTCGTGAAATAATTTGCATCTGTTAATATGTACCTTTACATATTTAATTTCAATTTGGATTACTGACTTTAGTCCATTTGTATCTATTACTTTATAAGGGTTGAAGTTTCTTTGATACTCCTTTTATTTTAGCTTCATTTCATAAAAGTACATTATCTCCGATTTTAATTTCTATATTTTTTATATTTTTGTCATAATTTTCTTTGGAATTATAATTCTTGTTTATAAGGTTTTCCCTGGCAAGTTTGTGGGAAAATTGAAGTTTAGATTTTAATTCTCGTGAATAATCATCATAATTGTAATTTAATTCTGGTTTCCTTGTGACAACCGTAAGAATTTCGGCCGCATGGCCGTATAAAAGTTCAAATGGGGTGTAGTCAGTAGCTATATGTAGAGTAGTATTTTAACAAAACATAGCGTATTAGATCCAAGTGTCCCAATTCGTTTGGTCCTTATTATCATAGGCTCTTAAATATAAGGGTTTTATGACTTCTGTCTAAACAACCATTTGCCTGTGGATGATAAGCCGTTGTCTGCATTTTATTTATTTTTTATAATTTACATATATCTTAAAAAACTTGACTGAGAACATTAGTACCTTGATCGGTAAGTATAGAACTTTGTATGCCATGTTGGCATATAATGTTTGTTACTAAATTTTGTGCTATTGTTGTAGACTCTTGATTAGGTAGTGGAATAGCTTGTGAGTATTTAGTTAAATCATCCTGAAAAGTTAGGATGTATTTATTTCCATCTAAAGATAGAGGCAATGGACCTAGTATATCTATTTAAATTTTCTCAAATGGAAATTTAGAAGTAGTTGTAATAGTCATAGTCATAGCCATTTGATTTATTTCGATGACATTTTTCAGAAGACTTTATGTATTCTTTTATGTCATTAAACATTTCAGATCAATTATAAAATTTTCTTATTCTCTTAAATGTTCTATTGATAACTTGGTGTCCTATTAGAGTTAAATGATATTCATTCAAAACTATTTGAATTTCTTCTTTAGTTATATTTTGTATGATATTATTCATATAAATTGTTATAATAAATTTTGAATCTTTACACATATATATCTCAACATTGTTCTTATTTTATTCCATTTTAATCTATCTAGACCATTTCCAAGTGTTGTCATTGTTAGCTTAAATATTTTGTGTTGCAAACAAAATTCTTTTCATTTTAAAAAAGTTTTCTATTTGTTTTCATAAGTAAGTTTCGCAATATAATTATTCTTTATAATAAGATAAATAATAAAACGATTATTATCTTTCAAATAAACTAAATTAAATAGTTTATGGTTTTATGATTTTAAATATACCACATTATTAAATTTATCTTTAAATACGTTAGCTATTCCAGCTCTCATTTCCAAATCTTTACTGAAACAATGAACTCACTGTTATCGGTTGGAGATTCAAACAAGTCTTCGTCGTTTTCAATTATATCTTGATTAATTATTTTTTTATTTGCAATATCCTCTAAATCAGTGGTTCCCAAACTTATTTAGCCTACCGCCCACATTCCAGAAAAAATATTATCCAGCGCCCCCTCGAAATAATTTTTTCAAAATTTTTATCGCAATTATGCCGAAAGACATGCATATGTGTTCATGTTTCTATCTCTATTGTAAAATATGGTATAGAAAGGTATAAATTAGAAACATTGAAATATGAAAATATGAAACTATTTATTTAACGCAAAATAGAAAATTAAACAGAAAAAGTTAATTCAATCGAAACCTTAGTGAGAAGGATGAACCTGGTGTTCTGCTACCAATTTAGGAATCCTCAGCTCTATTTTTGTCAGAAGTAATCTTAAATCACCGCGATCGACTATTTGCAATCTATTTCTTTTTTTCGTTAATAAATTTGTTACCGCACTGAATCCTCGTTCCACTAAATATGTTGAAGGAAATGCAATTAGGAACTTTTGAATAGCAGCCTTAATTTCAGGATAAGCCGAAGGGATCTCTTTTTTCAGCCAGATTTGTCTTTTAAATTTTAATTTTTCGTTTGAAATTAGTTACATCTTGTATCTTTGGCGATTCTTCTGTGTTTGCATTTGAAAAAGGATCAAAAATCCAATCAGGTATGGTCATTTTCTAAATATCATTAAATCGTTGATTAAAATCTGAATGGAGGGCATCCAAGTGCTCACAATAAGACTGTATGTCTTCATCCTTTTTCTCTGCTGCAGATAAATTTGGGAACTGGCTAAATTCTCCTCGTCCAATATTTTGTTTGTACTAAAGAAGTTTTCTCACAAATGCAGAAATAACAGTTTATGTTTTTATTAAATTCAGTTCATTGCCCTGAAGCTGAAGATTGCTTTCATAAATTTTTTGAAACAAACCAATCAAATAAGCAATATCACTTTTGGATTTTATTAAATTGGATCGTAAAGCATCATTTTTATCTTGGAAGAACTCCAGTACTGAGTTATACAGTTTATAAAACCTATCTAAGCAAGCACCTTTTGACAACCATTGAACTTCTGTATGAAGACGCAAACTATTATATTCTTCATCGTTTTCAATACAAAGCTGTTTAAATTCATTCATTCAACGATGAGCTTCTGATTGTGTTGATAGCTTTAATTACATATTGTAATGAATTATGTAGGCGTGAACTTAAATTTTTCGCAACTTAATTTTGGCGATGGATGATGCAGTGTACTGTGAATGCATTCGGTACCTCCTTTTTTAAATATGCAAGAAAACCCTTGTAGCGCCCTACCATCGCTGGAGCACCAACTGTGGCTACTGATAAGATATTATTCAAAGGTATTTCCTTTTCTTTCAAAAATTCATCCAATGCACGAAATATTGATTCTCCTTTTGTAACAGTTTGCAAATAATTTGCAGATAATAATTCTTGGCAAATTTGTTCCTCCTTTGAGAACCGCACGTATGCTAAAAGTAAAGCTTTATTTCCAGGCAATGTGGACTCATCAAGTTGAATAGAAAACCGAGATGTTTTTAAATAGCCACACAATGAATCTTCAACATCTTGTGCCATTTCATCAATTCTTCTCTGCACTATAATATTGCTCCATGAAATTTTCTTAATAATATCAGATACCGGCTTATGTAGCACAGTATGTATTACTTCACTGATAGCCGGCATAATTAGTTCCTCACAAATAGTGTGACGTTTGCCTGATTTGGCAATCATTAAGGAAATATTGTAGGATGCAGGCAAACCCTCACCATCCTGCTAGACTGAGCTTGAAAAAAGCTTTGCCAATGTCGGCTGTTTGATAAAATTTTCGTTTAACTTTTGAAAATAAGATAAATTATTATCTTTTTTATCATGAATTTTATTCAAATGATCTTTTAGTCTTGAAGGCTTCATAGCTTCGTTTAAAAAACTTTTTGACAAATCAGACACATTGGAAGAGTATTATTTACAGGCGATTCAATAAAACCGTATTTTAAATATTCAATACTATATTTTCTACATTTTTTTTGGTTGACCCATTATTATCAAATAAAATTTTTAAGATTATATTAATTTATATATATTTTGTAGATTTTTATGAAAAACCTACTAAAATAATAAATAAAATAAATAAATAAACATGACATTATTAATTGTACAGCGTATGTATTTAATGCAAAATAAATAATCCTCACCAGTTATTATAGTCGCACTATTTGTTAGTTCTTTAACAATATTAAGACAATCTAGTAAGTTAGAGTTATATTAATTGAGTCGTTATGTTCCCGAATTATTAAGTACTCTAATGGCCGTTTGCACCATCGAAGTTTATAATTTAACTAAAGTTTAGAGACTAGTTATTGTATAAATTTGTTGCATCACTCCCTAAACTACGTTTAGCATGACGTTTACGAATAAATATTTAAACGGTGAATATTCTTGGTTTACCTAGCAAACTTAGTTTATTTCTCACTGAAAAGAAGCTGGGTATTTGATTACCTTTTAATTTAAGAAAAATATCGTCACGGTAAGTATTTTTATATATCGTTTTATATTGCAAAATTAACTTATAATAATCATTTAGTTGTAATACAGATGAATAATAATTTAGATGTTGAAATCGAAGATGTTATAGATGATGAACTGGATGACATATTTGCAGTAAATTTTATTGAAAATAGAATAGTTCGAAGAGTTTATGAAAGAGCAAATTTATACGAGGAACTGGATGACATGCAATTCTGCAAGCGATTTAGGTTATCTAAAAACAGCGTGTTGCAACTATTTGTACTAATAGAAAAACGACTAGAATTTCCGTATGACATGTATGTATGTTGTGGATTGTATTTATGTTTTGTATTAGTTTTAAACAATATTACAATAAGCAGGAACAATAGCGTTTCCCCAATGAACCAATTACTGGTATGCTTACGAATATTTGCAACGGGAGGCCACTTACAATCAATGGCAGATTTTGGTGGAATGCATGTGTCTTCTGTCTCACGGATCGTCGTTAGGGTGTCACAAGCAATAGCAAGCCTACACAGAACATTTATAACATTCCCTTCAACTGCTAATGATTTTAAAAAAACTCAAAACGATTTTTATAACAGCTTCATTTCCGCGAGTAATTGGGGTAATCGGTATGATACAGTAATATTTGCATTTTTTATGTATTTTGATATGATAATTTATTTTAGACTGTACTCACATAAGAGTTCAATCACCTGGTGGAAACGACGCCGAAATCTTTCGAAATAGAAAATCTTATTTTTCTTTAAACGTTCAAGTAGTTGGAAACGCAAATCCTGAAATTACAAATTTAGTCGCTCGCTGGCCAGGTTCCTCGCATGATTCAACCATTTTTCAACACAGTAATTTACGCAGAAAATTTGAACAAGTTGTATATCCTAATTGCGTGTTGTTAGGTAAATCTGTTTTTGTCAAATATCCAATGTTAAATTAAAAACCAAACTTTAATTTTCTCTGTAGGTGACAGTGGTTATAACGTGCGTACATATTTTTTTACTCCATTATTAAATCCTAGAAATGGTTTAGAACAACTTTATAATCAAGCACATATAAGAACTAGAGTTAAAGTTGAAAATATTTTTGGAGTTTGGAAGAGGCGCTTTCCAATTCTGGCCTATGGGTGCAGGCTGAAATTGGAAACTGCCATGACCGTGATAGTTGCTACTGCCATTTTACACAACATTGCTCGTAGAAATAATGAAATGCAACCACCGATAGAAGAAAATATGGATGAACATGAATTACAACAACTATTAGCCTTGGGACAAATTCCAAACATCATTCAAAAACCAAATGAGCCGGCAGGTGCAGGTTTTCTTATGAGATGAAATATTATAGAAAATTATTTCGGAAATTTGTAATTTCAATTACTATTTATTTATCAAAAATACATTAAAATAAAATCATACTATTTATTTGTATTATATGTACTTATTATAAATTATTTAAAATAAACAAAGAACAAAAGTTATATTTTAGTTGCGTTTTCTAAATGTGCGCGTTTGTAAATCTAAAATTAATGCTTCTTTACGCAACTCATGTTCCACTTCTTCTCGCTCTCTTTTGCATTTAATGTCTTCTATTTGATTTTGTAGAAGAATAACTTTCATTCTGCCAATTTCTTGATAAATCTCCTGAAGTTCATTTGTGCCTTTTTTACTGTTTGAAACTTCTGGTCTTCGACGGTTTGTCCAACATTCCTTTGTTACTGGTAAACTTCCATGCATTCTTTGAGTGTTACTATCTTCTTTATTATAAACATCATTATTTTGTAATTCGGATTGATTTTTATTTTGTAAATCTAATTTTGTTTGATTCTGACTCTGTTGATTATTACAAGAATCATTATTTTGTAGTTTTGATTCTGTTAGATCAGTAGTAGTAATATTTGAATTGCTAATACATTGGGAACCTGATTTCAGTTTTGAACTGATGGGTGTTTGAAGGTAAGAAGGCTTATAACTACCCCAGTCTAGTACAACATTATCATTTAATTCATTTGCATCATATAACACAGGATCATTCGTAGAAGGTTCCGTTATATCTTGATCACATGTAATTTCGTTACGATCGGTTTGTATACCATCTGAATCGAACGGATTCTTCAGTCCAAATACACTCTTTCTATTCATAACTGACAATGTCAGCTCTAATGTAGGATCTTCAAACATTACTGGTCCACCACCAGTTGCTCTAATAGAGGATTTTAAACCTGCTGCTTCATGTCTTGTCTTTTTTTTAAATTTTCATAAAAAGTTCGCAAGGCATTCCACGTTCTGTGCGTACCTAAATGTTCATATTTGTAAAAAAAATAAAAATTGTACAAATTTCTATTACCTGCTGGTAAAATGGCGTTAAATTCACGTTCAATTAACATCCATGCATTTTCTTTGTCTCGGCTTGTAATTCTGTCAGTTTTCTTATTTTCTATAATGCTTTCATAATTTTTCATTATTTCTAATAATGCAATTTTTTCATCTTTATTGAAATTTGGATTTCTAGGCCTTCTATCATTAGGCATCTACAAATTTAATATATTATTACAAAATTAAATCAATTTATATTATCAAACTTACTTTGGTTATTTAAACACAATTTTATAATACAGTTGAAAAACAGGTAAATCCCAGCACAATTTATAGGTTATAGCCGACATAGGTTAAACAAAATATTGTTAGGGAATTCCTTAAATTCCCCCAGAAAGTGCGACTCAAATTCCCAAAACGTATACTGTGTTTTAGTTAACAAATCTCCGGTTAATGCAGTACTGTGCAAATCTCAATAAAATTAAACCAAGTTTTATTCAAACCAAGTTTCGTTAATCGCAGAATTTAACCTTACATGGTGCAAACGGCCATAAGTTTGTGGTAGCTAGTACTACCGTTCGCATTCCAGGCTTCAACCTTTCGTTTGAACGGCAGCGCAGTGGCATTGGCACCACATTAACAGTAGCAGTGCACAATTGCACATACATCAATGCAAGTGAAGGAGGATGCGGGAACCGAGCTAGTACGTTGTTCAAAGAAAACGTAGGCGTTAAAGCAAGCGAAATATATAAATAATTTTTTTTTAATATTTCTTCTTTATTTTATGATTTTACCGCCTCCTTACAGTTATTCATCGCCCCCAAATGCACCCATGGACCATTACCGCCCCCCTAGATCGCTACAGCGCCCACTTTGGGAATCACTGCTCTACATAGCTTTCATATGTTTTATTAATTTTTGAAACAATGTATACCTGTTAAATTCTACTTAATGTATCTGCGTTAGTATTGGCTGTACCAGCTTTATAAACAATTTTATTTTCGCATTCTTCAAATTTGAGACTCCATCTTATTAGACGAGACCCCGGATCGTTAAAATTAAACAACCATGTTAAGGGTTTGTGATCTGTGACACATGTGAAACATTTTCCATACAAATATGGGCGAAAGTGTTTTACTATCCATATAATTGCTAAACATTCACGTTCGGTTGGGAAATATTTAATATCAGCTTTATTAAAACTTTTGCTAGCATAAGCAATAGGTAAATCTTTTCCAATTTCACCTTGAGACAGACCCATAGCATAACTCCTTGCGTCCGTTGTCAAGATAAATTCATTATTAAAATTTGGGTATTGTAAAATAGGTGGACTAATTAGTTTTTTCTATAGAATATTAAAAGCATCATCACAAAGAGTATCTCATTTAAAATGTGCATTTTTTTTAATAATTCTGTTTACGGCCTAACTAACTTTGAGAATTCGGGTATAAATCTGCGGCAATATCCTACAAGACTCTAGAACTATTTTATTTCTTTTTAGTTACTTGGGATTTTAAAATTTTCAACAGTATCAATTTTTTCTGGATCCGGTTTATTTTCGTGATCAGTAATAACATGTCCTAAGTATGCCATTTCCTTTTTTAAAAATTCACACTTATCCGGTTGTAACTTTAAATTTTGTTGACTTAACCGTTTGAATACTTTAATTAGTTTTTCGTTATGATCTACTAGGGATTTTCCATTTATAACAATATCAACAAGGTATACCAAACATGTGATACCTTGTAGTCCGGTTAGAACATGAATCATTAAACGTTGAAATGTGGGACTCCGCCTTTTAAACCAAAAGGCATGCGATTATATTCAAAATTTCCTGTAGACGTACTAAAAGCTGTTTATTTCTTTATCTTTTGAATCCATTTATATTTGATGGAAACCACTATCTAAATCTAGGATAGTAAAGTACTTAGAATTTTCCAATTGATCTATGATATCCGTTATATTTGGCAATGGAAAAGCATCGCCAGCCGTGGCTTCGTTTCAATTTTGATAATCTACTACTACTCGAAATTTCTTTAGACCTCTAGGATCTATTTTCTTTAAAACTACTAACAGTGGAGCATTCCATGGACTTTTAATAATACAAATAATGTCGTTATTCAATAATTCTTTTACTTGGCTTTGGATTTCATTCTTTTGTTGTTCTGGTAACCTATATGGTTTCACATTTATTGGAGTAGTATCTATACTAACTGGAAATTTATGAGTAATGTTCTCGGTATACGTTAATTTATCATAGAGAGATAAATGAAATAATTCATTAAGATATCTACAGATTTCTACTATAGAATATATTTCTTTATTATTTAAGGGGGTCTTCTCATAACTTTTTTCAAAAAATCGATTTTTTTTGTGCATTTTCTGATAGTTTAGGATGTGTAGAATATGCCTACAAAGTTTCATTCCCAAATTCGAAGTGTATACCAACTTTTTCGCCGGCTGAAGCGAACAATGCACCGGCGTGAAATCAGCCTGTTTGTGTGTTCGGGATCGGTTGAGGATTATAGTGCAAACGCGTTTTTCTCGAAAGACTTTTTTTTGTCGGGCGGAAAGATAGCTAAAAAAGTGTTGATCCGATTTCGATGATTCTTTGTGTAAGTTACAGTAAACTAAATTTTGGAGCAAAGACCTATCTCTCATTTAATTCGAGGAAAAATTATAATTTTTACATCCCGCCAAAGTAAAAAAAAAAATGCCGAAAAAACTACACTTTTTTTCAAACAGCCGCCATTTTGTCAATTATTGACCAATTTCACCTGGATTAGGTCTTTACTCCAGTAAATTTTGTCTGGAATCCAATTTTCAAAGTCGCTTGCGTTTCAGATGCGAGGGACGACCGGAAGATTTCCGCCTGATGAGACGTGTGCAGCGTGCACGTCCGCGATGTGGGCGATATCTCCTGGCCGGATGTGCAAATTTCGCCGAGAATAAAATTCTATTTTGTTGACAAAATATTAATAAATAAGATGCTCAAAACTCAAAGTCGCTATCATTTACCCGACCCGAGAAAAAAATTATTGAAAAACATGCTTTTTTGACCAGAGTTTTGAGAAGACCCCCTTAAATGAGTGAGACGTAATTTGGAATTCAAATATTCTAATAGCTTGTGATTATTAGTATTTTCGAAATCGTTTATTCCTATTTCGTCTGTATTAAATTCAGTAGATGATTCATTATTATTTAATACAGTAATAAAATAACAACCATTTACAGGTTTGATTATACAATTGCCAATATATAATCCATTGACAAGATCTTTAGATAGGCATAAGCCTTCATTAATACGTTTCTTATAAATTTTAATTATGATCTTCTGTTCGAGGGGGTAGAGTAATTTTTGCTTTTAAGGTTGGAATTAACTTTCAAACTATTTCATAATTATGCATTTCAAAAGACAATGCGTTTTTACTATAATCGATGTTCGCTTTGTGTTTGAGGAGAAAATCTCTTCCTGTAATACCATCACTAAGAATAGGGAAATCGTTACGAACTACTTGAAAAGGTGAACTTCCTTGTCACCTAATTTTATTTTTAAAGTACAAATACCGTGTGTTTCTAAAGTTCCGGTAATAATGCCTTTCAAATTGACTTCTATCTTTGTATTAACCATTTCATATCCTTTAAGTTTTCCAAATTTTATTATCAACTCCAGTATCAATTAATAAACTTGTTAATAATTCTTTACAAGAAGGTACTTCAATAATGTCACTATCTGGTCTCTCAGTTTCTTTTCCAGACGATTTATATATTCATTCGCTATAATTGTTTTCGTTAACTTTATTGGCAGAAGAAAAATGTTTATTATTTTTATTTAAAGGATATTTTTTAGAATTACAATTGTAATGCGCGGTACGACTTAATTTAATTGGCTCGCTGGCGTACTGTCGCTCTGACCTGGGCCGTACTCGTTTCCCGATGTAGGCTTATTATTTTGATGACAATGAACTTTACTATTTATAAAACCAAAATTTCTTTTATTGTTATGGAAGTTTGAATTACCTGAATTACGGTAATTATATGCATGACTGTTCTTTTGAATCAATGTTTCTTTTCGTGAAACAATTACTAATATGATGTCACGGTTTTTTACAAAATGAACAAATAACATTGATAGCGTTGTCATTCCTTTTAGGATGCGAAGATAAATAAGAATTGCTAAAACATTTAGCAGCTGTATGTCCAACTTTGTGACATTTAAAATAACTGATAATATTCTTATTAGTGCTACGGAAGATTTATTTTGATTTAATATGCGTTCTTTCTCTACTGCACATTCAACTGCAGTATTAAAATTGACCAATCTTCTCGCTTTAATTATTATTCTAATGGGTTCTAAATGACCTTCAATAAATACTTTTAAACTTGATTTATTATTAAGATTTTGCTTCCTGTCCTTCGCTTGCTCTACAAGCATCATTTAAATCAGCGGTTAGTCTT
Organism: Nebria brevicollis; assembly: GCA_944738965.1. Lineage (NCBI taxonomy): Eukaryota > Metazoa > Arthropoda > Insecta > Coleoptera > Carabidae > Nebria > Nebria brevicollis. The sequence goes on along the minus strand of OX122898.1, from coordinate 8,707,552 downwards.
TCTAACCGTCTCGCAAATAAACGAATATTTTCATTGACTCTTTGCTTACTACTTAACAATTCAGTTTGAATTTGTGCTATAGTTCTCTTTTGTAAATATTGATTTCTAATTCTACCTTTAGTGGTAGCCATTCAAGGAATTCTTTATATTTAATAACATTATAAGTTTGTCCAGATAACTTGCATTTAATTACATTCAGATATTGCTCTTTCTGCATATTAGTAATAGTAGTGGCATATACAATATCACAACATGTGATAAATCTATGAAATTTTTCCCGGTCGCCATTGAGCTCAGGGATCATTTTTCTAGCTAATTCAGTTGCAAATGCCATACTGATATCTTCGTCGAGGTTTAAATCAATAAGGTCACTAAAATCAGTTCCGAATATGGCTAATAAGTCTGACATAAATAAACACTCGCAAATACTCACATAACACTATTTGATGTGAAACTTTCACTATTGATAACCCTCTGTAACCCGCGGCAACGATTGATTGAGGGGAGAAGTAATCAGGAGCAGACGAGATGTAGAAATGATGAAAACTCAAGCTCCGTTGAACTATCACATGCAAGATATTACCTTGTAACTCTTTTTGATATTAACACTGTAACCACTCTTAATAGACTTTGGCGAACAATTGGTATTTAAAAGCCGGAAATGATTTCAAACACTTTGTTTTATTAACTATATTAGTTAAACCGATTTAATTGCATTTCGCAATAACCAACTATACGTTTTTAAGCAAAACAACTAAACCTACCCCACACCTTGTATTGTTGTATTGTCGGACACAACGAAATGGGTGCTTCGTGTCTAATATTAGTGACGAGACTGCGTTACTAACTCAATAATAGTGGGTTTATACAGAAAAAGTTAACGCTACATTTAGCATTAGCGCTACATTTAAGGCTAAGAAAAAGATAAACACCATGTTAACCAATGTTGTCGTTTAAACAAAATTTAATGCTAAGCTAACAAGTTGGCTTACTTTTATCTTTCTGACTATGAGAGATAACCAAAAAATTGTTCTTTCTTTGCCTAACATCAGTTCAGTTTTAAAAACGCAACTGCGCAAGCGTGACCGAGTGCACATGTGTTGACAAGTACAACATGACGGTGAATTGATTGATAGTGTCGAAAAATACGCTATATTGTATGATAAGCGAAGTGTAGGCATCCGCAATAAAACTAGTAAAGAAAATACATGGAGAAGTGTTTCCGAAGTCATGGGGCTAAAAGGTATGTGATATGCAACTTTATTTTAAAATTGGACGATGTTGTAATTTTAAATATATTCTAGTTCCAGGGTGTGAATCCCGGCGGGTGATTTTGCAGTCCCACTATGAGACTGAGAGACGCCTAGACAGTAAGGAAGCTTCGGGATCTGCGGCCCCAAGGTATTTGGATGAACCGAATGGACCCGTTAGCCACGTCGAAGTGACCGAAATACTTAGACGTAAACAGGGGAAAAAACTATTCGAGTCATCTGCAGATGCATGCATCGAAGGTGCATGTCTGTCGTTGGTAGAATACTATAGTGCCAAAAGGACCGAAGAGGACTCCGATATATTTGGGAAAAGCGTTGGCGTATTAATGAAAAATGTGTCGCCAACCGCGAAGAAACGTAGGCATAAGAAGAATATGGATATAATTTTTGGGGTGGACAGCGAGTAAATTATATAAATATATAAGTAAAATTCTTTTTATTATATTGTTTTATTTAAAAAAACTTTTGTTTCCTATTTTCCGCAAACACAATTCACATTTGTTATATACGATTTTGGTAGGTACTGAAGTTAACATGAGTTGAAATAACTTCTTAAACAAATATAATTATGTATTGAACTGAAATAATATAACTAAAATTCAAAATCATTTTAATTTAATAGTCTTTCGGCAAACAACCTTTTTCGATAAGAGATTTTTGCCATGGTACTGAACCAAAATAACTAGCCAAATGTTCTCTGTAATCATGTTCCGAATCCATTTTTATTTAAAAGAAATGAAAACCACTTTATGCATCGCAAAAGGAAAAATTTTTTCGCAAATCATAAAAATATAGCCTCAAAAAACAAGTTGACACTTGCAATTGTCAAAAACGGATGCGCATGCGTTAATTTTGTTAGCTTAGCTGTATAAACGCCAGTTTTTCTTGTTAGTAAAATGCAGCGTTAAATGTAGCGCTAATTTTAAATGTAGTGTTAATTTTTTCTGTATAAACCAACTATAAGAGGTTTAAAGGTTTTTGGTTAATATTTATTTATGAGAAATGGGTGACTTATCAACACCATGCTGCCCGAAACTACAAAGCACACGTGGACCATTAAGTCGAGCAGTCAGATGGAGAAGCCACGTAACGTGTTGATTGTCTTTCAGTCTGATCGAAAAAATAAACTCGCCTTAGACGCTTGTCACTTTTACCACTGCACCCTGTCCAACGTTAAACTGTACTTAAATTCAGACTGTTATCCGTATAGTGATTTGAATTTTGACTTTAACGCCGGCAAATATGCTGTTATTTACGACATGTGCTCACGCTTTCAGGCATCCTATTACAATCGCACAGAGCGTTGCGAACCCCTGTTTGAGCTACATGACTTCATATCTAAGGCATCGATATTCGTGATTGACTGTGCCCGGCAAAACGAATCGTTGAAATCGGCGACGGTCGACATACGACTTGAGTTTGAGTCAAAAATACAATTCCTCCAAACACATCAGCCAGCTGTGTAATTATCCACGATCGTCTAACTGGCTACAATCCGCTAATAAATGTTTTGCATAAAGTAATGAAAGGACAAAAATATTGTAATTGCAATGTTGACCAGTAGAGTCATGTAAACACACAGTGTTACGTCAAAGTGGTAACCCTATGACGGCGATATGCATATATGAAAAATAATATGTAACTGTATAATAAATGGTTATTATTAAAATAATGTTTTTTATTTTAATAAAATGCAAAATGAGGCTGTAGCCCCGTGTGTTCTTTAATTTATAAAAAAAAAATGTATATGTGAAATAAAGGACAATTTGTTTATGAAATTATGATTTCTAATCGATTCCATTAACGACGTTGACATATTTATAAACGTTGCATCATATTTTGAACGTAACTAAGTTTTAAGGCGGGATATACAAAATACAAGCAGGTTCTTTGGGGAAAAATAAACATCTCATACAATTTACTATAGAATTACTTTTAGTTTTTTCTCAGTTTTTCTCAGTTTTCTCGCAGTTTGTGTGTTTCGCGTTCAGGTCCCCGACCACTAGTGTTTTTGTTTTGTGTAATAGTGTTGCGAGATCCGCGTTTGTTATGTTGTTTGCTGGTCTGTTGTATGTTGCCGTGATTATGGTGTTGTCTGTAAGTTTTATGCTAAGTGTTTCTAGTGTAGTGTGTGCTGAATTTAAGAATGTGTGTGGGACAGTTTGTTTTATTAATATTGCAACGCCTCCAGCCGGAAAAGGTCCTTGCTGTGGCCTATCAGCTCTGTACGTTGTTTATGTGTGTATTTTGAGTTTACGTGTGGGTGTAAGTTTTGTTTCATTGAGTGTCATGATGTGTATGTTGCGTGTCTTCATGTTATGCGTAAGCTCCCTTACTTTAGCCATGTTTCCGTTAGCGTTCCATGAGTTGATGTTCAGTGTTGTTTTGTCTCTAGATGTTATATTCGTGTACATGTTGGGTGAAATTCATGAAAACAGAAAATTGTTCATTTTTATTTTTAGCACTTTCGAGGGCATTGTTGTGGTCTCTCAGTGCACGTATCATGTTTGTCAGGTTAATTAATGGGTTAAGTCGACTCATTTCTGTAAATAGGTCCGTCACGTCGTCCAAGTTGTTGTCCTGTTTTTGGGTGTTTGTTTGGGTAATGGTTTGTGAGGGGCGTTTGGGTGTTGGTAAGGGAAGTTTGGTTGCGTGTTTTGTATCTGTTTTGTGGGAGGGGTTGGGAGGAGTGGAATTTTTTCTGTTCTGGTTTGCCAGTGATTGTGACTTGGGGTTGGGGCGTCTACGTATTTGTTAGGTTTGTTCTGAATTGTTGGTTTTTTGTTTGTCTGTTGTTCTAGAGTTGCGATAAGTGCCCTGTACACTGGGCATGTCACACTGTTAGCTGGGTGGTCCCCAGCACAGTTTACACACGGGACGGGTTTGTCTTTCGTCTAAGTGTTTGTCAGGTGGCTTTGCGCGCATTTTAAGCATTTTGGCGCAAGATGGCAATTAGTGGTGGCGTTCCCCCATTGTTGGCACCTGAGGCACTGAATGATCCTCTTTTGGTTTATGTGCCTTTCCCAAAGCACTTTGGTATGAAAGAGGAACTTGACGTTATTGTTTAGTTGTGCCACAGTGTGCGTGTTGTCTGCAGTAATTAAGTATAGGGGGCGTCGTGTGTTGCGCATCTTGAAATTTTTGTGCACGCCTATGTTTAAGTCTTTCAGTTCTAGTTCAAGGTCTGTGATTGTCGGATCATTGTCTAGTCCACGCAGTACAAACGCATGCGTTTTAATTGTTCGGTCAGTGTAGGTGTAGTATTGTAGTGTATTGTCTGCGTTCAGGTCCGTAAACTGTTTTTGTCGCTCGTCATCGTCGTGTGTTTGTATTCTTGTTTGTGTACTTGTACTGAAAACCTTTTGTTGCGTATGTCGTTATGTATTTTCTTACGTCTGTTGTGTTTTTTGGGATGCCGCGGATGATAAATACGGGAACGTCGGTGTCGGTTTCGTCGTCGTTGTCTGTGTCTTCTGTGTAAGTAAGTGGGTGGAATTTGATTTTTATTTTTGTCGGGTTTTGTTCATTGTTGGTCTAGGTCTGGCGGTCCGCTAAGGCTGTTAAAATGTCCTCGGATCTTCGTCGTCCGCGGACCGCTGCCTTATTTGCGCTGGTGTAGTCATGGTATTAGTCTTTTTTCGTGTTGTCTGCCGCTGGGCAAACAGGTCACTCGCCTTCCTATTGCCGCTGGTTGATGTTTCTGGTGTGCTTGAGGGTATTTGGGGTTGGGATGGGGCCGTGTCCATGGTTGTGGTTAAAATTTTGATGTCGCCTGGTATATCTGCTGCTACCGCAGCAGTTTGGTTTTATTATGATGATGATTCGGTGCTGGGTTTTGTCTGGTTATCTTTGATGTACTGGATAAACTTAGGGGAGGTTTCGGACTCACCCTGTGTTTTCAATAACAATCTGTCACTAAGACGTTTGGAACTTCGGATCACCTTCCTTGCTTGTTTTTTCACTCATTCACTAGTATAGTTGCTAATTGTTCTGTTTGGCACAGTAAGATATAAAGTTGGTTGAGGTACTCGATGTGTGACTTCTGTAAATACGTCTGCTCACGACAAAGGTTGGACTCGGAATTGAGTGGGGACCCGATCTCCCAACCATTGAGCTCGTACGCCAGATCGCCATCTACTGCGCTATGCCGCCGCTTGAAATACCATCATTTTTTTTACTGTACAAAACATGTTGTGAAAACTTTGAACGCGATTTTCTCGGGAAGTGCATAAAACGGCAGAAATTGTATTTATTTTTCTTCGCGACACCTACCATCTGACAAAATTTCAGCCAAAGCGATGACCCCAACTACGTTGCTTCCCCTTGTTAGATAAAACCTAAAGAGCAATGTTATACTTTCACATGTGTGTAAGAAAATCGCACAGCTGGAATGTGCAGACATCAGTCAGGTACTGAAGTCAAGAACACAAACCACCAATAGCTTTGGCTGATGTATAGTGTGAAGAAAAAAGAAAAGAAATGGTCATTGCAGTATTACACTTATGGAACGAAAAGAAAAGGAGAGGATTCTTTCATATTTACGTAAACAAATCAGCTACCCGGAGAAATAAAAGCACTTTACCAATGCTTGTTGCATTATTGCTTAAAGAAATACGCTTGGGACTCTCAATACCGGCATTGCGACGATGCTAACGGTAACTAGGACACTGCTCGAAAAAATGTTCGAGAGTGAGCCTAGTGTTACAAGTGGAGCAGATCAGTGGTTGTTCTCCTAGTAACAGATGCAAGTGTGTGAGACAAGTATGGCCTATTCTCAGAAGACAGATGATCACTTGCTCGCACCTTGTTAAGCGGAGCGGTGCTATCTACCACTACGCTGACACCTTTACACGTCGCAAATTACTAAGAGATGTATTCCACTCCTCCTGCCATAACTTAAAGCAATGCACAACCACAGACCTCAACACATCATCGGTGCGCTAAGGCTGACGGACAACGTAGTTGACGTCGACTGCTCCAAGAGCAGCACAGTGATAACCGGGTATCCCAACATGTCCGGCTATCCACATGAGTACGACATCACTCTCTAGCTCCCGTAATCTTTCGATTTATCCGCGGATGTCCAAAACGGTTGGATCTGTGGAGAATCTGCTACCGGTGCCTAAAATAGAACTCAAAGAATCGGTGCAGATGAGCAGGTGACGTCGCTCATCGATAGCTTGACGGGAGTGTCGAAGACTGTAGAGAATACCATATACCTCAGCAGTGTATACTGAGCAAATGGGATACGCCATCGGTCACAAAGGCGCAGCCTGTACCGGAGTCTGTCTTGGAGCCATCCCATCAGTATATTTGTGTTGAAAGTCTGTGTACTGTTGCAATTGAATGAAGAATTCAATCAAGTTTATGGCGTTAGCAGTAGAACCTTTCTACAGGTTGGTCAGCTCTAGGTTTGTCGTTAAATAAAGAGATGCCCATGGAGGGTTGCTGGAAAAAATTCTCGATAGAACAGTCACTTGGTTGTAAATTATGGAATTTAACAACCTTGTGAGTTTCAGTGCTAGTGGATAAAAAGAAGTTGCACTATTGGTATATAGACGATTCAATACCAAATTATTGAAAAATATGGTATGGTTTATATGCTTCGTGAGCGAAAGAACTTTGCAGACGTTCCTCAAACCAAGTTTCATGTACCTTATATGATGTGGTGGTAGACCAGCTTCACAGTGAAGGCTTGGAATAGGTGTTATCCTGAGCCTTCGGGATTTCCGTTTTGCAACGGTCGCATAGAAGGGAATGTTTGTCCAACTAGAACTCTAAAGGAATGGTTCGAAAGAAAATTTTCTACGAGTTGAGGCAGATTTTCTAGTAGACCCCAGTTGCGCGGTAATCGTAGAATTCCATATCTCCAGGTCATGTCAAAAGCTTTCTCTAGATCAAAAAACATTTCAACCAGATGGTTGCGTTTTAAGATGCTAGATTGAATAGCGTTCGTCAGATACACATGCAGCTAAGTAGTGGAGTGGTGCTGACGAGTTCCACTTTGGTGTTGGTTGATGAGATTGTGGGCATCTAGAAACCAGTTGAGTCGATAATTGATCATGCATTTATATAACTTTGACAGGCGACATGTCAAAGATATTGGACGGTAGCTTGATGCAGAAGACACGTTTTTGCACTTCTTGTGTATTGGCAAAATTATCGCTTCGCGCCAGATGTCAGCATAGACATTTTCAACCCAAAGCCAGTTGAGAACTTCTACTATTCTGAGTTTAAATATGGTGAGTAAATGACGATACATTTCGTAAGCAATATCATCATACCCAACAGAAGAATTGGCTGTGCGACTCTGTGCAAATTCAAATTCCGCTAGACTGAATATTGAATTGTGATTCTCAGAATTATCCCACTCGAAGTTTATGGGAACCTCTTCAGCCGCTTTTGAGCGTAAAAAATGGAACGAGTGGATATCCGAGTGACTAACGGACTCAAACTGGTTTGCTAGAATATCAAAAATATCATCTCTGACAGTGTGTACCTTACCATTGACCTGGAGCATTGGAATATGTAAACGTTCATATACCTGATTTTCTTCCAAAGGAGAGTTTGGTGGAAACCAGTACCTATAGAAGAAACGAATCCGTGCCAAGACCTAGATTTAGACTGTAAAATTGAACGCCTGAATTGCGCAAGTGCTTTTTTGAAAGCAATTTGGTTTAAAAGTGTCGGATTTCTCCGGTACACTTTAAGTGCACGCTTTTTAGAACGTATAGCGGAAGCAACGTGCTCATTTCACCAAGGAAGAGACTTCTTTCTGAGACAGGCAGAGGATTTCGGAATTGATAACGAAGAGGAATGCAGAATAGAATCGTTTAGATGTTGCAGCTCGATATTTAAACCTGGTTAAGGTACGGGAAGCATAAAGTGGCTCGACTAATAGCATCAACGTCATTGCGGAAGATGTTATATCGCCGCAAGTTAAATGAATCAAGAGGTTTTAAGTGACTTTCTTAGATGCAGACTACTCCGGGGTTATGTTCAGCCATTAACAGTTTAACCTTAGCTAGGTGGTTGACGATTCCATTACAGTTTCATTGAATGATGAACGGAAGAGACATAACAAATGTATAAAAAAAGAAAAGAAAAAGTCAGAAAGTGAAAGCTGACTTTAAAGGTAAGCCCGAAACGTGTTACGGTTACGGGTTCCACAGTCTGCTCTTAGGCCACCCTCACCAATCTTTGAGTTAACAGGCATTTTTAACCATCTCATTATCAATCGACATAGCGCTTGACTCTGAGTCGCAGAAAGAAAAGTTTTTATTCTGTCCTGACAGAACAGGAGCAGGACATGGAATAATATTTAAAGAAAGCACTTTATTCAGAGATTGGGTTGTACCTGGCAAAACAAGTACTGGAACAATAGGCAGTGACGGCATTGTAGTGTTACTGGTTGTACAGGTATTAGAAAGAACAGCGTTAATGATGGCGCCCATATTAGTGGAGATCGCCTCCATAATCATTTTTTTGATTTCAGGTAAAAGAAAAACAGCAATGTCGTTAACATAGGCAGCAGAGGTAGCAGGTTTAGCTGTAACAACCTTGGCTAAGCTCACTGTTGGAACTGCAGAGTTCTGATGTACGAAAGCTCTAGCTTCAGGAAAACTACAATTGTTTAGAGTTTTGTATTTCATGATGGCATACTCTTCTTTAAATTTAGGGCATCTTTTTGACATACCCAGGTGACTTTCTCCATAATTAACGCAATTTACCGGATCGGTACAGCGCTGTTCCTCGTGGGGTTATTTACCACATATACATATTTTTGTGTCCTTTTACGTCTTTGAACTGTGCCCAAACTTTTGACAATTGAAGCAGCGCATCGGATTGGGGATGTAAGGCCTGACAAGTAAACTGTACATGGCTACCCGTATTTTTGCTGGCTACTTATGCGAAGAAGAAGACACTATAATGGACGCAGTGTTCTCCACTGCGACATTGACCTTGCGGGTAATTTGCCTGACTTCAGAAACTCCTTGAGATTTAAGCTCTGAGCAGAGCTCATCCGTTGTGCAATTTAATAAATCGCGACAAGTGATCACGCCCTTGACGGTATTGAGGGTCCAGTGAGATGACACCTCAACAGCAAAATCTGAGAAAGTAGTAGTTTGAAGTAACCGAGTTGCTTGCTTGGCTGATTTAGCTTTCTGAATCTGTCAGTAGTGATTACAGCAGGTTGTTGACATAGTTTCTAGGGCTGTATCCGACCGTGATTTTCGTTTTTCTGCGGAAGAAACATGTGCTATCGACATCCGTCGACTACATTAAACACACAACTGTCCTGCTCTCTCTCATATTTCGATAGACCAGTGCAGATAGTGGATGAGTTAAAAATAATTTAGTATAATTTTCGACTGATGTCATTTATGGCCGTAGCAAATCAACACTGTATCTGCACAGTGCCGGATGTCATTGCATGCCATCAAGTGTATTGCTTCCACAAAATTGGGAGCCGATAGGGAAACTCTGCTGCGACTATACGTCAGTCTGGTTCTGTCCAGAACCTGCTTCTGTGCTTTCACTGTGTACACTGCTAATGCTCTTTACTTGAAGAAGCTACAAAGCGTGCACAATATTGGTATTCGAACAGTCAGCCGTGCGTACAGGTCTACCCTACTTCCAAGCCTACACTGTGAATCCAATGTACCGCTACTTCACATAGGATACATAAAATTTTGGTTGGGGTAGCCAGCAAAGATCTTTCGCTTACGTAGCATATAAAGCATTCCATATATTTCAATAATCTAGTGTTGAATCATCTATATACTAATAGTGAAAATTCTTTCCATCCGCTAACACTGAAACTTCCAAGGTTGTTACATAGCATCATCAACAACCATGGGACTGTTTTATCGAAAAAATTTACCAACAACCCTCCATGGACATCTCTTTCTTTAACGACAAACGTAGAGCTGACTAACTTGCCAAAAGATACTGCTCTTAACGCCATATACTTTATTGAATTCTTCATCCAATTGCAATAGTACACTCCTCACACATATATAGTTATGACTCTAAAAAAATTCCGGTACAGGCTGCGCTTTCGCGACTTACGGCGTGTCCCAATCGTTCACATTATCACCCATATGCTCAGTATACACTGCTGCGTTATATGCTATTTTCTACTCTCGTCGCTATCGGTGAGCGACGTCACGTTCTCATCTGCACCGAGCTAGAGAGAGATTCTGGGATACCCGGTCATCACTGTGATGACCAAGCTGCTCTTTAAGCAGCCAAAGGCAACTATGTTGTCCGTCATCCTTGGCGTGCCGATGATGTGTTGAGGTTTGTGGCTGTGCATTATCATAAGTTATGACAGGTGGAGTAGAACTCGTCTGCGAGTAAATTGCAACGTGTTAAGGTGTCAGTGAAGAGGTGGATAGCAGATTTTCCACAGATCTAACCATTTTGGACATCCGTGGAGAAATCGATAGATTACGGGAGCTAGGGAGAGATGGCGTATTTATGTGGATACCCGGACATGTTGGGATACCCGGTAATCACAGAGCTGACCGGCTGCTTTTGGAGCAGTCAGCGGTAACGTCGTTTTCTGTAAACTCTTGCGCGCCGATGATGTGTGTGGCTGTACAGTGTCTATAGTAATGGCAGGAAGAGTTAATCTTATCCACAAGTAAATTGCGACTTGTAATGTCGACAGTGTAGCGATAGCTATCACGGCTCCGTCTAACAAGAAGTGAGCAAGTGGTCATTTCGCGTCTGAGATTAGGCCATACTTGTCTCACTCACTTGCGTCTGTTACTGAGAGAACAACCACCGCTCTGCTCCACTTGTAACACTAGGCTCACTCTTGAACCCATTTTTTAACAGTGTCCTAGTTACAATTAGCATCGTCGCATTGCTTGTATTGAGGGTTCCCATAGGATTGCAATAATGCAGCAAGCATTGGTAAAGTGCTCTTATTTCTCCGGGTAGCTGATTTGTTTACACAAATCTGAAAGGGTTCTCTTCTTTTCGCTCCATAAATGTTAATACTCCAATTATCATTTCTTTTCGTTTTTCTCTGCACTATATATCAGCCAGGGCTGTGGTTTTTGTGGTTTCCATAAAATAATTCAGTTCTTGACTGGTGTCTGCACATTCCAACCGTGCAATGTTCTTTCGCACATGTGAAAGTATAACGTTTTTCTTAAGGCTTTATTTAAGCTAAAGCTGATGTTTTTTTTTTTTCTCAATTGATACATTCTTTTAATTTTTTTTTTGTTCGTTATTAATCATGAAACTATTCCCCTTTTATTTTCTCTCGTTATATAGAATCCGGTTTTCCTTCGCATACACTATTTTCCAATTTTACTTGCACATGTCGATCCGCAATTTAAATAAAATAAAAATATTAAAACTGCTATTCTGATTGTGAATATGTATATATATATATATATATATATATATATATATATATATATATATATATATATATATATATTATATATATATATATATATATATATATATATATATATATATATATTAAAACTGTTATTCTGATTCTGAATATATATATATATATATATATATATATATATATATATATATATATATATATATAGTTTTATATATATATATATATATATATATATATATATATATATATTAAAACTGTTATTCTGATTCTGAATATATATATATATATATATATATATATATATATATATATATATATATATAGTTTTATATATATATATATATATATATATATATATAAAACTATATATATATATATATATATATATATATATATATATATATATATATATATATATATATATATATATAGTGTCACGGTATTTTTGACGATACCGCGGCATAAAGGGATGTGAGCCAGGCTAACTCAATGGAGAAGGGAGGGGTTGCGAGCTACTAGCTGAGGTGTGGTACTTAAATGAAACACGGTTCAGATCAACTCGACAATGTTTATACATAAAGAGAAATAAAAATGCCTTAACTGGGCGCGTGGCCATACACTCTAATGCCTAATACATTTTAAAGTTACGTGGACGTTATGGTGAATTTAAGTACAATAAAAAGAAAATAAAGAATGGTGATACTCAAGTGAGTCCGTGGGAGCGATGTTCCAACGGGCCGGCGGATAAGTTGGTGTGGCGGCTAGCGGTAGTCCAAGGTTGATTTGTTTTGGGCGCCAGCCCTACCAACGGCAGGACGCCTTGGATCCGGTAAAGAAGTTGTTCCGTCCGCTTGCCCTCGCCCCAGGTGACTCGCTTGGTAGTCGATTTACCCAACGATAGTAATAATCCTGCGTTGAATTACAGGACGATTAGAAATAGGCCACAATTTAATATAATTGATTCAGATTGTTTAAAGGAAGTTAAGTTAACCAAATAAATGAAGTTACAAATTGCGAGTTAATAACATTGAACAAATTGATTTTGACTCTTAAAACAAATACAAAGAAATGATACAAAGCTCTCAAAGTCCTCTTGAGTCCGTAACTGGGATTGGATGGTGTTCATCCGTTTCTCCAAAAGTATAAATACGGAGGCGGTTCCTTCCTGGTTCTCTCGCTTACAACCCCTTCGCCAGGGTCTGAGCCTTGACGTGACTCGTACCGATTTCTTCGTAATACCAAAGATAGTTGGTGGTAAATTACCCTTGAACGTATTACAGGTTAAACATCGGAGCAGATGAAGGTATATGATGCGACCAAAATGATAACACAAATGAAGGGAATCAGTAATAATAGTTTACCCAAAATTAATGAAACGTAACGTGAATTCGATCACTAACTAGTGATTTACATCCATTCATGTTACGCTCAAACCAAACCCTAACTTAACATCGACCAACTGATCGGTTCTACTATCTAAATAAAGTCTAATTACAATATTCCCGTATATAACGTAAGTGATATCAACAATAAAGTTATGGGTACCACGGGGTCGCAACATTAACGGACGGATTTGAGAGTGGACATAAGTACAGCATGAAATACAAAATCGCCGCTAAATCAATAATAAATACGCGGATATATAAATACACATAAATGTAAGCAGAATTACTTAAAGTGCTAAATGGCCGAAATTGAGTAGATAAACGAAATAAACCTTAACCACACGGTTAACGTGGTTAATAATAATGTTAAACAGAAATTACTATAAATGTTACATTTCAAAGGGGTACCAGAATTAAATAACCAGATCACTCAGGTAGCGAGTGACCTTGCTGTGCCGCAAAAAAAGAAAAGAGCACGTGTTTTACCAAAACGTTCCAATCGAGATCCAGATTAAATTAAATAGAGTAAATACTTAACTGAACGAACGCAGTAATATAGACTAATTTGTGTCTCCACATTAAGCAAGAATTTCGCTACACGTGCACCAAAAATGAATTTAAAGATAACATGTGTTATCCACAACGGCTCGAAGACGACAGAGAGCTGTTCATGTACGTTTTTGCCGCAGGTAACAATTGCAAACCGCGACGAACACGTCCGATAAACGGTCAAGAATGCTCATGTGAAACAGTAAAATAGAGAGAACGGCGTTTTCGTCACATTCCCCATACTTCCCCCAAAAAAAAAGGGTCTCAAGCAAGCTTGAGGGAGTTTTTTTTTTCAGCGAACTGTTTAGTATTCAGAGGCTTTGGGCAAAAAGAACAAATGCTTTAATTCCACAAGGATATCTAGACATAAAGATTAAAGGACAAATAACCAAACGTAAACATATTGAGTTTTGGCAATTTTACTAAAGGACTAACGGTCAGTATTAGGTTTGAGCATAGAAACATGCCAAACTCCGACTTTACGACGGTTCAAGGTCTCGAGCTCATATCTAGTATCAGATAAGCGTTTAACTATTATACATTTAATGTACTTAGGTGCTAATTTAGCAGCAAAATAATTTCCACCATGCGAAAGGACTGGATTTCTCTTCCAAACAGTATCTCCAACAACATAGCTGACGTGACGGCGACGCAAGTTATAAAAGCTGCTATTCTTTTGAAAGGCTAAATCAAGTTGTCGTTTGATATAATTGCGGAGTTTCTCAAGTTCTTTAAGTTTCTTAGCATAATCAAGTCGACTATCTACCGAAATAGGAATATTTTCATCTGGAGGTTGATCAGTGCGATTTAGGTGCAATTCACGACCGAAAGTGAGGTACGCAGGTGTAAATCCTGTGGTTTCATGAACGGCGGTACTTAGAGCAAATGGAAATTTAGGTAAATTAATATCCCATTCGCGATGGTTATGTTGTAAATAGGTAGCGATCAGAGTTTTGATGACGCGATTTGTGCGTTCGGTGGGGTTAGCGGAAGGATGGAAATTAGGGTTCAACTTTAATTTCACAGCATAAGAATTTAATAAATTTCTGAATTCTTGGCTTATGAACTGTTTGCCATTATCACTTATGAGGAATTCAGGTGATCCGAAGACAAGAAAAATTTCATTTTCAAGTAGTTTACATATACTCTTGCTATCTGCAGTACGTATAGCGAAAAACAGGCTATACTTAGTGAATAAATCACAAAAGACGAGAATAAAACGAGTTCGAGACGTTGACATAGGGAGAGGACCGATTATATCTGTGGACACATACTGCCATGGTCTGGATATAGACCTTTTGCCTAAAAAACCGGCAGGTAATTGTTGTTCAACCTTGTGCGCTTGGCATGGTTGGCAACTACGAACGTAATGTGCGATATCATCTGACATCTTTGGCCAATAATAATTAGACGCTATTCGGCATTTAGTTTTAAAAATTCCAAGGTGACCGGCAGTAGGTTCATCATGGTTTTCAGAAAGGATGTTAGCACGTAATTTGCGAGGAATAACAAGTTTCCACGGATCCTCATCACTATAAGAAGGATTAATCGGACGACATAGTTTATAAATCAAGTTTTTATGAACTTTCCAGCGGGGATATAAATCGGGACTTTCATTGATATTAATCAGAAGCTTTTTATACCATTGATCGTGGTCTTCAGGAAGGATTCTAATGGAACAGACTGCTCGAGATAATGCGTCAGGTACAATCACAGAATTCTGACTACAGCAAAAATGTTTTATATACTTGAGCCAATTTTGCCACTCGCAACTAGATTTTTGAGTTGGTTTGGGGTTAAAACGAGGCAAATGACAACTCTCCATTGCTCGCTTACTTAGTTTCCCGGATTGGGGATTATATTTTGGGCAATTAAGTTTGGTAACACCCGGATTACCACATTTGAAGCAAAATCGATTACGCGGTAACGTACAGTCCGTGAATATGTGACCGGATTTTTTGCAGTTCCAACAGCAGCGGTTGATTGCGAAAGTAACATGACGAGGCGGTGATGGATTAGGCGCTGGAATACGTGATCGAGAAACTAACCGCGACGAAGGGGCTACAGGCGGGCTATGGCCGACGAGTGAACTAGAATCACTAGGTGGAGTAGAAGTGGATTTTGCCATTTCTAACCGTTGACATAATTTGTTAAGTTGGTCAAGAGAAGTAATATCGTGAGCGGCGATGTGTTCTGCATAGTACGGTTCCAGGTTATATTTAATCGTAAAAATAATTTTTTCGTCCGATACTTTATCCGAGAGTTTAGAAAATAAAAGTTGCATTTCCGTAATGAAATCGCGTGGAGGCTCTGAAGGAGATGGCTTGCGTTGTAGGATACTTTGCCAAAGTCTGTGATCGTAATCTATAGGTTGGTAATATTGTTTAATTCGCGTTACTAGCTGATCCCAATCCGAAATAGAATCTTTATTCGCTCGGTACCAGCATAATGCAGACTCGGTAAATAGATCACTGGCTGAGTTGAATAACTCAATTTTAGTAACATTGCGCGAAATGCGTAACTCGTCGATCCGTTCTAAAAATTCGACAATGGAACTTTTTCCGTTGAATTGGAGATTCCACTTATAAACCGGGACAGATTAAATGAAATTGTTAGTTCGTGTGGAGGTTTCAGCTGGTCTGACATTATTAGGTTCAGTATTATTGATACATTTATTATTAAGTACGTCATCTAAAGCGCGGGTGGCGTCGGCTAACTTGGTAGCTTCGCTAACTAGGAGTAGTTCAGTAATACGGAGACTACGGCGGAGTAGATGAGCAATACGGTTGTCTAGATGTTCATAAGCAATGGAAAAAAAGGTGCCTCGAAAATTGTCTACCAAGTTGGTTAGAAGAGAAAATTTTGTGTTGCATGTAGCTAACTCGCCTTTTTGATTCAAAACGAGTTTGTCTGTGGGCGCATCTACCAGTGTGGAGAGCCGTGCAATAGCTTGACGGGAAGTAAGATCACTTTGCGGCTCGCCTCGCAATTTAAGTTCGTAACTGAGTTCATCGTTAGTTAGGCCAGAATAACTCATGTTTGGTTTTGAGAATTGCAATAAAAAAAACAAAGAAGTTTTAACCGTAAACAATATGTGAGGGTACAAGGACGTGATACTATGATATCTCGCGAGTTTAAAAAAACTGAGAAGAAACAAAATCTACCACAAAAGAGAGTACAAAAAAAAATTTAAGCACACCTCGAAGACAGCTAGTATTAAATAAGATGTTAGAGCTCGGTCAGGCAACTTTTTTTCAGGCCCCACGTTGGGCGCCAAATTTATGTCACGGTATTTTTGACGATACCGCGGCATAAAGGGATGTGAGCCAGGCTAACTCAATGGAGAAGGGAGGGGTTGCGAGCTACTAGCTGAGGTGTGGTACTTAAATGAAACACGGTTCAGATCAACTCGACAATGTTTATACATAAAGAGAAATAAAAATGCCTTAACTGGGCGCGTGGCCATACACTCTAATGCCTAATACATTTTAAAGTTACGTGGACGTTATGGTGAATTTAAGTACAATAAAAAGAAAATAAAGAATGGTGATACTCAAGTGAGTCCGTGGGAGCGATGTTCCAACGGGCCGGCGGATAAGTTGGTGTGGCGGCTAGCGGTAGTCCAAGGTTGATATGTTTTGGGCGCCAGCCCTACCAACGGCAGGACGCCTTGGATCCGGTAAAGAAGTTGTTCCGTCCGCTTGCCCTCGCCCCAGGTGACTCGCTTGGTAGTCGATTTACCCAACGATAGTAATAATCCTGCGTTGAATTACAGGACGATTAGAAATAGGCCACAATTTAATATAATTGATTCAGATTGTTTAAAGGAAGTTAAGTTAACCAAATAAATGAAGTTACAAATTGCGAGTTAATAACATTGAACAAATTGATTTTGACTCTTAAAACAAATACAAAGAAATGATACAAAGCTCTAAAAGTCCTCTTGAGTCCGTAACTGGGATTGGATGGTGTTCATCCGTTTCTCCAAAAGTATAAATACGGAGGCGGTTCCTTCCTGGTTCTCTCGCTTACAACCCCTTCGCCAGGGTCTGAGCCTTGACGTGACTCGTACCGATTTCTTCGTAATACCAAAGATAGTTGGTGGTAAATTACCCTTGAACGTATTACAGGTTAAACATCGGAGCAGATGAAGGCATATGATGCGACCAAAATGATAACACAAATGAAGGGAATCAGTAATAATAGTTTACCCAAAATTAATGAAACGTAACGTGAATTCGATCACTAACTAGTGATTTACATCCATTCATGTTACGCTCAAACCAAACTCTAACTTAACATCGACCAACTGATCGGTTCTACTATCTAAATAAAGTCTAATTACAATATTCCCGTATATTACGTAAGTGATATCAACAATAAAGTTATGGGTACCACGGGGTCGCAACATTAACGGACGGATTTGAGAGTGGACATAAGTACAGCATGAAATACAAAATCGCCGCTAAATCAATAATAAATACGCGGATATATAAATACACATAAATGTAAGCAGAATTACTTAAAGTGCTAAATGGCCGAAATTGAGTAGATAAACGAAATAAACCTTAACCACACGGTTAACGTGGTTAATAATAATGTTAAACAGAAATTACTATAAATGTTACATTTCAAAGGGGTACCAGAATTAAATAACCAGATCACTCAGGTAGCGAGTGACCTTGCTGTGCCGCAAAAAAAGAAAAGAGCACGTGTTTTACCAAAACGTTCCAATCGAGATCCAGATTAAATTAAATAGAGTAAATACTTAACTGAACGAACGCAGTAATATAGACTAATTTGTGTCTCCACATTAAGCAAGAATTTCGCTACACGTGCACCAAAAATGAATTTAAAGATAACATGTGTTATCCACAACGGCTCGAAGACGACAGAGAGCTGTTCATGTACGTTTTTGCCGCAGGTAACAATTGCAAACCGCGACGAACACGTCCGATAAACGGTCAAGAATTCACATGTGAAACAGTAAAATAGAGAGAACGGCGTTTTCGTCACATTCCCCATACTTCCCCCAAAAAAAAAGGGTCTCAAGCAAGCTTGAGGGATTTTTTTTTTTTTTTTTTCAGCGAACTGTTTAGTATTCAGAGGCTTTGGGCAAAAAGAACAAATGCTTTAATTCCACAAGGATATCTAGACATAAAGATTAAAGGACAAATAACCAAACGTAAACATATTGAGTTTTGGCAATTTTACTAAAGGACTAACGGTCAGTATTAGGTTTGAGCATAGAAACATGCCAAACTCCGACTTTACGACGGTTCAAGGTCTCGAGCTCATATCTAGTATCAGATAAGCGTTTAACTATTATACATTTAATGTACTTAGGTGCTAATTTAGCAGCAAAATAATTTCCACCATGCGAAAGGACTGGATTTCTCTTCCAAACAGTATCTCCAACAACATAGCTGACGTGACGGCGACGCAAGTTATAAAAGCTGCTATTCTTTTGAAAGGCTAAATCAAGTTGTCGTTTGATATAATTGCGGAGTTTCTCAAGTTCTTTAAGTTTCTTAGCATAATCAAGTCGACTATCTACCGAAATAGGAATATTTTCATCTGGAGGTTGATCAGTGCGATTTAGGTGCAATTCACGACCGAAAGTGAGGTACGCAGGTGTAAATCCTGTGGTTTCATGAACGGCGGTACTTAGAGCAAATGGAAATTTAGGTAAATTAATATCCCATTCGCGATGGTTATGTTGTAAATAGGTAGCGATCAGAGTTTTGATGACGCGATTTGTGCGTTCGGTGGGGTTAGCGGAAGGATGGAAATTAGGGTTCAACTTTAATTTCACAGCATAAGAATTTAATAAATTTCTGAATTCTTGGCTTATGAACTGTTTGCCATTATCACTTATGAGGAATTCAGGTGATCCGAAGACAAGAAAAATTTCATTTTCAAGTAGTTTACATATACTCTTGCTATCTGCAGTACGTATAGCGAAAAACAGGCTATACTTAGTGAATAAATCACAAAAGACGAGAATAAAACGAGTTCGAGACGTTGACATAGGGAGAGGACCGATTATATCTGTGGACACATACTGCCATGGTCTGGATATAGACCTTTTGCCTAAAAAACCGGCAGGTAATTGTTGTTCAACCTTGTGCGCTTGGCATGGTTGGCAACTACGAACGTAATGTGCGATATCATCTGACATCTTTGGCCAATAATAATTAGACGCTATTCGGCATTTAGTTTTAAAAATTCCAAGGTGACCGGCAGTAGGTTCATCATGGTTTTCAGAAAGGATGTTAGCACGTAATTTGCGAGGAATAACAAGTTTCCACGGATCCTCATCACTATAAGAAGGATTAATCGGACGACATAGTTTATAAATCAAGTTTTTATGAACTTTCCAGCGGGGATATAAATCGGGACTTTCATTGATATTAATCAGAAGCTTTTTATACCATTGATCGTGGTCTTCAGGAAGGATTCTAATGGAACAGACTGCTCGAGATAATGCGTCAGGTACAATCACAGAATTCTGACTACAGCAAAAATGTTTTATATACTTGAGCCAATTTTGCCACTCGCAACTAGATTTTTGAGTTGGTTTGGGGTTAAAACGAGGCAAATGAAAATTCTCCATTGCTCACTTACTGAGTTTCCCGGATTGGGGATTACATTTTGGGAAATTAAGTTTGGTAACACCCGGATTACCACATTTGAAGCAAAATCGATTACGCGGTAACGTACAGTCCGTGAATATGTGACCGGATTTTTTGCAGTTCCAACAGCAGCGGTTGATTGCGAAAGTAACATGACGAGGCGGTGATGGATTAGGCGCTGGAATACGTGATCGAGAAACTAACCGCGACGAAGGGGCTACAGGCGGGCTATGGCCGACGAGTGAACTAGAATCACTAGGTGGAGTAGAAGTGGATTTTGCCATTTCTAACCGTTGACATAATTTGTTAAGTTGGTCAAGAGAAGTAATATCGTGAGCGGCGATGTGTTCTGCATAGTACGGTTCCAGGTTATATTTAATCGTAAAAATAATTTTTTCGTCCGATACTTTATCCGAGAGTTTAGAAAATAAAAGTTGCATTTCCGTAATGAAATCGCGTGGAGGCTCTGAAGGAGATGGCTTGCGTTGTAGGATACTTTGCCAAAGTCTGTGATCGTAATCTATAGGTTGGTAATATTGTTTAATTCGCGTTACTAGCTGATCCCAATCCGAAATAGAATCTTTATTCGCTCGGTACCAGCATAATGCAGACTCGGTAAATAGATCACTGGCTGAGTTGAATAACTCAATTTTAGTAACATTGCGCGAAATGCGTAACTCGTCGATCCGTTCTAAAAATTCGACAATGGAACTTTTTCCGTTGAATTGGAGATTCCACTTATAAACCGGGACAGATTAAATGAAATTGTTAGTTCGTGTGGAGGTTTCAGCTGGTCTGACATTATTAGGTTCAGTATTATTGATACATTTATTATTAAGTACGTCATCTAAAGCGCGGGTGGCGTCGGCTAACTTGGTAGCTTCGCTAACTAGGAGTAGTTCAGTAATACGGAGACTACGGCGGAGTAGATGAGCAATACGGTTGTCTAGATGTTCATAAGCAATGGAAAAAAAGGTGCCTCGAAAATTGTCTACCAAGTTGGTTAGAAGAGAAAATTTTGTGTTGCATGTAGCTAACTCGCCTTTTTGATTCAAAACGAGTTTGTCTGTGGGCGCATCTACCAGTGTGGAGAGCCGTGCAATAGCTTGACGGGAAGTAAGATCACTTTGCGGCTCGCCTCGCAATTTAAGTTCGTAACTGAGTTCATCGTTAGTTAGGCCAGAATAACTCATGTTTGGTTTTGAGAATTGCAATAAAAAAAACAAAGAAGTTTTAACCGTAAACAATATGTGAGGGTACAAGGACGTGATACTATGATATCTCGCGAGTTTAAAAAAACTGAGAAGAAACAAAATCTACTACAAAAGAGAGTACAAAAAAAAATTTAAGCACACCTCGAAGACAGCTAGTATTAAATAAGATGTTAGAGCTCGGTCAGGCAACTTTTTTTCAGGCCCCACGTTGGGCGCCAAATTTATGTCACGGTATTTTTGACGATACCGCGGCATAAAGGGATGTGAGCCAGGCTAACTCAATGGAGAAGGGAGGGGTTGCGAGCTACTAGCTGAGGTGTGGTACTTAAATGAAACACGGTTCAGATCAACTCGACAATGTTTATACATAAAGAGAAATAAAAATGCCTTAACTGGGCGCGTGGCCATACACTCTAATGCCTAATACATTTTAAAGTTACGTGGACGTTATGGTGAATTTAAGTACAATAAAAAGAAAATAAAGAATGGTGATACTCAAGTGAGTCCGTGGGAGCGATGTTCCAACGGGCCGGCGGATAAGTTGGTGTGGCGGCTAGCGGTAGTCCAAGGTTGATATGTTTTGGGCGCCAGCCCTACCAACGGCAGGACGCCTTGGATCCGGTAAAGAAGTTGTTCCGTCCGCTTGCCCTCGCCCCAGGTGACTCGCTTGGTAGTCGATTTACCCAACGATAGTAATAATCCTGCGTTGAATTACAGGACGATTAGAAATAGGCCACAATTTAATATAATTGATTCAGATTGTTTAAAGGAAGTTAAGTTAACCAAATAAATGAAGTTACAAATTGCGAGTTAATAACATTGAACAAATTGATTTTGACTCTTAAAACAAATACAAAGAAATGATACAAAGCTCTCAAAGTCCTCTTGAGTCCGTAACTGGGATTGGATGGTGTTCATCCGTTTCTCCAAAAGTATAAATACGGAGGCGGTTCCTTCCTGGTTCTCTCGCTTACAACCCCTTCGCCAGGGTCTGAGCCTTGACGTGACTCGTACCGATTTCTTCGTAATACCAAAGATAGTTGGTGGTAAATTACCCTTGAACGTATTACAGGTTAAACATCGGAGCAGATGAAGGTATATGATGCGACCAAAATGATAACACAAATGAAGGGAATCAGTAATAATAGTTTACCCAAAATTAATGAAACGTAACGTGAATTCGATCACTAACTAGTGATTTACATCCATTCATGTTACGCTCAAACCAAACCCTAACTTAACATCGACCAACTGATCGGTTCTACTATCTAAATAAAGTCTAATTACAATATTCCCGTATATAACATAAGTGATATCAACAATAAAGTTATGGGTACCACGGGGTCGCAACATTAACGGACGGATTTGAGAGTGAACATAAGTACAGCATGAAATACAAAATCGCCGCTAAATCAATAATAAATACGCGGATATATAAATACACATAAATGTAAGCAGAATTACTTAAAGTGCTAAATGGCCGAAATTGAGTAGATAAACGAAATAAAACTTAACCACACGGTTAACGTGGTTAATAATAATGTTAAACAGAAATTACTATAAATGTTACATTTCAAAGGGGTACCAGAATTAAATAACCAGATCACTCAGGTAGCGAGTGACCTTGCTGTGCCGCAAAAAAAGAAAAGAGCACGTGTTTTACTAAAACGTTCTCAATCGAGATCCAGATTAAATTAAATAGGGTAAATACTTAACTGAACGAACGCAGTAATATAGACTAATTTGTGTCTCCACATTAAGCAAGAATTTCGCTACACGTGCACCAAAAATGAATTTAAAGATAACATGTGTTATCCACAACGGCTCGAAGACGACAGAGAGCTGTTCATGTACGTTTTTGCCGCAGGTAACAATTGCAAACCGCGACGAACACGTCCGATAAACGGTCAAGTATTCTCATGTGAAACAGTAAAATAGAGAGAACGGCGTTTTCGTCACAATAGATATATATATAGATATATATATATATATATATATATATATATATATATATATATATATATATATATATATATATATATATATATATATATATATTTATATATATATATATATATATATATATATATATATATATATATATATATATATATATATATATATATATATATATATTAAAACTGTTATTCTGATTCTGAATTTTACAGCCAATCAAAATGAATTGTAGGCTGTAAAATTCAGAATCCTGCATTCTTATTGGTATACTTTTGACAGATGACAGTTGAGAGGAATAGTCATTATAATCATGCTAAAGTATATTAATAAGTATTATTATTGTAGTCATATTAATAATTAGTAGGTATAAAATATTAAAATGTTATAACAATAAGAAACTACAAAGGAACAATGATATAACAGATATGGAAATGGTAGATTCATACAATTTTGTACTAGTAAGGTTGTGTGGCGACAATTAAGTACTAGTACTTTTAAGTGAATATTTTAAACAAATGAAATGACAATATACTTCAAAAAACACTTTTGAGATTGAATATTTGCAAATAACAGTAACTGTTTTTCTGGTTGCTATGGTTATGAAAACATAACCAAATAGTATTGCTATTTTTACATAAAAAAATAGATTTGGTTCATTGAATTGTCCCTCGAATACGATTCGTAGTCAATGTTAAGTAGATTATTTTTGATGGGGTATTACTCATGTCTCTTACGCTTTCGAATATCATACTAAAGCACAAGAGAAATTCGTAATATACCATGAAAATTATTCGGCATAACTTTGACTACTTATGGTATTACATGTGTTTATTCATGTTTGTTCGCTTGTTTTAAAATAATATTTGGAATTATATATTTTTGAAAATATTGAATTATACTATTATTCAGAGGAAATATTTTGTATCCGGGATTTAAAAATTTATTAATTTGTAAATTATATTCTTTAGCCTTAATATCGTTATTGAATATTTCCTTATCTATAAAACAGTTGTTGTTTATAACTTTATGTATTATTCCAAAACGATAAATAAAAACACTCGGTGTAAGTTTCACCAATTTAATATTTTAATAGAGACGACTAGCTTCGGTTATGACACCATCTTCAGGTCTGTCATAACCGAAACTTGTCGTCTCTATTAAAATATTAAATTTGTGAAACTTACACCGAGTGTTTTTTTTTATCGTTTTTATAATGTTTCAACGAGTGGTAACAGCATCATCTATTAGTTTTATTAATCCAAAT
This sequence comes from Nebria brevicollis, assembly GCA_944738965.1. NCBI lineage: Eukaryota > Metazoa > Arthropoda > Insecta > Coleoptera > Carabidae > Nebria > Nebria brevicollis. The sequence goes on along the minus strand of OX122898.1, from coordinate 8,682,900 downwards.
TTTAATTCTTAATTTATGTTTGTACAGTCCAAATGAACATTTTTTATTTTATTGTAAATATAGATTATGTTTGAATGAGGTATTGTTTCAATCCATTTTGGGGTTTTGAATGCCTTATAATCACAATTCTTATTGTTACTATCTTCTATTATATTAGTGTAGCAGTTATCTATTCTTTTATAATTAGTTTTACAATAGTTAACATTGTTTATTTCGTTATATTTGTGTATCAAAAAATTGTATTGCCTTTTAAAATATATGTTATTTTCCCGTTATTTAACATATACATTTTTTCTAGGAACATAAATGGTATTGGAATTATCTGTTTAGTAATATATTGTTCATCAGCATACATTAGTAGTAATTAAGGCGGTTTGGGCGACGGTGATTAGTGAGATAAGATCTAAATATGCAATTAAATAAATTCCAGAAGTATGACGTGTATTTGAGGGTCAATGTGATGTATCGAATATTTTCCTAATTAAATAAATTCTTATTTTATCACGTGCATAATGTATACGTACCGGGCCGTGTTGTGTATAATTAGTATCAGTCGTTCTATTATAAGTTTAGAAAGTTACTTTAAAATTTTAAAATGATATAATGAGCATACATGCAGGGGTGTACTCCAGGAATGTGCAATACATCATATACATGGAGTTTACGTATATTGAAATTAGGTACCAGTGTTTGCAACAATTTTGTTTTTCAATTTATAAGTTTGATATTTTGTTTGGCCGCCGATCGTTAGTGAGATAAGATTTAAATTTGCAATTAAATAAATTCCAGAAGTATGATGTATATTTGGGGTCAATGTAATGTATCGAATATTTTCCTAAATAAATAAATTCCTATATTATGACGTGCATAATGTAACGTACAGGGCTGTGTTGTGTATAATTAGTACCAACCGTTCTATTATTAAAAGTTACTTTATAATTTTAAAATGATATAATGAGCATGCATGCAGGGGTGTACTGCAGCAATGTACAATACATCATATACATGGTGTTTACGTACACTGAAATATGGTTCCAGTGTTTGCAGCAACATTGTTTTTCAATTTACAAGTAAGATATTTTATTCAGTGGCCTTGAATATTCCAATGTTTAACAGTTATAGTAAATATTTTCCATGAAAACTTTCCAATTTGAGAAATTTGTATAAAAAAGAAAATTATAGGATTGATATTACTTTATACGTTTAGCATCATAATTCACGTTGCAAGTAAGTTAATCGTTATATAATATTATTTATCATCTGTATTATCTATATTTGCTATTTGTAGTACACATTACACCAACATTACATTATATTAGTATTTGTGCTTAGAAATGGATCTAATCAATGCCGCTGGAACTATCGATGATTTGAAACCAATTCTTAAAGTATCAGAAATGGTCGTTAATAAAAAATACGAAATATGCAACATGAAGCCTGTATCTACCAAATTTGTCAGAAAAATTATCGTAGAACTGAAAGATTCTGTTGTATTTTTACCGTTACGTTACGCAAAATTATCCGATGAAGAGGTGCAAGAAATGAATAACTGTATTAAAACGCAGAAGCTGGCAATTGTACATACAGGTAGCAAACCTTGTGGCGGTACTCAAGATGCTTTACCAATAGATTTTGTAACATTATAAAATGAAATAAAGCAACTAGTACTTACACCGATTGATTTCGTATGGCTTAATAAAACTTTATTATTATTATTTTAAAACAACGTACGTTATAACTGTTACTACTGTACTAGAGTCCCCTCAATCTTCGATTAGTCAAATATCTAATTGCTAGTAATAGCTATATTTTAACTGATGATAGTGAGCCCCAAACTTTTAAAATACATTTACACTATACTGCATTGATTTTAAAGACGTGTAATCTTTTTGGGACCTCCGATACCCTTTCTGTTACTGTAAACTGTAATTATGAAAAAGAAAGTTTTTCAAAATAAAGACGGATCCTATTAACATTGGTTTAGAAACAGTGACTTCCAAACTTTAACTACACATTTGTGCTATTAGATATTAATTTAAAAGACGTGCCATATTTATGAGACAACTGGTTGTATAGCCCTTTCCATTATTGTTAACTCTAATGACGAACAAAGAATGCTATTTGAGAATAAAGGTGTATCTTATTAGCAGTGGTTTAAATAGGGGTGTTTCACATGACTTAATGTTAGTTTATGTCTTGAACTTGTTCTGACATTGATAATTTTGCAAACATGTCGTTTAATAGTGAAATTAATAAAGTGCAGGTGAATATAAGTCATAGCGATGTAGGTAGGTAGGTAGGATTACAATTTAAAGGCGTATCAGCCTCTAGGGCTATTCACGCCATAAACTAAATAATGAAATAAACTAACATTTTAAAATATATGTAAAAATAATATTGTAAGCTTAAAATCTATTAAATGTAAAATATTAATTAAGAGGATTTAAAAATGTTTATAAAAATGAATAAAAAGTACATGCTTAAAATTGTAAATATTAAAGTTATTGTAAAATATTATTGAATGTAAAAGAAATACGTGCATAAATAAAATTAATGACAAAACTATCACTTTTAAATAAAAGCAAATAGACCTGTATTCCTGAGGAACAGCACGACTCTGTCAATGAGTGTCGAATGGTCACCAAGGGCCACCGCCAGGTCAAGTGACAGACCCGCCCTGTTTCGCTGCTCGGTAAACTGGGAGCACTCCAACAAAACGTGCGCCACTGTCAAAGCAGTGTCACACGTTTCGCACATCGGAGCCTCCTCACGGCGCAGAAGATGACCATGCGTCCACCAGGTGTGCCCAATTCGGAGTCTCGCCACAGCGACCTCCTCCTTTCGGGATGCCCTATGGGAAGAATCCCATGGCCTTACGTTGTGCTTAACATTTTTAAGCTTGTTGGAAACTATATGACTCCACCTTTCCTGCCACTGATCCATGATCCGATGCTTAAAATAACCTTTGAGGTCATCAGCAAGCACCCGATCACAATCAATAGTGGCCTTGGACAAAGCTCGCTTAGCTGCTGCATCAGCTGCTTCATTCCCGCGAATACCAACATGACTCGGTACCCAAATAAAGCGCACGATAGACCCTTTTGACGATAGTGTCATCAAGGTTGCTTGTATCTGCTGCAAGAGAGCATGTTTAGGGTACAATGAATCAATCGCTTTCAAAGCGCTCATTGAGTCTGACACAATAACAAAACAATTACGTGCGAGTGAGCAAATATAGAGAAGTGCTTGGTAGAGTGCATACAGCTCTGCCGTGTATACGGACGAGAGTTTGTGAAGTCGAAACTCACAAGCACCTCTTGCCGATATATAAGCACATGCAACCCTGTCGTCGTTCTTCGAACCGTCGGTGTAAATGCGAATCCATTGCCGATAGTTGGCAATGATTCGAGCAAACTCACGTTGGAACAGAATGGGTGGAGTAGCGGATCGATCTAGCTTTGAAAGCGCATAGTTGGTATTCGGACGGGAGAATGTCCAAGGAGGAAAGGGGCTGAAAGAAGTGTCTGAGGTTGAAGGAAGTTCAAAATTAACTTCGCCAAAAGTATTGCGAGATCTGATAGTAAAGGAACCCACCGAACGAGCCCTTCTGTCATAAATCTCCGCAAACTGTTGACCAAAGACAGGGTCAAAAACCGGGTGATATGGTTTCGACTTCATGGCTGCCGTGTAGTTCATGGTCATAAGCCTGCGACGATCATACAGAGAAGGCTCGCCAGCTTCGCACAATACACTTGGTATTGGGCTGGTACGAAAAGCACCAGTAGCTAGACGAATACCAGTACGGTGTATCGTATCAATGGTTTTGATAACGGATGGCCTGGCAGAAGCGTAAGCGATACAGCCATAGTTCAGCTTAGAGCGTATCAAAGCCCGATACAGGCGCAGCATAGAAATTCTATCGGCACCCCACGATTTGGAAGAAAGAACTCGCAATAGATTTAAAGAAAGCCGACATTTTGCCTTCAAAGCCACAAGATGGGCACGCCAGTTAAGCTTCTTGTCAAATAGAAGACCAAGAAAACGGAGTTTCCACAAATGGAAGATCAGTACCGTTGAGAGAGAGAACAGGATCTAAGTGAAGGTGACGGCGTTGACAAAAGTGAATGCACTCTGTCTTGGCCGCAGAAAATACGAAACTGTGCTCAGTAGCCCAAGTATGAAGACGATTGATTGTTAACTGCAGCTGACGCTCTATGGAAGCCATATTGCGAGAACTGCAGAAAATCGCCAAGTCGTCCACGTACAGAGATCCCAGCACAGGTGAACGAATACACTGAGCAACACCGTTGATGGCCACGACAAACAACGTGACACTCAGAATAGACCCTTGCGGTACTCCGTTTTCTTGAGTAAAAATGTTGGAGAGGTCATTTCCCACACGAACTTGAAAGTTCCTTAAGGAAAGAAAGCTTTCAAGAAATATGGGAAGATTACCTCTCAAGCCCCAGGAGTGTAAAGTGCGCATAATACCAAAACGCCAAGTGGTATCATAGGCCCGGGCAATATAAAAAAACACAGCTACCATATGTTGCTTGTTGAGAAAAGCATCCCGGATGGTTGATTCAAGTCTTACCAGGTGGTCTGCAGTGGAACGGTAACGGCGGAAGCCGCACTGGATGTTATCCAACAGGTTGTTTGATTCCAGGAACCAAACAAGACGCCTGTTGATCATGCATTCCATGAGCTTGCAGACACAACTGGTAAGCGAAACTGGGCGATAGCTAGATGGCAGTGTTTTGTCTTTTCCAGGCTTTGGGATTGGTACAATAATCGCATCACGCCATGGTGTTGGGCAAATACCGGAGAACCAAATGCGATTATACATTTGTAAAAAAAATGTTTTTCCAGCAGGATCCAAATGGCGAAGCATCTGGTAGTGAATAAAATTAGGTCCAGGAGCGCTGTCGTGAGAATCTGAAATCGCACTTTCAAGTTCATCCACGCTGAAAGAAAGATTGTAGATTTCATCGCCCGGCGAAACAAAATTGAGACATTGACGTTCCAAGATTGATTTTCGAGCGAGGAACTCAGCTTGATAGTGATTGGAACTTGAAGTATCCGCGAAAGTGGATGCTATAATATTAGCAACATCAGACCGACAGGTAATGACATTGCCATTAATTTTTAGGCCAGAAACAGTGCTAGATTTTGAGCGGCCAGATATTTTTCTGACCCTCTCCCATACCTTTGAAACTGGAGTGGAGGTTGTAATGGAAGAAATGTATTTCTGCTATGACGTTTTCTTACTCTTCCGAACAATTCTACTAGCTTTTGCCTTGGCTTGGAAGTAATGGATCATATTCTCGGTGGTTGGAAATCGCCTGAAATGGCGAAAAATACGTCGTTTTTCTCGGATAGCAATCTTGCACTCATCGTTCCACCAGGGAACGGTTATTCTATTAGAATGAATAGGTGTTAGAGGAATACTCTCTTGTGCAGCAGACTTGATTGCATCCGTGAAATACCGAACATGGTCGTCCACGTCAACGAAATCATTTTCACCAAATACGGCCAACTCCGAGAACAGATTCCAATCTGCTCGCTTTAAAGCCCATTTCGGACAACGAGCATCAGAATCTGAGCTCTGCAGAACTTTCAGAATGATCGGAAAGTGGTCACTTTGATGCAAGTCTGAGTGCACATGCCACTCAAACAATGGAGCTATTGCTGCAGAACAGATCGTTAGATCAATCGCAGTGAAAGATCTCCACGCGGCAGAAAAATGTGTCATACTACCATCATTTAAGATGACATGTGTACTTGCAGTGAATAGGTGTTCCAAGCGTCTACCGCGTTGATTAATCGTACCTGATCCCCATTCAGGATTATGAGCGTTGAAATCGCCCATAAGAATGAATGGAGCAGGCAATTGATCAATCAATTCAACGATATCACGCATATCGACATTGTCGTTTGGAGGAAGATAGATAGAACATAAAGTGACCAGAAAAGGAATAGCAACACGGACAGCTACAGCTTGTAATTCAGAATTCAAAGCAATCTCCTCACAATACACATTTTCGCGAACCAGAATCGCTACTCCACCACGAGCTTGGCCATCAGTAGGCACATCAGTACGAAATACTGAGAAGCCTCGTAATGAAGCAGCTCTGGTGTCTTGAAAATGTGTTTCTTGTAAGCATATGCAAGAGGGAGTCTGCTCGGCAATGAGAGCTTTAAATTCCTCAAAATGGCTGTAGAAACCATTACAATTCCATTGTAGTATGGGAGGCATTATTGAGATATGGAAGATATTTCTCGCTCTGACCTAGAAAGTTTTATAGTTGTTACTTCCATTGGAGAAGAAGATCTCGAAGAATGAGATCCCTTCTTTTTCGGAATTTTGATGATGGCGGAACTTGAAACATTCGATGTTTCTCGAACCTCCATCGTTTGTTTTTTGGAAATAATTTTCGGCGAAGTGGAAGGACTTGCCTTTAAATGTGTAATTTTGATCTTCGGTTTGTTGCTAACTTTCGTCTTAGATTGACTTATAATTTTTGTTGATGGATTCGAGATTGATTTTAAATTTTGAGTAACACTAGACTTAGGACTGGTAATTTTAACAACAGAAGGCAAAGTTGGAACAGTTGTGGAAATAATAGTTGAAGGAAGGCTATCGGTCTGAACGGCAATAGATTTTTTTATGACTGGTGTTGCAGCAATGGTTGCGAAAGAACGGTTAAACACAGGACTGGCTTGCGTTTTGAATTTCTTCCGGGCATCGAAATATGAAAGTTTGTCTATAATTTAGATTTCAATAATCCTTCTCTCCTCCTGATTGCGTGGACAATCGGAAAAGAAAGAAGGATGATTGCCAGAACAATTAACGCAACGGGCCGGACCTTTACACTCCTCGCCCAAATGCTCCAGCTCACTGCACCGTGGACACACAGCCTGTGCGTCACAACGGGATGCAGTGTGCCCGAACTTTTGGCATTTGAAACAACGCATTGGTCGAGGAAAGTACGGTCTCACCGAACAACTGTGGAACCCAACTTTATACCTTTCTGGAAGCTTATCTAGCGCGAAAGTCAAAACTACGGATGTGGTATTCTTTACCTCGCCGTTTTTCTTGGTAGTAAGTCGTCGACAAGTAACTACACCTTGACTCGATAGCTCTCGCGTACACTCATCCATCTCAACATATAACAGGTCGTAACACGATATTACGCCCTGACACGTGTTGAGGGATTTGTGCGCTGTCACTACAATTGGCATGCCAAATAAAACGGTCGATTTTAATAATGCCTTCGTTTGAGTTGAATTTGCCGTTTCAACTAGGAGGGTACCATCGCGAAGCCGTTTGGTGGATTTTGGTTCTCCACCAGCCAACTCGTTCAGGGACCTGGCTAAGCCAAAACAAGAGACTTCAGAAATAGATTTTCCTTCTTCAGTCCTTTTAACAATGAGAAATTTGGGCGAAAATTTATTTCCGCCCTTCAGAAAACTTTCTCCCTCGTCCGATAACGGACGAGATCTTTTTGGGGGAGGGGCCCCGGGGTTTTTATTTTGTTTGCCATAAAGAAATAGAACGTTTCATCTCCTGGTCTCCCCACCCACCACGGAGCCACAATTGGGGACGTCACACCACAAACTGGTGTGATCGCCAGGGCTAACCAGGAGATATAGTCCCCCTCACCTGGCAATAAGCTTCAGAACGCTGCGAGCCACTCTCTCCAACGTCGGAAGACGAAGGGTCGTGGGACTCACCTTACCGGTACACAGAACGTAACGGCAAGCCGATTGGTCAGATAGGGTTAGTATCTGACCACCCGTTTCGCAAGAATCCGAAGCCAAAGAGGTGTGTTGCGAGTAAGCTCAACCACCAGGATCATCTTCTCCTTCCTTACGGGTCTCCACGCACGGCAAACACGCGGGTGAGCAAAAGAAAAGGAAATAAAGGTCCGCAGAAGATTGGCCCACTATTCTTCCGGTATATATACAGGTTGAACTGTGTGTTTTTTACGAGGTACCTTCCTCGCCCATTGGTCGCCTCTTACGACCAGCAGAGGTGCTGCGGGTGAATTCTAACCCCCACCCGCAGGGGGATAAGTCATAGCGATGCTATGAATATCGCAGAGAGTGAAAATCATTCTGCTTTATTCAAAATTTGTTGCGACATGGTGAAATCCTTGAACAAAGAAGAAGAAGAACCGGAACCTGTGCATCAAACCGCAGACCCGTCTAATTCTTTGAATTCAACCAATCTTCCGCTTCAGGTAATCACGAATATTTCCAATAATGATAATAATATGTTCAATAACAAATATTATGATAATCCGTGTGATGGATTGTTCATAATCATTCGATCGACGATATGATTGAATTAACTAGCGGAGATTATGATATTTTGTTTAAAATGTGTTCCGATCACATGGCTCATCGACTTCGCCTCCGATTACGCAATCTATTGACGATTTTGAAGTGGTATTAAATGAGACTACCCGCGAATGATAATATTAAATTAGAAGACGATGATTTTACTGATCTATTGAGAAAGTGTGACAATATTTTGCAACCGACCATAGCAGCATTTCAACCCGTATCCCTGGTGCAGACTGGAAATGGTCATAAATTTTTTAATATTTTATCAGACGTCGAACGCATTGTTAAAGTTTTTAATATCATCGGTCGGCAGATCATTCTGAATATAATCGATCCCCCTGCTGACCAGAATCCCATTGCGTGGTTTAAGAATAGTATGGCATCCGTCGTGGATTATGTTATTAAAACGATTCCGGGTACAGACTTTGTCGGAATGACTTTAAATACTCCTAGATTAACGAACGGGCCTGCTTGGATTAGTTATCGACGTGCCGATCTGTTTCATGTTGATGTGATATGGGACATGGTTAATAACATTCTGCAAAGCAACGCAGAAATATTTTCAGACGGTGCATTTGAAATTCATATAACACGAGTTTCGATGCCTACAGGCCGTGGAAACAACAGAATTGGCCACGGTATGAAATTTGCAGAGCTATGTCGACGGAAACACGGTATTGCTGAGATCAACAATACCGATAAACTATGCTTAGCGCGGGCTTTAGTGGTTGCGCAAGCATGGGTGGATAAAGATCCGTGTTTCAAGGCAATTGCGAACGACCGCAATAATATGCAGCGTGCAAAAGCTCGTGATCTACTGATGAACGCTGGAGTCAACATACCTTTAGGAGTTGCAGGTATTGCCGAAATAGAAGAGTTTCAGCGTTTCTTAAGCAATTATAATATTGTTGTGTACGAGCTAAATGGACGAGGCCGTGTTATATACCATGGTAGACGTGGACCACAATTACCTCGTCTTAATCTTTTACACAGCCAAAACTATTTTTCAATGGTGAAAAGATTAACGGCTGCATTCTCATGCAGTTGTTTCTGCGAATCGTTTCATAAGCCCTACAATCAACTCGGAAACCATAAATGCGAAAACACTTGCCCGTTCGGTTTCAGAGCACCATCTTGTGATGTGACTGCGGCATGTGTTTTGTGTTTAGAGTTCAATCGGAGATTTCGTGGACAACAATGTTTTGCAAATCACAAAGTGTCGATTTTCAAAAAAATGCGCTCGTGTACAAAGTGCCTTAAATCATATATTGGTGCGGATAAGCGTGTGCATACTTGCGGGGAAACATTTTGTGCTATGTGTCAACGTTACAAAGTAGCGGGACATTTATGCTACATTGAAACGGACAAGAAAGGATTAGGTGATCAGAAGCCCTTTTTTATTTATTACGATTTCGAAACGCGTCAAGAGAGAGTGCTAGGCAAAGACTTCGAACATGAAGTAAATCTTTGTGCGGTACAGCAGGTATGCTCATCCTGTCGCGATACTGAAAATATTAATGTAATGTGTAACTCATGTGGCGTTCGACAACACGTGTTTCAAAAGAACGCACTTTCCGCTTTCATAGAGTATGCGCTATTACCTCGTGTTTCATTTTCGTCAGTTGTGTGTGTAGCTCACAATGCAAAAAGTTTTGATGTTAAGTTTATTTTAAAATATATCACAGAGTCCGTGAACATGAAACCCGATCTGATTATGAATGGTAGTAAAATACTACTAATGGAAATGAATAATAAAATTAAATTTATAGACTCAATTAATTACCTACCAATGCCTTTAGCATCACTTTCAAAAGACTTAGATTTACCAGATTCCGTTAAAAAAAGGTTATTTTCCCCATTTTTTTAACAAAACAGAAAATGAATTATACGTAGGCCCTCTGCCTGCTATTGAGTTTTACGGGGCAGACAGTATGAATGTAGATGCACGTGAAGCTATTATGTCATGGTATACGAAACAAAAGGCGGAGAATGTTGTATTTTGAATGGCACAAGATATTGTTGCTTATTGCATTTCAGACGTAGAAATTCTGCGTCGGGCATGCGAAAGGTTTAAAAACACTTTTATAATGGATTGCAATGTGTGTCCCTTCACGGAGGCTGTAACGATTGCAACCGCGTGTAATTCTGTGTTCCGACGGGAATATTTAAAAGTTAATACAATTGGCATTATTCCACGCAACGGGTACAGGCTGCGCGAGAACCACTCTAAAGTTGCATTGCAGTGGTTTATTTGCGAAGAGTTGGCGCGCGGTATTCAAATTGAACATGTCTGACGCGGAAAAGAAGTCATTCTCGGGCCAGGTTTAAAGGTCGATGGTTATTACGCTTTAGAAAAACGAGTTTTTGTAACCGAACTAACCGCGATAAGTCTTTATACGCGAAAACGAAAGAGAGTTTAAATTCACGATTCCAAAGAACAACTGAAAAGGTACTTAAGCTGCGTACCCGAGGCTTTAATGTCATTGTTATTTGGGAGAGTGAATTTAACCGAATATTAAAACTTGATAAAGATTTGTTTAAAATTTTAAAAAACCACTCATTGCTTAATTATTTACCACTGCGTGCCGGTGAAGCTTTTTTCGGAGGACGTACAGGAAATGCTTCTCTTTACAAAAAAGCAGTAGGGGAGGAAAAAATTAAGTATGTTGATGTGTGCTCGCTATACCCGTACGTTTGTAAATACGGAAAATTTCCTATAGGTCATACGAAAGTATGTTATGAAGTATTAGGACCTGGAAACAATATTGATACAGTCGAAGGCCTTATAAAATGCACCGTTCTTCCGCCTACCGATTTATTCCACCCTGTTCTGCCTCGTAAAATTCATGATAAATTAATGTTTGCATTGTGTCGCACATGCTGTGATGAATTGGAACAAGATGAGTGGACGCATACTATGGAGCAGAGAAAGTTCACTGGAACCTGGGTGGCGGACGAAGTACGCCGTGCTGTGCAGCTAGGATACAAAATCGTATTCGAGATATGGCAGTACAAGATCGCGAAAAATGCTGGAAAAAGATCGCTAGACAAACTGATGCTTAACTCTTTGTGGGGTAAGTAATAGACACACACACATAATTATTTAAAATAGAATTATAATTAAATTTTTTTCAAAAAGGTAAATTCGCTCAAACCGAAAATCGACCCCGTACTACTGGAACTGTACGAGCTCTGGTCAAATCTTGCTGTTACAGTAAACCAAATTATTCCGGCTGGAGAGAAAACGGTTTATGTATAGTGGGAACATCAGGAAGAATCCGCGGAACAGTTAAAATTTGTAAACGTGGTCATCGCCGCCTATACGACAGCACAAGCTCAGTTATGCCTGCACGAGTACCTGCATACTTTGGATCGTCGTGTTTTGCACAACGGCACGGACCTTCCAGACCAATATGAACCGCCCGTGGGTAATTTTCTCGGAAATTTAACCGACGAACTTAGTAGTTGTGGTCCAGGAAGTTATATTACAGAGTTCGTGTCGGATGGACCGAAGAACTACGCATACACGGTATACAGTACGGGAACTGGTGAAATTGTGCAAATTTGCAAAGTAAAGGGCTTCACCCTAAATTATAGTAAATCGGGCATAATTAATTTCACTTGTCTTAAAAACATGATTTTAAGCGATAGTGGTACAGTTCCATCGCCAGTTGTAACATTGCGAAATATTCGTATAACGAAAAACCATACGGTAGTTACGCGAGTTGAAACAGAAACATTTAATATTAATTTTATGAAACGGCGTTTACTTGATAACTGCTGCTCACTACCGTATGGTTTTAAACGTCGGAAACCTAATTAGTGTTTAAAATTATAAACTTATTTTTCTGTTAGTACCGTCGTTGTTGTTTATTTTTTATTTGTTACTATTATTATTACTATCTGGTAAACTAAGTTATTTTTATGTTGTTGTTGCTATTTATTTATGTTGCACTTGTTAGTGATTTTTTATTAAATTCTATATTTACCAGTGATTGTTGTATATATAAGTAGTGTAAAAATGGCGGTTCTAACCCAAAAAAAATGAACGTACCTCGTTTTTCACTAGAAAAACCGTGAAAAATGCCTATAAAAGAGTACTTTTGCCCTATATTTACGGTTTTTTGCTAGGAAAACCGTAAAAATGCCCATAAAAGAGCCCTATTTTTAGTAAAATGTACAAAAAGTGTAAATTGACAAACCTGAACGTATCGACAAATTTTTTCCCTAATAAATGGAGAATAAAAACGAATTAGCGAGTATGCTAAATAGTAGTAATTCACAATTTAGAAAATTTGCAGAGTTGGAGAATAAAACGTATAAAATCGAATATTTTGAGGTAATTGAAGGAAAGTATGGTGAGCAAATAATAGTTGGTAAAGAGAATTTTAAAGTATCATTACCCGAACGGTATAATAGATTTATACCAAGTTTTGAAGAGTTGAACAGTAATCCTCCTAGTTTAAAATATAACGGTAAGAAGAAAATAGGTACTAGAGAGATGCATGATATGGAATTTGTTTAAACGAATAGTTAAAAATATAAAAAAATAAATATTTAATAAATAAAGTACATTAAACATAAATAAAGTACATAAAACATAAACTAGACATAAATAAAGTACATAAAACATAAACTAGACATAAATCAAATACATAAAACATGAATCATAAATTAATATAATTTTTTCTTTAAGGGACCGTCACAGTGTGAAATTTTCAAAAAATCGATTTTTTTTATTTTTTATTTTCCGTTAGTATACACTGTTATAAACATTCTCCCCAATTTTTAAATCGAAATTCGTATTATTTCGGTCGCTACAGCCTTTCTTAGAAAAATCGATTAGAGTGTCTGGCGCGCCGTCCGCCGTAGAACAGTTATTCCTATTGTCCTTTTCCTACCTGGACGTGTACCTTTGCACCAGCCGGGAATTAGCTCTACAACGTCGCAGTAAATGGGCAAAGTACATCAGTTCGCTTTCGACAGCCAGTATGGATATACCTACGAATAAAACGCCTGAAATATCAGTGCCGCTGGATAGAAAAGGCTCGAGGACAAACCGTTCACGACAGGAAAGAAAAAGGTCCGCAGGGTTCAAAGGAACAAATCGACATTTTATTGAGACCGATGAAACGTTCGCAAGTACTTCGGCGGCGAAAATTGCGAAAAAGAGCCCAGACTTTGAGGTAAAAATCGACCAAACATTAAGCTATGTTTTGATCGAATTTTGTTTAGTTTTCGTCGCTCTACAACAATTATTGAAATGCAAAAAGTGTAACAGTGACGTGAAATTTTATAAAAAGTCGATTCGAGGATTGGGGTGTACAATTTATGTTGATTGTTTGTGTGAGAATCCGGCCGAGATAAAGTCTTGTCCGCTGATAAGAAATGCTTACGAAATCAATCGTCGTTTTTGTTTCGCCATGCGAATGCTCGGCATGGGTATACATGGCATTAAAAATTTTGTTGCTTTGATGGATCTGTCTTCAACTTTCAATACCACAACTTATTACGGAATCATAGAAACGATGCACATTGCTGTATGCTCGATCTACGAGGCCGTTATCCGAAAAGCGGGCACCGAAGAAAAGGAAAAAAATTTGGAAGCGGGAAATCGGGCGGATATACTCACGGTGTCTGGTGATGGATCTTGGGCAAAGCGCGGTTTTACTTCACGCATAGGTATCGTGTCTCTGATTGGAAAATATACCAATAAAATCGTGGACGTTACTGTTAAGTCAAGCTTTGGCCGAGCTTGCTTACGTTGGAAGGGAAAAGAGAAAACTATCGCGTTCAAGAGATGGAATGAGACGCACGAACCGGCTTGCAACGTGAATCACGAAGGCAGCGCCGGAAAAATGGAGGTTGATGGCATAATTGAAATGTTCAAGAGATCTGAGGAGCTACATAGTGCAAAATACGGACTTTATATTGGAGATGGAGATAAAAAGACGTTCAAGATGTTGTGCGAAGCCGAGCCTTACGGTGACGATCTTATCGTAAAAAAGAAGGAATGCTTTTTGCACGTGAAAAAACGTGTTTATAAAAGGGGAAACGAAGCAAGAAAAAGGTTGGTTCAATTGAAGAAAGCCAAACAGCAAATTGCAGATACAGCAGAAAAAAAAAACAACCAAGAAACCTGCTAACAACGAACCGAAAAAAGTGCAATTGACACTAAACTTACTAATAAAATTGTCCGACTATTATTGCTTAGCAGTTGGTCAAAACTCCGATTCCGTTGAAAATATGAAGACAGCTATATGGGCGACATTTTATCACAAAAGCTCAACTAATGCAAATCCTCAGCATCAGTTTTGCCCTTCGGGGGGAGATTCGTGGTGCGAATGGCGCAAAGCTGAGGCCTCTGGATTTCGGGAAAAATATTCTCATCCACCAGCGCTCGACGACGATGTCCAAGAGGTTTTGAAGCCGATTTACGAAGATTTTACTACAGACGATTTGTTAGAGAGATGTGCGGGCGCAAACACTCAAAACAAAAATGAGAGTTTTAATCATTGCGTCTGGCAACTCGCCCCCAAACATATATTCTGTGGGAAAAGAATTGTGGAAATCGCGACGTATTGTGCAGCTTGTACGTTCAATGAGGGATATGATCCAATCCTAAAAATCCTGGAGGTAATGGGGGTCACCGTAGGGCCGGCAGCCGCGGACTTCGCTGCTAAGTACAGGGACGAGCGCATCGCAGCCGCGGAACGCCGAAGCTCTCTGGACAGCAAAGAAGCCAGGACAGCTCGTCGAAACAAACATTGTGCCGAAAATAAAGACTTTGAGGAAGCAGAAGGAATATTGTATGGACCTGGCATCGCCGATTGAATGTAAGTAGGCGATTTATCTGAAAATTCCTCACTCCAAACTTTAAACGCGTTTTTCTCGGAATGGTGTTTTTCAAAACGGTACCCACTCTCAAAGGAACAGTTTTCAAGCTATCCCTCTGGAATTTTGGCTGAACATTCTTCACGTCATTCTTTATGTTGCTATGGAAGCGTTTTTTTTTTTTTGAAATCTTCCAATTTTTTTTACGAATAATTGTCGAAAAAATAGGCTGAATTCGATACTTTTTGTAAAACCGCCGCCATTTTTTCAAATTTCATAAAACAAAAAGAAGCCTCCATAGAGACATAGAGGCTTTCCTACAGATTAATAATCTTTTTGAAATTTTGGTTTCAGATGAAACTTGCGTCGGCAATCGTGGGCACCGTGCGGGGCCTCTTTTTTCAACGCCATTTTCAATATATAAAAACAATGTTAAACAATAAATAAATCAGTTTGAAAAAAAATCATTTTGTATTCTCCATTAGTGCTGTAATTTGTAAAAAAAAAAATCAGACCGATTAGTTTAGCCTGGCCATCAATAAAAAAATCGCGAAAATCAGCTATTTTTCGGGAGGTCACACTGTGATGGTCCCTTAATAAATGTATGATAAGAGCTTTGAGAAGTTAGTAAAACAATTTAATTTCTCTAAGAAAAAAACAATAGATGCTTTAAAATTATATAATCAGAGTGAGTTTGATAAAATTGAAGCTTTAGAGAAACAATATAAACTTATAATTAAAGTTTTTGAATAAACAAGAAAAAGCCATAAAAGAAACAACAAATGTTATTACTGATGCAAGTATATCAAGAAATGCAATGGTACACTGGCGAAATCCTATAGCATCATCAACTTTAAATGATTCATATGAAGGCGATGAAGAAACAATAGTACCAATGCCAAAACAAAGAGTAGTTCTACCAGGTGAAATGGCTGTTGTTAATTCCATAGAAAATGCATATTTAAATCGACGACAAGATGAAAGAGACACAACTTACAGAATTAGTCATAAAACTGAGCATGGTTATAGAATGGGGCAAAAGATGAATAAAACGAGAGATTTGTTATTTAATGGTTATAAAATAGATTTCGATGAAGATCATATTATATTATACAACAACACTGAACAACAAAATAAGAAATATCCAAAAAATGAGAATATATTGACATTCTTAACATTGAAACAGCCACCTTACGAAGATTGGAATAAATTTAAAAATGCACATGTAGCTGACTATACAAATTATAGAGAAATTTTATTTCTGACAAGAACATTGCATATGTATGATCAACCTACACGTCAGATAAGATCTAGTTCAGATAAATATAAACAACTAATATCACCTATGTGGCAAGATTATAATAACTTTAGAGGTGCACCTATATATACATCGTCACCAAAGACCAAGCAACAAGCAATTTGATAAAAATAGACCTATACCATCAACGTCATCTGGGAAAGGTTTATTTAAAAAAAATAATACAAAAGAAAAAGAATATGTGTATTGGGATGATCCTAAAGAATTACAAGATCGCTTAGATTATCTAAAAGCGGAAAAACTATCTGGTAACGATAACGTTTAAAATGAAATAATAAATATAGAGGAGGAATTACATGAGAGGTATGGTAGCGGTATTAATTTTTTTCCTCTTAAATGGTACTAAATAAATTTGGAGATAGTGATGAATATCTAGAAAATAATAATGTTAAAGTTGTTCCTGGAATAGGGTTTAAGTTAACAGATGTTGGTCATTATGATATACAAAAAAGGAAATTATGTAATGTGGGAATGTCTGAAAATGTGAATGATGCATGTAAAAAATATTAGGTTGACCAATTAGTATTAGATAGTATGATAAAAATTGAAACTGACATAAAAATTAAAACAAATGATATGGGTAAATTAATTAATGAAAATACGAAGTCTTTGATAAATCAGAGACTTACCACTATATTTAGAGAATTAAATAATCCTATTAAAAATCAATTTAAACGGCTGTCAATACCAATTTAATTACGATATAACAAATTTGATGAAGACGGTTTCTATATACGTGAATATAGTATATCTAATGATACTATTTATCGTCTACCATTTAACATAAAAATTGAAAAGTTAACAATATTCCCAGAAGGTGCATGCAGTGAAGTACATGATAATGATAGAGAATTTAAAACATTACAAGTACTGATAATGTTTCATGGGCCAATATAAGTGTTGAATTAATTATTACGCATCAGTAGATTTCTTATGTAATAAATGAGTGAGTATTGTGTTAAATGTAAGACAAATGTAAGAATGTGACTAGAACAACATCTAAAAAAGGTCAGCCAATGTTAGAAGGGGAATGTGTAGTTTGTAATACAAATAAATGTTCATTTATAAAAAAAAAAAAATAGGTGAAGGTATTAAAGAAGATATCGCGGATGAAATACATAAACCATTAAGGCGTAATTTTCAGAGACGTAAAGTTTTAACAATAGCAATTGATGATTTATGGCAGGCTGATTTAGTTGAAATGATTACAAATCAGGATAAAGGATATAAACATATTTTGACAGTTATTGATGTATTTTCTAAATTTGCATGGGCTATTCCAATTAAAAATAAAACTGGAGAAAGTGTATCTAAAGCGTTTAAATCGATTATAACTAACCGCAGTCCAACACATCTACAAACTGACCGTGGACTTGAATTTTATAATAAAATCTTTCAGCAGTTGATGCATGACAATAAAATTAATCATTATTCAACATACTCTGAAGTAAAAGCATCTGTTGCTGAACGATTTAACAGGACACTTAAAGAAAAAATGTGGAAGCGATTCACTGTAAACGGTAATTACAAATGGTTCGATTTGCTACCTCAATTAGTAGAAGAATATAACAATACTATACATAGCACAATTAAAATTACACCTGTACAAGGTTCAATGAAAGAAAATGAGAAATCTTTAAAAAAAATTTTTGCTCAAACAGTACCTACTATACCTCTCAAGTTTAAAATAAATGACAAAGTAAGAATGTCAAGGTATAAAACTATTTTTGCGAAAGGTTATACACCAAATTGGTCGAATGAAATATTTACCGTTTGTAAAATAATATATTCTGACCCTATTACATATCATATTAAGGACTATAAAAATAAATTAATAGAAGGTTGTTTCTATGAACAAGAAATGTTTAAAACAAAGTACCCGAATGTTTTCCTAGTAGAGAAAGTAATAAGACGTAAAGGTAATAAAGTGTTTGTTAAATGGTTAGGGTTTGATAACACTCATAATACATGGATAGAAAAAGATGCTGTAATAAATTAACAAATTTATTTTGTTATAAATGGATGGTCCAGATTATTTTATATGTAGAGAATGTTTAGAGTGTGCATTTAGAAGAAATGATAAAATACCTTCTTGTGACAATTGTGGGTTCTATATAATAACTAAATCAATTAAAAAATATTTTACAAAGCCATGTAATAAAATCAAATATTTCGTAAAATTACTACGTGAACATAAAGAGTTCTAAAGGCAGAGTAATATCTCTGTAAATGTATATTCTTTTGATGAGCAAGAAATAATATTTCCAGTATATGTAACAAAAGACAAGAAAGATCAACATATAAATTTGTTGTATATAAAGGACGATAAGAATAGTCACTATTGCTGGATAAAAAGTATTTCACGATTAGTGGGATCTCAATTATCTAAGTATGAAGGTTCAAAGTATCCCTGTGATCGATGTTTATTATTTTCTAATTCAGAGTATAAGTTAAACATTCACAAAGTTGATTGTAAAACCAAAGATTCAGTAGAAGTAGTTATACCAAGTGAAACTGAGAAAATCCAGTTTAAAAACTATAGAAATACCATGTAAATTCCATTTGTTATATATGCAGACTTTGAATGTCTAACAAAAAAAATTCAAACATGTGCACCATCAAATAACAAATCATACACACATAGATATGAAAAACATTAACCTTCAGGTTTTTGTTATTATATAAAATACATACATAAAGAATATAAGCCGCCTGTTGTATATAGAGGTCCTAATGCCGCAAAAGTATTTATGGATAGAATTAGACAAGAAGTAGAAGAAATTGGTAACTATTATGATGAAATTGAGGAAATGTTACCTCTTACCAATACAGAAATAGAACAATATAATACTAATAATAATTGTACTTTATGTGGGTGTAGGTATACAGAACAAAATAAAAAAGTACGCCATCATGATCATTTGACTGGAAAATATATAGCACCTCTTTGTAATACTTGTAATTTAAAATGCCAAAATCCTAAATTTGTGCCTGTATTTTTCCATAACTTGTCCGGTTACGATTCACATTTATTTATCAAAGAACTTGCTTATGTTGACCATGAAATAAATTTAATCCCATGTAATGAAGAACGGTATATAAGTTATACTAAACATACAGATGATCTACAGATTAGATTTGTGGATTCATTTAAATTTATGTCGAGTGGTTTGGAATATCTTGCAAAGAATTTAAAAAAAGAACAAAAAACATCATTGACTAAATACTTTAAAGAAGATGAGGTTGACTATGTAACTAAGAAACTAGCATATTGCTATGAATACATGGATTCATGGTCAAGATTTACAGAGACAAGTGTTCCACCTAAATCGGAATTTTATAGCGAACTAAACGATTCAAACATAAGTGATACAGACTATGAACATGTATTAAATGTATGGAATAAATTTAATATGCAAAATCTAGGAGTCCTTCATGACTTGTATGTAAAAACAGATGTATTATTGTTGGCGGATATATTTGAGAATTTCAGATTAATATGCTACAATTTATACAAATTAGACCCAGCATGGTACTTTACAACACCTGGACTAACATGGGATGCAATGTTAAAATATACAAAACAGGAATTAGACTTAATATCTGACTATGATATGATTTTAATGTTTGAAAAAGGTATTAGAGGAGGAATAGCACAGTGTTGTAAGCGGTATGTAAAGGTTAATAAGAAATACATAGAAGATTATGACCCCGCAAAATCATCTAATTATTTAATGTATTTAGATGCCAATAATTTATATGGTTGGGAAATGTCGCAGAAGATGCCATATGCAGGTTTTGAATGGGCCAGTAAAAATATTAATTTAAATCTAGCGGATGATGCAAATGAAGGATATATTGCTGAAGTTGATTTAGAATATCCCATGGAGTTACATGATTTACATAAAGATTTACCACTGGCACCCGAATCAAAAAATCCACCAGGATCTAATGAATGTAAATTACTAACTACATTGGATAACAAAAAAAGATATGTTTTACATTATAGAAGCTTGAAACAGTATCTTTCAAAGGGAATGGTTTTAAAACAGGTACACAGAGTAATAAGTTTTAGACAATCTTATCGGTTAAAGAATTATATAGACTTGAATACGGAAATGAGAGAGAAAGCAAGTAGTGAATTCGAAAAGGACTTTTATAAATTAATGAATAAGAGCATATTTGGAAAGTAAATGGAAAACAGTAGAAAATATGTAAACATAATACTATGTCCAAATGCTATAAAAAGTGAAAAGCTTATAAGCAAACCAAACTTTAAACATAGAAACATCTTTACTGAAAATCTTGTGGCCATACATATGAATAAAACTAAAATAACATTCAACAAACCAATTTACATTGGTTTGTCTATATTAGATATATCAAAAGAGTTAATGTATGATTTCCATTATAATGTTATGAAACAAAAATATAAGCATAATATAGAGTTACTCTATCAAGATACGGATTCCTATATTTATAATATTATCACGGAAGACTTTTATGAAGACATGAAACATATGATAGATCACTTTGATACATCCGACTATCCTGTTGATAATAAATATAACATACCCATAGTGAACAAAAAGGTACTTGGAAAAATGAAAGATGTAAATATGGGCTCTCCAATGACAGAATTTGTTGGCTTAAAGGCAAAAATGTATGCGTTTGATGAATTAGCTAAAACAGTTCAAAAGAAGGCAAAAGGTACCAAGAAAAATGTAGTTAAGAATAATATTACTATTGACGATTATAAAAACTGTTTATTCAATAGCGAGAAGATGTCCAGAACAATGAATACTATTAGAAGTGTAAAGCATGAAATTTATTCCATCAATCAAAATAAAATTGCTCTGAATCCTGCCGATAATAAAATATATATTCTAGAAAATAGGTTTGACACATTACCATGGGGTCACTATTCTATTAATAAAAATTAACGGTAGATATATTAATATTTAAATAATAAATATAACAAATAATTGTAGATATTTAAATTAAAATATTTAAATAATAGATATAAAATTGTTGGAATCAAATCGAAATGCGCTCATGAAAATGTCTACAATATCGACATATCAGTGTATCGAGGTGTCAGGCAAGAGGGCGCTGACTACCTTTATAGTAATAGATGTTCTTGTTTTTTTTATATGGTTGTGTAACAAACGCGCGTCTTAAGATAACGTGCACGCGTTTGGCTCCCTCTTAACTATATGCGTGTAGCGATGTTTCTTCTTATACTCACCTGGTGGTTGGTTTTTAGGTGAGATCTTCTAATACACACTTTAAGGTCCAGACTGGGGTTAGCTCGTTAGAGATTAAATTGGTTTAACAATAAATAACAATTTAATTCAAAACAATAAAAATATAACAAATACGACAACAAAAATGAATTTACAAAAAGATACTGAATAAAGCTTAAGTTACTTACTGACAAAATAATACTCGCTAATCGCAATCTGAACTGAGACCTCGATGTCAAGCGACATCGCGGTTTTATACTCAATTTTGACCTAAATTCAAATGGCCGATACTGCAAACAAATCCCGACCTAGCAACATTTCGCTAAATGCGGAATGTACAATATTTTTGCAACTGTTGCTAGATATGACGTAGCTAAATGCATTTGCTAATCGTGAATTACCTAGCTCAACAAAACTGAACTAGGTACGCAACTAGCTTGATTTGTTACAGTTGTCCGTGTGTCTTCTTTTTCCCACACATATAATTGTACTATCGTTTTTTTTCTTTTAAGTGCTAATAATAATAAATACGTTTAATCAGTTCATAATAAAGTGTCTCAGTTATTTTACGAAACCTACATATTTCTGACAGGTTATGGGCCCAGGCTAGTGAGCTTCGCGTTATGTTCAAAAACACTTTGTTTTTGGTTTGAGTAAAAATGGCTACCGCAACGGGTTTTTCAAACATTGAAAAATTAACTGAAAACAACTATGTGGAAAGTACAAATGAAAAGCGTGCTAGTATTTAACGACCTTTGGCCATACGTTGACGGCACAGAGGTTAAGCCAGAAGAAAACGTTCAAAACTGGATAACCAAAGACTCGAAGGCCTTGGCGCTGATCAACCTGAGTATCACGCACAGCCAACTCAACCATGTGAAGAAAGCGACAACTTCCAAGGAAGCATGGATGGACTTAAGGTATTATTTGAATCACAAGGCCCTGTGAGGAAGGCTGCGCTCTACAGGCAACTCCTACGAATGGAAAAGCCGGCGGAAATCAGCATTTCGCAGTATGTAACTGATTTCACGCACACGGCGGAACAACTCGAAAAAGCAGGTATCCAGATACCAGATGAATTGTTAACGATAATGTTACTAGGGTCATTGCTGACCGAGTACGAAAATTTCAGTGTAGCAATAGAGTCACGAGATAACATACCAAGCTTCGAAAATTTAAAAATTAAAGTCATCGAGGAGGAAGCGAGGCAAAACGATCGCGTAGTGAAATCGGGCGAAAATGCAAATAAAGCATTGTTAACTCGCGGGCGTGACGAACAGCCGAAACGAGCTGTTTGGTCGAAAAATGAAAGTTTTAGAACAAATAAGTTCAAAGGAAAGTGTTTCAATTGCAATAAAGTCGGACACTTGAGTCGTAATTGTAAATCCAAACCGAAAAACGACAGATCGCATAACGGGAGCGTTGCAATGACAGCGATTGCTTGTAACGCAGACATTGTTAATCGGGATAAAGTTTGGTATCTTGACAGCGGTGCGACGCGACATATGTGCAACGACGAAAGACAATTCGCTATTTTGAACGAAAACACGAAAATGAAAGTATATACGGCATCAGATCATTTCGAAAAATCGATTGGCGATGGTGATGTAAATTTAAACGCGAAATTAAATCAACGTGAAACGAACTCTGTTAAATTGAAAAATACATTATGTGTATCAGGTCTACGTAACAACCTGTTATCTGTATCAAGTGTCACTGCTAACGGTTATACGGTAACATTTAAAAGAGACCATGCGACAATTAACAGAGAGGATGGTTCGATAGCCCTTACAGCGACGAAACGTGACCATATGTACATTGTAAATGAAAAACCGGAACAAGCCGCAATCGTATATCAAGGAAATAACGAAAATCTGCTTAGATGGCATCAGCGATACGGGCATCGTAATATTCAAGACCTAAAGAACATGAAAGATCAAGAAATGGTTTGTGGCTTAAACTTAACGTCAAGTATAGGCAAAATAAACTGCGAAGTTTGCGCGAAATGTAAAATTCATGTGCAACCGTTTAAACAATCAACGAACCGCGAAAAACAAGTTCTTGGACTAGTTCATTCAGACATTGGTGGTCCAATGACTACCGAATCGTTAGGGGGCGCAAAATATTTTGTTACTTTTATCGATGATTGTTCCAGGTATACAGAGACGATTACGCTTCGAAAACGATCGGATGTGCTGAATGTCTTCAAAAGCTACAAACGAAGAGTAGAGAAGCAAACCGGTTACCAAATCAAGAAACTCCGTACTGACAACGGCAAGGAGTATCTATCAAACGACTTCAAGAGGTTCCTTGAAGAAGAGGGTATTTCGCACCATTTGACAGTCGAATATACGCCTCAGCAGAATGGCGTCGCGGAGCGAGCTAATCGCACTTTGGTCGAGATGGCCAGATGCATCATGCTGCAAGCTGACCTTCCGAAGTCCCTGTGGGCTGAAGCAATCAACACGGCAACGTATCTCCGGAATAGATGCGCGACAAAATGTCTTAACGGAACGACTCCTTTTGAGGTATGGACACAAAGAAAACCGTATGTTGGATTTTTTAGGATCATGGGCAGCAAGGCTATTGTACTGAATAAGGGTCAAAGAAGAGGCAAGTTCCAACCTAAAGGTGACGCATATATACTGGTGGGTTACTCTGAAGAGTCGAAGGCTTACCGACTTTGGAAACAAGGAACGGAAACTGTAATTAAGGCACGGGATGTTAAGTTTATCGAGCACGTCGAAAGGCAGACGCCTGAAATTGAAATTTTCGAATCAACATACCCTGTGACCTACGAACCGAGTAAAACGACCCCAGAACCACCCAAAGAAGCAATCAAGCATGATGACAGCTACAGTAGAGAGGATGCATCAACTGAAACAGATTCGGAAGCTGACGAGAAAGCATCGAGTAATCAACGTCGAATGCCGGGCCGTCCAAAACTCTTGAGAACAGGCAATGTGGGCAGACCGCGAAAAATCTACAATAAGAAAATGGGAAACTCAGATACCACATCTGCATCGCAAATCTCAGAGCTTGACAACAAAGATGCATGACTGACCGCCATGCAAAAGGAATACGACACACTTCAAGAAAACAATACGTGGATTCTCGTGCACAGACCTACTGAAATAAGAGTGTTAACAAATAAATGGGTGTTCAAGACAAAAATCAACGAAGACAGTAGCATCAACAAATACAAGGCGAGACTAGTTGCACGCGGACACACTCAAGTAGCAAGCCTCGACTACGAAGAAGTATTTGCACCTGTCGCAAGGTACGAGACAATTCGCACATTATTAGCTGCTGCAGTAAAAGAAGAAATGCATGTACACCAAATGGACGTAGTATCAGCCTACGTGCAAGGTGAACTAAGCGACGAAGTGTACATGGAACAACCCGAAATGTTTGTTGAGCCTGGACACGAAGAAAAAGTCTGTAAGTTGTTGAAACCACTGTACGGTCTAAAACAGTCAGGTCGTGAGTGGTACAGGAAACTTGACAAGTACATTACAGACAACGAAGGCAAGCGAATTCCGTCAGATCCTTGCGTTTATGTGTTTGGCGAAAATAAGGACAGAGTGATCATGATAATTTACGTGGATGACTTCATCCTGGCATCCAAGAACATCAAGTCACTGGAAAGCATCAAATCAAAAATGAAATCAACGTTTAAGATGGTGGATCTTGGACAGATAAGCAACATTCTGGGAATCAATATTCAACGCGATGGCGCTACCGGCGGTATCAGACTTTCTCAGAAGAAGTACATCGATGAACTGCTTGCGAGATTCAACATGGAAGATGCAAAAACCACGTCAACACCAATAGAACCGAATTTGAAAATTACTAAAGATATGTGCCCGACAGCGGACGAAGAAAGACAGTCAATGAAAAACCGACCTTATAGGGAACTGATAGGTGGCTTGATCTATTTAGCAAATGCGCCCCGTCACGACATAGCGTTCGCGGCGAGTACATTGAGTCGATTTTGCTCTGATCCAGGACAAGACCATTGGTGGATTGCTAAGCGAGTATTAAGATATTTAAAAGCAACGTCACATCATGGCATCAATTGCGTAAAAGACAAAGAATGTTTTAAGGCGTATACGGACTCCGATTGGGCCGGCGACGTAGACGATCGCAAGTCATGTTAAGGAAACGTTTTAACGTTATCAGGCGGTCCGATAAGTTGGAAGTCTAAAAAGCAAGTATCCGTTGCATTATCTACTATGGAAGCCGAATATGCAGCTCTATCCGAGGTTTCACGAGAAATTATTTATATCCAACGTCTGTTAAATCATATGGGTTTTAACACATGTGTACAAACTCCGATTAAATTATATTGTGATAATCAAAGTGCGATAGAGTTAAGTAAAAATGCTGTATTTCATAAACGAAGCAAACATATAGACATTCGTTATCATTTCACACGGGAGTTGGTGGAAAACAAAGTTATACAGATTGAGTACCTGCGAACTGACTATATGCCTGCCGACATTATGACAAAATCATTAACTAAACATAAACATGAGAATTGTATTAAAATGTTAGGATTATTGTAATAACGAAATTTATTCACTGGTCGAGCTTATGAAGCACATATCGATAGAGGGGGTGTTGGAATGAAATCGAAATGCGCTCATGAAAATGTCTACAATATCGACATATCAGTGTATCGAGGTGTCAAGCAAGAGGGCGCTGACTACCTTTATAGTAATAGATGTTCTTATTTTTTTTTATATGGTTGTCCGTGTTTCTTCTTTTTCCCACGCATATAATTGTACTACCCTTTTTTTTTCTTTTAAGTGCTAATAATAATAAATACGTTTAATCAGTTCATAATAAAGTGTCTCAGTTATTTTACGAAACCTACATATTTCTGACAAAAATATAATTGTAGATATTTAAATTAAAAAATCTAAATACTAAATAGATATAAAAAATAATTGTAGATATTTGAATTAAAATATTTAAATAATAAATATAAAATATAATTGTAGATATTTATATTAATTATTTAAATAATAGATATAAAAAATAGTTGTAGATATTTAAATTAAAATACTTAAATAGATATATAAAAAATAATTTTAGATATTTAAATTAAAATATTTAAATAAAATTAATGTAGTTAAGATAAAATGTTCTCATTAAAGCGACGGCTATATTTACCATTTGCCATATCTTTCTCCGTATTTATGGCTAGAAAATCATATTTCTTTTTCCAACAAAAATTACAAAGATCTCTAAACTTTTCTATACTCATATCCGTACCAGCGAAATCATTATATGTTCTAAATTAGTACTATCAGTAAAGTGACAAAGTATAATATAGTTTGCATTAGCTCTGACCATCTGTTTCGGTATGCGGCTTAATGTTTGACATGTGCATATTCAACAAAGACCATAATGTCTACCTCTACTAAAGTAATCTTCAAGTATTTTTATTTTTCGTGTATCAATATCATCAAATATTGCTACTGAATTAGGTTTTACATTTTCTACAGGTGTAACGTCGTCAGCATATTCAAATTTGTAAAAGCCTATACGATTTTTCAAATGACTATTCATTTCATTTACAAACTCTTCAAGATATTTGTATTTTAGTTGATGTAATGATTTTGAATAAACATATATATTTTGATATATTAAACCGTTATGCGTATCTGTTAACATTTGTAATATAATGTTTGTTTTACCACAATTTGATGGTCCACATATTATACATCTTATAGTGTTGGGGAAATATTTAAATCTATTTTGTTGCTCTTCTTCTATAGTTATATTCTCTAAACCTTTTCCTACTTTTTTAATTTTAAACTCCATTTATTAGCGATTAAAAGTCTTTTACTACCGTGTATGTCAAGCTACTATATTTTATATTTGTATCACTAACTATCAGACAGTGTACAATAGTATTTTCTGGAAACTTTTTATTAAACTGAAAGTCAATCTTTACATCTGTAATTGATTCCTTTATGGTCTCGTTTTGATATAAACAATCTATAACAAATATTGGATAGTTTTTATTAAACTCATATTTAGAAACAATAGGTGCATTAATATGTTTGTTATTAAGGAAATATGTCTTTTGAAAGTTTTTAAACATTGTGTATACACTACTATAGTCATTGTGGTCAGTATCTAACATTAAGTTTTCCTGTGGATAGCCATCGTTGTTTAATAATGCTTTTATATCATGCAGGTCAATAAAGTCTAATTTTGAATTATCTACAGTTACATCTGTATTAGAAAACGCCATGATAAAATATTTTGGACGTTTTGCTAGGGTTGCTACTCGCCAAGTTTATTTCATCACATCTCTAGGAATTGTAGGATTACATTCATAAGTCCAAGAATTATAATTAATTATTTGCTGTTTGTTTGAAGCTATAAGATTACAAATTTCTATTTGTTTTTCCAATGTGCGAATTACAAGAGGCATACTCCAATATACTTCTGAAATATTAATTTGCAAATTGTCTTTTAATGTCACAGGTGCTAATAAACAATTTGAATCATCGGTTGCTCTAAGTAGTTGTAGTTCCTGACTGACACGTAAAATAGCTTTATTATATGTATCAAATACACCGAAAATATTTTTTAGTGGTACAGTAATGGAAAAATATCCCTTTTCATCTAAAACATTCTCAGTGCCCCAGCCATCAAACATGTCTTGTTTATTAAAAGTAGTTAAACCTTTAATTGTTGTTGTATAACCTGGAGCAATAACTACTTCTACTTCTTTACAGGATATTAAATATTTTATTTGTGAATAGAGATGCATTATACCATTTTGAACAAATTGAATCGTCTTATAATTAGCAGATGTCAGTGGAATACCTTTGCCTATAATCTGACCGGCTATTATAAGATTACTGTTTGCAGTGTCATAAATAACATCCTGATTGGGTACTTTAATCTCTGTAAATGTATTTGGTGTATTAATTCTACCTACTATTATAGGTAAATAATTTATATATTGGTAACGCTGGATAGGTGGTTTATGTACTCGCTCATTAATAGAATAATCAAATATTGCTGTATCCATTTATATAGAAAAAAATATTCGTTTTTCTTATATGTAAAGTTATTATCTAAGGTTAAGTTCTAAAGTCTATTAAATTATCATCTTGATCTATTAGTTTTAATTCCAATTTATCTATCTTATTTAATATTAGTGGATAATATGCCAAGTTAATAGGTTGCTCAATTATATCTTAACCAGGTCTTACTTTTAGAAAAAATTCATATATTGTACTTGTTTCTGCCGAGCCGATATACCATCCTTTTGTAATATTTGAACATACTTTGATAGTCTTAACAGGAAATATATCCAAAGTGTTATCAGACATGTGCAGTATGTTTGGCTGTAGTACCCTTTTATTAAATCCCAGCAATGGTCCTATTGAGTTATATGTTGTAAAGTCGATGGTATAAATACTTTTAATCATATTTTTCATAGTATTGTCATTTGGTTTTAATGTGAATCCTATACCGATAATTTCTTCTAGTATGCCTTTCAAGTCTTTATATCTATATGTACCATCATCAATTTTAATTGTTTTACTAACACCCTCTTTAATATAAGTAAAAGTATTATTTTTTTATTTTTCTGAAACATTTGGAATAGTAAATGATATTTTTAACTTTTCAGACACAATTCATATCTACCATCTGATAAATCTAGTGGGGGGAAATAATTAGTAATTAAAATAGATTGTTTCAAATTTTTATAATTATCTAATGTGAGTGTACCCTTTTATTATAAAAGAAATTATATATAAATTCTATACATAACTTTCCACAATTTGTTTCACTATATGACTGTTGTCTGTCATAATTATAATATATTTCAGCCTTATTAAAATACTTTACTAATTTTATTTCAGGGTTTACGTTTCCACAACTATCAAAATAGTAAACTTTATTATCAATTTTTATATAAGCTACCCAGTGAGTACCTGGTCCCGAATTAGAATCTAAATTAACTATACCTGATTCATTCTTGTTAATAAGCTTAGGCAAAGTGTCATCCATAAATACACCTCTAAAATATGGAAGTCTTAACTCTTTAGCATATTTCAATATTTCTGTATTTGACAATGGTCTCTCTGGTATCAATTGTTTTTTATCTTTCCTCCACGTTTCTGTTTATTATATGCAGGAGCGCCTATATACATCCCATTACCAAAAACCTTCTCGCCTACCTTTTTACCTGCTTGCAACATTGCACCTGTTCCTAGAGCGGCTAATGCACGTTTAATTAATGTCATTACAGCTGAAATTGCGAATGGAAGAAAGCCGCCATTTTTTACAGCAATATCAGATAATGCACTGCCTAATTTTATACATGATCCTTTTATTATTGGTGCTGCTGGAAAAAGTATTACACCACCTTTCTTGTCTGTTAAACTATTTAATAATTGCGTTGTTGGTAAATCAATACTGCCTTTTACATTTGCTAATTGATTTACAATATCCTGTACTTTGTTTGAATTAGAATTTTGTAATGCCGCCATTAACATTGTGACAGGAATAGGTATTTTTGATGGAGGACTTATTTTTTTTTATCTCAGATGCATATAATTTTATAGTAGCTCCTACTCCTTCCTGGTTAGCTTTCTGAATCTTGTTTAATTGACTTTTACTCAATATTTCTGCCATTTCAACTGATTTATTAGTATAAAAATTAAGACCCATTCCCATTTTACGTTTCGCTTTCATCATACTTGTAACTGATCGAGCAGCTATTTTTTCTTTAAAACTTGCATTTTTATCTAATACTCTATTCCATGCTTTATTTTCTAATATATAATCAGCTTTATTTTTGTTGTATACATCTGTATATTTAGAATAAGCTATGTCATGTTCTCGGCAAGCTTCATCTAATCCGTTAACTCCTTTATCACCTATTGCTAATCGCTTTTCTAACTTGGTACCTGGACCACAGTAATTATAACCTGGTATATGTACTTCAAGCGGTATATTATGTATTAAACAATTTATAAAACCAAATCCTTCTTTTTTCCTCATTTATGTTTACCGCAAATCTTATAAACATTATAGTAAAATTAATCTAGGTACGCATTTGGGCGAAGTTTTATTTACAGGCAGTAGTTTATCAGCGATAGCAATGCTTTATTATCAGTTATCGCTGTCGGGTCACCTTTACTTATGTGTGACACTGAAAATATAAAAGAAAAAATGATTGAATTCAAGAAATGCTATGATTTTTATAATAATTTACTATTAACATTTAAATCTGGTGAAATATTAGAGGCTCAAATATTTATTAAGGAACGCGAGTTTATCAAAAACATTAATTACTTTTGCGTTGAGAAATATTTAAAAGAAAAAAAGTTGAACGGTATGATGCAATGTGAAGTAATATTCAACTATTATGTGCATTTATAATAAAACTTTTTTGTGGTCATATTTATTTTCTTTAAATAAATTCTATATCATTTTTATGATTTATTTTAAACTATGACGATTGCTCACCATCCTTCCAAATTAAATTATTATCATCATTTGTTTGTTATATTTACATATATTTACCTAATTTATATATTTATTTTGTTTAAACAAATTCAATATTTATTTTTTTTATATTTTTAACTATTCGTTTAAACAAATTCTATATCATGCATCTCTCTAGTACCTATTTTCTTCTTACCGTTGTATTTTAAACTAGGAGAATTACTGTTCAACTTTTCAATACTTGGTATAAATCTATTATACCGTTCAGGTAATGATACCTTAAAATTCTCTATACCAACTTATATTTGCTCACCATACTTTCCTTCACTTACCTCAAAATATTCGATTTTATACGTTTTATTCTCCAACTCTGACAATTTTCTAGATTGTGAATTACTACTATTTAGCATACTCGCTAATTCGTTTTTATTCTCCATTTATTAGGGAAAAAATTGTCAATATGTTCAGGTTTGTCAATGTACACTTTTTGTACATTTTAATAAAAATAGGGCAAAAGTACTCTTTTATGGGCATTTTCACGGTTTTTCTGGCAAAAAACCGTAAAAATAGGGCAAAAGTACTCTTTTATGGGCATTTTTCACGGTTTTTCTAGTGAAAAACGGGGTACGTTCAGGTTTTTTGGGTTAGAACCGCCATTTATACACTACTTATATATATATATATATATATATATATATATATATATATATATATATTTTTTTTTTTTAACATGATTGCAAATATGCGTGAATGTGCGTGTGTGCGTGAGTATGCGAAGACGTGTGCGCAGCTTCATACATTTAAGCCGCTATACCACTTTTTATTTATACTATATGGTGTGCGAGAGAAAGAGAGAGGGAGAAGATGTCTTTAATAAATAAAGCAAGAAGTATTTCGTTATTTTGTATATTATCCGATATATATATATATATATATATATATATATATATATATATATATATATATATATATATATATATATAAATATATATATATATATATATATATATATATATATATATATATATATAAAAGGCTTAAATTAAACATCTCTCGACTTGAAAATCGTGCAACATACTCATTGGCTGTAAATCCCACCGTTTATGAATAATACGCCCATAAGAATAGGAACTGTCAACATTCAAACTTTTCGCGGGAAACAAAGCCTAATCGAAAACATGGCGGAACAAAATGGCGCCCACGTATTGGTCCTTACGTCAACAATGACACGTCCGTGCAACCAGGTAAAAGTTAACGGATTCACCGTTTTTTGCCGAGATGCTGGCCCTGACGGCCATGGAGGAGTGGCAATAATTACCCGTAATAAAATAGAGACGTCACTCTTTGCACTTCCTGTCGCTTTTAACCACCTGAATGCGATTGCTTTGAAAGTGAAATCTTCCGCCGACCCAATAATCATCATCGGTCTTTACGTTCGACCGAACACTGAACTTTCGGAGGATCTTCTCGATTTTGCGGCAGATCAGCGCAATGTTATAATAATGGGAGACTTCAACGCCCGTCATATTACTTTTGGAGACCATGCTTCAAATCGACATGGACAACTCCTCGTCGATATCCTTTCGGAACTTCCGCTCATCCGCATCGAGTGCAACTCCCCAACTTTCCTCTCACATCTGGGCTCCTCTATCATAGACCATATCATCCTTTCCGAAACTCTTCAACCTTACCTCCACGACCAAGGCATCATCGGTACCTGTATCGCCAGCGACCACGTTCCTCTCCTCGTCGATACATACCTATTTTCTCCACTCATCACTCCACTAAATATAAAGGTAATCCTAGACAAACAAAACACAGATTGGGATCTCTTCCGCAACCGTATTTCCATTAGCCTTCCTCAACCTCCTGACTTGTTTGCATCCATCCCAATTATAGACGCCGCAGTTGAATCCTTCACAAAAATCATCCAATCAGCCAAATCACTCTCTACCCCAACCAAAATAATCACCATCAACCGGCGCCCGCTACCACCCGCAATACTCCAAATGATCCGACATAAACGCCAAATAAACCGCCAATTTAACCGCACCCATGATCCTGTCCTAAAAACAACCTGGAATAAACTCAACGCAATTATTCGCCGTGCGGTTATTCGCTTCCAAGAACAGCAATGGTATACTGCTTGCTCAGCTCTTGACGCGAAAGATGGACGCAAGTATTGGGCCTCATTTAAAAGACTCACAGGACAACGGAAAAACAAACAACACACTCTAGTGCAGGACAACACCACCGCATCGGCCCCAGAAGACAAAGCGGCTATGTTCGCTACACCATTGGAAGAAGTCTACCAGCCCCCGGCTGACGCCACATTCAACGAACAACATCGTAACCGCATCAGCCGGCAGGTTGACAACTATCTCCGCCATGATTTTGTGCCCGCAAGGCAATATATCACTGACGCCGACGTGGATGAGGCTCTCGCTTCTCGCACAAAACGTTCCGCTCCAGGTAGTGATTCCATACCTTATTCATTCCTCAAACAACTTCCTGCCGGCGCCATAACATTTTTAGCAATCATCCTAAATTCTTGTCTCTCCCTCTCCTACCACCCGCTTATCAGGAAGCAGGCTAATATTATAATGATTCTAAAACCAAACGAATATCTAGCTGATCCGTCCTCTTACCGCCCGATCTCTCGCCATAAATTCATTTCTCAAATCTGCTCCGAAACTCGCCTCATTCCCGATACCCAATTTCAGTTCCAACCACATCACTCGGTCCGCGATGCATCAATTCGACTCACGAACTCAATTACAAATACAATAAACAATGGAAAGTTTGTCGCAACCGCATTCCTTGATATAGAGCGTGCTTTCGATAAAGTCTGGCATAAAGGTCTAGTTCACAAGCTAATCACAACAAATTTTCCACGTCATATCATCCGAGTTGTCCCGCCTACCTTTCGTATCGCTCCGGGCGCATCAAAATTGGAGAAACTCTATCCAATCCTTTTCCCATCCACGCAGGAGTACCGCAGGGCTCCATCCTATCTCCACTACTCTTCACCATCTTCACCCATGATATCGCTGCCCCTCCTCGTCCTTATATCAACTATCAGCAATACGCAGACGACACCGTCTTCTGAGCCAGCGCTCCAAATGCGCATGCAGCTGCAAACCTCCTCCAGACAGGCATAAACCGACTCGAACGATGGCTGCGTCTGTGGTGACTGCGCCCGAATCCGGCAGAATCACAATATAACTTGTTTCGAAACCGCACCAAATCGAGATGCGTATTCAACACCAGCTTACGTATCTGGGACATGCCAGTGCAACCTCTGAGAGAGGCTACGTACCTTGGGATCGTATAAACAGATACTCTAAATTGGGCAAAGGATGTTCCTAAGTGTATTCAAAGTCTCCGCAGAAGAATGAATCTTCTGGGTATGATTCGGGGCCGGATCCGTGGTTGCAGCCAGCATGTACTGACATACACGTACAAGATCTTTGTGAGACCAATTATCGACTTCCGAGCTATCACATACGTCTGGCTGAGTACAAATCATACCCAAAGGTTAGTTAGCGTGGAACGCCGCTTCATTCGGCGAATTCGACGTCTACCGTCGAGGTTCACCTAAACTCCGGAATCGAACCAATCGCCAGACGAATGATACGACTGCAAGAAAATTTCGCCAATAAATGCATCTCGGGTGAACTCGCCAGCTCCGCTCTTTTCCGTCTACCTCCAGCTAAACTTAATAGACGTCCAAAGTCTAAGTATATAAGCGAAATAGCCTCTCTACTCGAGAGCGCTACTACACTACCCCCTGAATTTCAAGATATCTTAGACTTATGTCCAAATGTGCTGCGAAAACCAATCCCCTAAGCTAATACCTAATCTTTCTATACGGTTATTTCCTAATATGTCTACTTTTTATATATGTATAATTTTTTTTTTTTTTCTTATGTATAACATAATATTATTATGCATAACGAAATGATTTAAATTTATGTATAAGAATGAATATAGTTGTAGGTATGTTAAATACGCATGCGTATCAGGACTCAATATTGTTCTCAATATATGTATAATTATAAGTCTCTTACTATCATCATATTACTGTTACTACTATTATTACTATTTTGTTCTTTTTTTACTTTCTTATACGCAGTATAAGTAGGTATTGTAATAATGAAAAATTTCGATCTCGAGATTTTAACGGAAATATATATTTTGACCTTCCCTGAATCGATTCCAACTATTTTTGGAATGACGTCCGTCTGTGTGTGTGTGTGGATGTGTGTCTGTGTGTGTGTATGTTCTCTACAGCCTAAACGGTTGAAAGTAAAATTATGAAACTTTAAACTAAAGATTAGCATATACCTTAGGTGTGCACCTCATATTTTTGAAAACAGTGCCTGTTTACTCTAGTCAATTTTTGAATTTCCTGCAATTTCTCAAAAATGGTTACAGTTACAGAAAAATTTCTTGAACAAAAATTAAAGGTATTTATATTTAGCACAACTTTTGTTTTAATTATTTTTCCAAAAAGGGTAATGGCTTCAAATTAAATTTCTGCTTATTATATATATTGTTACATAAATCGTATCGTATGCGCCGGTCAATTGTTTAACAAAATAGACGTAAATAATTTGAAGTTTGACATTTTATATTGTTTCTAAGAAATATATCTACTGTAAAAGCGAACTAAATGTTAGAAAGAATATTATAAATTAGAAAAATAATGTAACTACGATATGGTTTAACCCATATGCGGATAAGAAAGCTCGGTGCATGACAGTGCAGATATTTTTTTCTTTTTTTGTAAGTACCTTTGTAAACATGCGCTGAAGAGGGCTAGGACAGCCCTAGAACAGCAACTATCTTTATCAAAAACTGTATGCAAAAGCAAAATGTACTAGATAAAAATAAACATTTTTGATTTGATTTGAAACATATCTCTCATTGCTGAATTGTCTTCTGTTACTATGATTCCTAAATTTTAACATCTCTTTTCAACAATAGTTGCGGGACCATCCGGGTGCGGAAAGTCTTATTTTATTGTGAATTTTATTAAAGAAATGAGTAATTTGTATGATACAGTTTTTTTGCAACTTGGTTCTACGGTACGTGGTAGAAGTTATATGACCGTATTCCACACGTTAATTTTCAACAGGGGTTACCTGATATGGATAACTTTGATGGGGTAAATCCTCAACTTATTATAAACGATGATTTAATGAGAGAAAGTATCGGACAAGTTGTGGGCATATTCACAAAGGTCATCATAAAAATTTATTGGTTTTCTTCCTCACGAAAAATCTATTTCACCAAGGAAAAGGACAGAGGGATATTTCGCTTAATGCTAACTTTGTTTGTTTTAAAAACCCGCGTGATAAGGCTTTGATTCAGCATTTATCTCGACAAGTATGCCCTGAAAAAACTAAGTTTATTCAAGATGCATATAACGATGCTACAATCGAATCACATGGTTATTTAATTTTCGATCTTAAACAATCTACACCGGACTGGTGTCGTTTTAGAACTGTATCACGTGATAATCAAGTTTATGTTTATCTGCCTGTTAAAAAGTATAAATATAATGACATAAATGTTCCATCGATTATTTCATAAAATGACTAAAACAGTGATCAATAACGCCACTTATCTGCGAGCATTGCATAAGCTTAAACCGTCTCATAGGGTATCCTTATTGAAAAGTGCTGTCAAAAAAAGAGATACATTGCTTATGTGAAGTAGTGTATAATATTCTACATGGTTTCTATATGGGTTCTATAAACAAAAATCAACGATCGCGTTTATCACGTCATAAGCATACTTTACCTAAACTGGTGCAAATAGGAAGGGGTTGGGAAGGTAGAAAAAAAATTTTAATACAATCTGGTGGGGCATTTCTACCTCTTTTATTAGCTCCTCTCATCACCGGAGTACTTAGTAGTTTATTTATAAATTAAAACTGTAATGGAAAATGCACAGAAAATGGTTCATATTTCATCCGAGACTCTACAAAGACTTCGACCAAATAATAATAATAATGATGATGATAATAACATAACTACGGGACTTGATGGTGATATGAAAAGAGTAATGTTTTCTAAAACATTATCTGATATCAAAAAATGGGTGCAGTATCAGGAAACGTTACAGCGATACCTACATTTCAAGATCTGCAGCGTCAATCTGTACAAATTGCAATTATAGACCAACAGCAAGATACGTCAAAAGCGATGATTGGAAAAGTAAAAGAAGGAAAACCCCAACGAGAACCTTATGATGCACAAGATATTTTAAGCATGCTACCAAAAAAATACCACGATAAAGCAAACAGTATAATTCAACGTCTGAAAGCCGACGGTGCGGGTATTTCGTGGAATGAGAAAGGATTACTTCAAATAGATGGTATAGTTATTCCTGATTCAAATATCGCCGATTTAGTAGGGGACGTTATACGATCACGACAAAATATTAATCCTACAGGGTGGGCAGAGTTTGCTTATATGTTAAAAAAAATTAATATACCCAGCGAGTTACTGGGCAACCAGCGACGAAGAAATTTCATGTACCGGACTCCAGCGGTTAACCGAAAGAGTGATTCAGAATCCCCTAAACAACCGGATGGTGATTCCCTCGGAGTCGGTAGAAGTTGGAAAAGACTAAAATTCTGAATTATGAATAAACAACTAGCCCGTATCTATTACGATCCACGAACCCGTCAGGATATACGGGTTCGCAGAATCTCATTAATGCTGTAAAGGGAAAATATAGTGCTAAAAGTGTAAAAAAATGGTTAGCGTCACAGGATGCTTATACTTTGCACAAACCTCTAAGAAAACGGTTTTTACGAAATAAATATAAAGTCAATAATATTCATGATTTATACCAGGCAGATTTGAATGATGTGAGCAGTCTTAGTAAATTTAATGACGGAATGAAGCACATTTTAATCGTCATCGATGTTTTTAGCCGTTTCGCCTGGACGGTAGCAATACCTGATAAAAAACCATCAAGTATCATAAAGGCATTCGTAAAAATATTCAACGAAAGTAAACGTGAACTGATATACATACAGACTGATAAGGGATCAGAGTTTATTGCTAGCTCCGTGCGAAAATTTTTTAAAAAGAAAATGATGTGAAATATTACGTCACCCACAACCCTGATGTAAAAGCTTGCCTTGTTGAAAGGTTAAATCGAACTTTAAAAACAAGAATGTACCGCTATTTCACACGTAATAACACGTACCGTTATGTTGACATATTAGCACAGCTTACTGGCGCATACAATAGTACAAAATACTCGGCTATTAAATTAGCGCCAAAATATTTAAATGACGGTAATGTGTTAGAAGTGTGGAGAACTCAGCATGGAAAAGATAAGTCTGACAAAAATGTAAGATTAAATTTAAAACTGGTCATTTTGTGCGAATTTCTAAAGCAAAACACATGTTTGCAAAGGGATATGAAAGTAATTGGTCTGATGAAATTTTTATGATAACGCATGCACTAAAACGAACACCATCGCCCGTGTATAGAATTGCTGCTTTAAATAACGAGCTTATTGTGGGTACCTTCTATGAATCGGAACTGCAACGGGTTAATGTAAAAGAAAATGCAGTATATACAATAGATAAAATAATAGAGACGCGCGGTACAGGTGTCAGAAAGTTGGAACTTAGAAAGGTTATAGTGATTAATTCAACTTGTGGATACTAGCATCAGAATTAAAGAAAATATGAAGAATTTCTATTTAACACTGCTTAGCAATAGTTCTATGGACTATTTTCCAGGAAATAAAACGACAAGTTTTTACACATTGTTACAACGAAATATCCGATTGAGTGGAGAGTGGGCGGTCGCCGTCTCAGAAGTTCAATATCCTTCGATTTTTTATATGTCAACGATAGCTCGAATCAGGTGTTTGCATCAAAATTCAAAGATCTGAACACCTATGATGAATACGCGGCTGACAGATTTTCCGCACCGGTTGTACTTGGGTTCTTGCCAAATAGACGTGAGGGTGAGAAGGGAACAGGGGCGACCAATTGAACGAACACTAAATGGATGTTAATAATTAGTTATATTGAATAGTACTTACTAGTATGTTATACAATCGGTGGAACAACTGCCTATCGTTGTCCACATAGAGTTCTTATATAGCCGGTCAAACTGCTGACATAACAATATGCGATATATTGTTATTTACACATTGCGGTAGGTTTGACCTAGTAACTTTACGGAAGGTAATGTTATTATGATGTTTCAGCATAACATTTGCAATGCTTACACCTCTATCTATGGAGATAAAAGAGAACGGTACCGTGGTACCCGGAGGTTATGCAGCTATTTTAGATGTCACCAATGAACTTTTGAACAATTGAACAATTGATGTTCTTCAGAGAAATAATATAACATTTGCACATAATGCGGCCTTGGGGAGAATTGAAACGCAATATGATAACGACATAAGTTCCATAAAACTTTCACCCAGATTGATGCAGCAATTAGGATACAATCCGGATGACGATATAGTTAATACTCCTGTTGCACAAAATAGATACAACGTTTTAGTCGGCATTCCATCGCAACTGCTCATTTATTGTGATTTGATTGAACCAAAATTTGTCGGTGATGTCATGGCCCCCTTATTAAGAAACACTATGTTCCTATCTTGAGAACCGAATTTGATCGCGCGGAAATTGATATAAGAACACACGGGTGATCCTGTATCATTTCAAACGGGCACATTGTGTGTGATACTTCATTTTAGACAGTGCAAATTAAACAATTAAAGTGCATATTTGTCCATATCACACGTATTATAGCTATCAAGCAGCATCCGAAGTGGGTACAGTCGTTTATAGAGCAGCATAATTTCAACGAGGTTACTGTTTAGGAGGCTATTTTAGTGGTCTATATAGACGTATCATGCCTTTGATCAGAAAAGGTGTAGGAGCTGTAGGTAGAGAAGCAATGAGTACAGGTGTACATATTCTGGGAGATCTACATGAATCAAAGAAGCTCTGAAAAATCGTTTGTCTGAGACAAAAAATAATTTATAGCGCAAGGCAGAGAGTAAAATTGACACGATGTTTACGGGGTCTGGATATAAAAAGAAACGATTAATAGTGCAACGTAATCATTCGCGACCATCTAAGAGACATGTAAAGAACAAATCTAAAACTACTCGCGATATATTTAATTAAAATGGCGTTTTTACACTCTCAGTCGTGTGAATGTGTTAAATCAGAATAAGACATTTTCGCTTTGGTTCCGACTCAAACTAGTATTGAAAATGGACAGTGGCTGAACTATAAACCGTCTCTAACAGACGACAGTCCCATAGAGTTTGTAATCCCGGGTCATGGAGATCAGTCTATAGATTTATCACAAACAATGCTCTATTTCAGTGCCAAAATAGTGAAGAATACAAATGAAGATCTGGATGAAAGTGATAATGTAGCACCTATAAATAATTGGCTTCACTCGCTATTCAGTCAAGTGGATATTTATCAAAATCAAAAACTTGTAGCACCCCCCAACAACACGAACGCGTATCGTTCATGAAACACTTCTCAACTATGGTCGTGATGCTAAAACCTCTCATCTTACATCGTTTTTATGGTATGCTGATTCTGCTGGCCAAATGGATACTAAAGAAGATGGCAATAAAGGGTATGAGAAACGTAAAAATTTCGCAGCAAAGAGTCGGAATATTGATATGATGGGCCATTTACATGCCGACCTTTTTAACCTAGAAAAGTTTCTAATCAACGGTGTAGAAATGCGAGTTAGGCTCGTTCGTTCAAGGGATGGTTTTAATCTGATATCAGATGCATGCAATTATAAGGTTCAAATAACAGAAGCTACACTTTTGGTACGACGTATGAATATAAATCCTACTGTCTTATTAGCACATAATAAAACTCTCGAAATGACAACGGCTAAGTACCCTAGGACAAGGGCCGAATGCAAAGCGATTACTATACCAGCGGGAGTTCAGGGAAAATCTGGATAATATATTCCTTGGACAGTTACCGAAACGATGTGTATTTGGTTTTGTCGCTAATACATCATTCAATGGCGACTATAAAACAAATCCATTCAATTTTCAACACTATAATACGAATTTTTTATCGATTTGTATGAATGGTCAGCAAATTCCGTCTAAACCGTTGCAGCCATGTTTTAAGACTCGACAAACATATATTCAAATGTACAATACACTTTTCTCCGGGACAGGTATTAATTTTTCAAATGAAGGAAACTCTATAAATAGAGAAGACTATCCTGAGGTATTTTGTCTAATTGCCTTTGATTTAACTCCGGATCTATCAGCGAATAGTATGTCACACTGGAATTTAACACGTCACGGGTCACTACGATTTGAAGTTACCTTTGCAACCCCTCTTGCAGAAACTGTGAACTGTATTATTTATTCAGAATTTGATAATATTATCGAGATTGATAAGAATCGGAATGTGGTAGTGGATTTTGGTGGTTAGCCATACGGGGACGTTTTGTATAAATATGAAGGTTTTTTACTTTCATATCAGTTAAATTTCTACCTTAATTCGAAATGGGTGTAATAAAAGATTTTAAAGGCTTTTACGGAGTTAATAAAGAATTTATAGTTAAAGAATTAGCAATAATAACTATTGGATAATGAATTTTTTCATCATTTTATGTTCAAAGCACCGTACGAGAAACACGTATTAAACATCGAGACGCGTTCCACAAATAACTGGTTGCAATCTAATCGTCATGGTCTGGACCAAAATAACGGATTGGTTGAATATGCAAACCATCGGCCTTTATTACGCGATATTGAGACGCGTGACATAAAAGACGTGTTGGTAAAGGGTTTGGAAAAAAAAAGTTTATTGAAAAAATACTGCTACGTGACGATATCTGTGATTTAGCAGATCCCAATTGTCCTTCTTTAGAAAAATTGCAAACACATAACGAGTGTATTGTTTCAAAGTGTGTTATACCATCCACGCATAAATATAAGCTATTTCGAACGTACTGATTCTAAGAAACTGGTATAATACTAATTGTAAAGATGAATGCGGAATATATTGCGACGATCCTCAGGAACCGATTCCGTCATGGTCAAGAATATGGAGTTTATGCTGCCAATAAACTACCACACAAAGTGAAATATCCATGTGCAATAATTGTTAACACGGATCCTGACACTCTTCCTGGAGCACACTGGGTTGCCACATTTATCGACCGTAATGGGTATTGGAGAGTATATTGATTCGTATGGAAGACCGTCCCGAAATTATCATCATCTAGATTTTATCAGAAGAAACTCTAATATCTGGACTTCTAATTCAACCGCGTTGCAAGATATATTTACATCTGTATGCGGACACTATTGTTTGCTGTTTCTGTTATTTAAAATTGAAGGTTATACGTTACAGGAGTTTGTTAAAATGTTTAACTTTACAAATAGTTATAAGGTGGATCATGATAGATATGTAAAGGGTTTATTTGAGTGTTATTTCTCTGTCAAATATAAATAATAATTAAATTTCATTCTTATTCAAAACATTTCTTTTATTTATAACATATACAACAAGAACTAAAACTAACTTAAATAATAAATTGTTTAGTCCTTAATATATACGTCTTAATATATCTTAAATCTAAATATAATTTTATTTTATACTCTAACACCATGTTCCATAAAACTAAACTAGCATCACTATTATGATTACTTAATATTAATTGATCTTTAAATGTATAATTTCTTCCAGTGCTCATCTGACCAACAACACACTCTTGGAGAGTCTTTCTGTACAGAACTTGAATTTTGGGTAATTCTACTTGTAGCCGTGTTTTGAGCAGGGTTGCATAATTTAAAACTACAATCATTGGAGCTATATCCTCTTCATTCAACAGAATATAGCTCTGATTTTATAGTTCTAAACTACGTTGCTCCCCGTATCGCACAGCTATAGAACCCACCTGACAAGGAATTTTATTACCTGTCAGATGGGTTATAAGATCGTGGGACATGCGATGAAGGAGTTTTGATAATCCCGCACTATCATCTACGACTACCTTTCGATACCCCGATGTAACTCTCACCTCCGCTTCAAAATTATTGTAAGGGTTTAGCCCTGTGGTGATGTAATTATTTTCGGAGACGTGGAGAGTTTTACGAGATACCAATCGGTCCGCCGTCATGTCTTCATGCGCGGGAATATGAAACAATCCTCCATCGTTATAACATATTGGTAAGTTACCAGACGCTATAGCTCTGAAAACGAACTGAAGCTCTCCGAGTGTCATCTCTCCGGGCTCCATGCTCCTCACATTCTCCTCTTCAGTCTCCATCTCTTCCATTACGGGGAGAGCCTCGTCCGGGATGTCCTCCAGCTCACTAAAGTCATCTACGACAACTTCCTCCGACCAACTCTGGCCGTATTGAAAGAAGTCGTGGGTTTCGTCGTCAGAGGCTACGGCACCGTCAGAGACTGTCAAATCGGGCGAATCAACACGGAAAACTAACTCTTCCAACTTAGTCGCATCTGAGTCATCGCTGTCGATCTCTATAACCT
This sequence comes from Nebria brevicollis, assembly GCA_944738965.1. NCBI lineage: Eukaryota > Metazoa > Arthropoda > Insecta > Coleoptera > Carabidae > Nebria > Nebria brevicollis. Next base: position 8,639,108 of record OX122898.1, on the reverse strand, counting down.
CGGGTGCTATAGCTCTAATAAATATTAAAATCATACATTTATAGTTTATAGTATGTACATTTTTAATATATGTTGAAAGACAAAAACATTTAATTATATACATATTCAATTTAATAATACAATAATAAACATATATATATTTTTGTGGTTTACCTTTCTATCCTAGCAATACTTGGGGCAACAATTGCTACCGGTCGAACCTTCTGCAACACTTTGCTGTTTGAAATAATTACTGACATGATTATCGAAAGTATATATATATATACGCATAAAACGGAGAAAGAAATATCATTCCATTTCTTTCTTTCAACCCTTGTTAGGAAACAATGTAAACCTTTTATAATCCCCTAAATCTCTCTTTCAAGCACAGCGTTAAATGTACACAGGTCATTATCGTTTATATTCAATAACGGTCCTCTTACCTTTCTTTCAAAACTTTAACATACAAATTTATATATAAGCAGAAAATATCTTTTGAGTTAGATAATTAAAATTTCGAATGAATGTTAAGAGTTTCATTCCTTTTCTTTTCGCTGTTTGATAAACAATGATAATATAACGGTATACAGTTAATATAGTACTTTCTATTTACAGTCATACACATCAGAATGTTGGGAAAAAATTTAAATTTGTTGACGTCAAATTTTAGAAATTTTCTTATTTGTTTTTTGATACCATCTCATTTCGATCTTATCAAAATTGTAAATTGAAAAACAATATTGTTGCGAACACTGGTACCTAATATCAATTTACGTAAACACCATGTATCGTTTAGGGAATAATATATTTAGTCTGTCTTGCAGGTTTTCATTCATTTGAAATAAGTCAAAAAATGTTATGTTTAACTCATTTTGAAAATATTTGGTGGTATTTCGCACAGATTTTTTTTATTTTAGTTATTTGTTTATCGAGTTCCTTACTAGTATTTATAATGTTAATTACATCTATTGTGTATAATATAAAAACCCTACTATTTTTTAATTGTATGACGTTAATCCCGGGGTTTTCAGATACATCTTCTATTCCTGTGGCCCAAATTATAGCAATTCTGTAATCATAGTTTAATTTTATCTATTTTATATTTTCTAACGTTTTCATTACTATTTTTACTATGGGGTTTACTATATTTAGGTTTAGAATTTATTTCCTTTATCTTTATCTCTTTGTAAAGGGGTTTTTTAAATTTAGTTATCAGTCTAGGGATCTGTTTTAAATACTTGTCTTTCTTTTTTATTTCTTTTGTATGTTCAGGAACATATCTTTTTCGCTTTTCTGGCTTTATTCTATCGGTTACGGTTCCTTTTATTTTCTCTAAATTTGTTTTATAATCGTTGACGTTTTGTTCTTGAAATGCAAGGTGTTTTTTGGGAAATATATTAGCTTTACTTCTTCCATATAATATTTCTAATGGTGAAAATTTTGTGCCGGTTTGTATTGTATTGTTGTAAGTGTACATGACTATTTGTAATTTTTCTTCTAATTTAATATTGGGTTTTTTGGCATGTATTATTCTAAGCTGTTCTATAATAGTAGAGTGTAATCTTTCTATTGCATTAGATTTAGGATTATTGATACACGTAAAATGTAGATTTATTCCTTCTTTTTGGCAATATGTTTTCAACAATACATTATTAAATTCGTTGCCATTGTCTACTATTAGAGTATTAGGAAATTTATAGTGGTTAAAATATTCTTTTAATTTTTCTAGTGTGTTTTTAGCATTTCTGTTGTTTTGGTTTGTGATATATCCGAATCATACATAGTTAAGAATAATGTTTGATCTAGTGTTAAATGATCTGTATTCACCATTTCGAAAGGTTGTTCAGGTGTGGGTGTTAGATTATCTAATATTTTTATTGGATTTCTGTCATACTTAGTTTCTTTGCAAGTTTTACAGGTATTGATGAGGTCAGTAATATCTTTACTCATGTTAGGCGAATAGTATGTTTCTTTTAGATGTCTATATGAGGCCATAATTCCTCTATGATTCATTTTGCCGAAATGGTAAATATAAATAATTTCGTCTCGTTGTTCTTTATCTTCTATATTTTCTACTATTTTATTTACGGCTATGATTTTTATACTATTTATTTCAAAATTTTCCTTAATTACTGTAGAAAAAGATATATCGGACTTATCTTCAAAGATAGCATAGTATTTAATTTTCGGATTCTTTGATAAAATTTAAAATTTCATTTTCTATGTCATTATTATTGATATTTACTAACATACTTTGTTTAGGATGTTCTTTTACAAAACATATGTCGATTTTGACTGTGAATGGTTCGTTAGTGATTTGAATCTTTATTTGATTATGTGCTATGTTTAATCTATCTTCTATATATTTAATTCCGTCAACTGGGTTTTCATCAGAACTATGTATAGTATTTTCAGTTGACACGCTTTTTGTTGCATTATTGGTTTTCATTTCATTCGCTAAGCAGATATTTTCAAATGGTTCATATATGTTTACTATTATGTTGGTTTCACCAAATATTTTATCTATGTATTTTATTAATTCCTTTTTTCTAATTTATTTAAGCCACAGGATATTAATTTCGAAAATGTCGTTTTTTATTAAATAGTCTCTTGACGTTATTAAAGAGTATTGTAAAATTTTTCTATTACACTCTTCATTAAATTTTTCTTTAGAAATTATTTGAAATATTTTTTTTTTTTGGACTTCTTGCAGTATAAAATTTTGTGTTATTAATAATTGATTTTTACAAAAATCCTTACTGTTGAATTGTTCATTTATATGTTTTGCTAATCCTCTACCAAATTTGAAATATTTACTAAAACAGTGTGCGAAAATATTTGTTTCAACTACATCACCTTTTTCATAATTTATTTTATAATTATTTTTCATTCGGGACATAAATATTAGCAATTTTATTAGTTTTTCCTTTTATGTATTCTATTTCGAAATTATATTCGCCTAATTCTATCTTCCACCTCATTTGTTTTTGATTGGCATTTCTCATGTTGAAAAGCCAAACAAGGGGACGGTGATCTGTCCTAATAACAAATTTTCTACCGAAAAGTATAGTTTGAAATTATTAATTGCCCACATTATTGCTTTTAATTCCTTTTCAATGGTAGAGTAATTTTGTTCTGCCTGGCTTAAAGATTTCGATGCATAGGCTATGGACTTTTCTTCATTATCTAGTTTTTGTGCAAGTACTGCCCCTAATGCGTAATCTGATGCATCTGTTGTGAGTATAAATTTGTTTTCAAAGTTTGGGAATGCTAATATAGGAGGGTTAATAATTAAATCTTTAGACGTTTGAAATACATTTTTATAGTTTGAATTAGTGATATGTATTGCCTTTCTTTAAGCATTCTGTAAAGGGTTTTGTAAGTTTTGAAAAACTCGGAATAAAGCGTCTGTACTATGATAGTTTTCCCAAAAACGATTTTATTTCTTTGGTAGTGCTTTGGAATTTGAATTTTCTCTATAGCTTCTTTTTTTTACATTTGGCTTTAAGCTTTCCTCACTGATTAAAAAGCTTAAATATTCTGTTTCATTTTTGAAAAACTCACTTTTATCTATAGAAATTTTTAGGTTAGCTCTTTTTAATGCTTGGAATATCGTTTCGATATTTTTAAAATTCTCTTCCTCATTTTTGCCAAAGATTATAAAATCATCCATGTAAACTAGACATATTTTATTGATATGATTTATTAATACTTCATTCATGAGCCGTTGAAAGGTAGCTGGTGCGTTAATTAATCCGAAGGGCATTCTTTCAAATTCATAGTGACCTGATGTAGTACTGAAGGCTGTTTTATGTCTGTCTTTGGGGTTCAGTTCTACTTGATGAAATCCAGAGTGTAAATCTCAGGGTGTAAACCATTTTCGGTTACCAATATCTTCTATTAAAGTGTAACAAACGCGCGTCTTATGAAAACGTGCACGCGTTTGGCTCCCTCTTAACTATGTGCATGTAGTGATGTATCTTCTTATACTCACCTGGTGGTTGATATTTAAGTGAAGTCTTCTAATACACACTTTAAGGTCCAGACTGGGGTTAGCTCGTTAGAGATTAAATTGGTTTAACAATAAATTGCAATTTAATTCAAACAATAAAAATATAACAAATATTACAACAAAAATGGATTTACAGTAGATACTGAATGAAGCTTAAATTACTTACTGACAAATTAATACTCGCTAATCGCAATCTGAACTGAGACCTCGATGCCAAGCGACATCGCGGTTTTATACTCAATTTTGACCTAAATTCAAATGGCCGATATTGTAAACAAATCCCGACCTAGCAACATTTCGTTAAATGCGAAAGGCACAATTTTATGCAACTGTTGCTATATATGACGTAGCTAGTTGCATTTGCTAATCGCGAATTACCTAGCTCAGCAAAACTGAACTAGGTCGGTACACAACTAGCCTGATTTGTTACAAAAGTATCAATGTTTGGTATGTTGTTAGTTAGTTTATCTTTCTAAATCTATAACCATTCGTGTTTTGTTTTTTCCCGATGCATCCATTTTTTTTGATACAATCCAAATAGGTGAGTTATATGGTGATTTTGACTTTTGAATAACGCCATTTTTTAATAATGTCGGTACATGTTCCTCTATTTCTTTTTCATATACCTGCGGTAATATATAAATTTTTGAATAAATAGGGATGTCATTCTTTAATTTAATATTATGTTTGACTACGTTAGTAGTAGATAAAATTTCATATGCTTTTGGAAAGAGACGGTCAAACTTTTTTATTGGTTTTTGTAACTTTTCTCTTTGTGACGTTAATAAGTGAGAATCCCGTATTTGTATATTGACATTATTTTTCTTAGCTTCAATGTCACCACATTTGTTTAAAATTTCTACACCAAATAATAAATTACAATTATCATGAAATTCGTATGAATAAAAATCAAATGTTTTATTCTGTATCTTTATCTTTACAACTTCCGTGCGTTTAATATTTATTCGCTGCAGTTTTAAATGTTATCACTTTGGGTGTTGTTTTATATTTTTTTTGCTTAACCAATTTTGGGGAAATCAAGCTTATCAGAACCAGAGTCTATTAAAATATGAAAGTCATTATATTTTATGATAAGTATTGTGATTAGAATGGTTGTTTTGTTCTTGAAATTCGTCTATTTCTAAAAAAGTTTCGAGTGTGTTTTCGCGTTCATTTTCAACGTATTCAACAGATTCTTCTATAGTATCAGTGTTCTCGCTTTCTTCTATCTTTTGGTTATAGTTTTTTTTTTATGGTTTGTGTGGACATTGGTTGATTAAATGTTTGTTTAGAAGTTCGAGACATTGGAACCGGTTTATATTTTCGTGTTTCTGTGTTATTAATTATATTTTGTCTTGAAACTTTATTTGGTCCTTGGTACTGTGTATTTTGGTTGAAGTTTACGTGCTTACTAGGGATATTTTGACCAGGGTATCTCACTGGTACAATTTTGTTTTCAAAAGAATTATTTTGTCTTAATAGTGGTGAGTTATGAGAGTTTTGCGCAAAATTGAATTCATTGTTAAGCAATTGTTCACAAAGTTCTAAAGTATCTGGGGTTTTAAACACAAATGCACCTCTTATCGTTAAGGGTAATAGTGATATAAAATGTTTAACAATCACTTTTTGAAGCCTGTTATTCTCGCATTTGTGTGATCGCTGCTAAATTGCGTTAATTGTATTTTTGATTTACACTTAGAAAACATGTGTGTCATTTTGTGCAATGTTTCACCTATCTTATTATTATAAATGCTTCTTACATATACTATTTGTAAGAATAAGGTATCATAAGTTAATTTATCTTCAAAATTAGTTTCCAGGAAATGTTTTAAATCTTCCCATGTTGCAAATGTATTGCCTGCTAATATAAGTTTAGCTTTTTCTGCGATTTTTGCTTTTGTTAAAGAAAAAGCGTATACATTTTGTACGTCGCTTATATGTATGTTGCTAATACACGTTTGAAGTTTTTGAACTTCCTTTAGAAACATAGGTAATATATTTATTATATTTAATCAAATAAAATTGACAGAAACACACTCGGTGATATTTCACAAAACAATTTATTGATACAACTAGTTTCAGCTATTAGGCCATCATCAGGTATGATAAGAAAATACAATTGAAGTCATATATATACTAAATATAATGGTGGGGGTACAGAGTTAATTACATAGCCTAATGGGCGTACAGGTACATTTTCCGGGAATCTTAATAATAATGCAATGCCGAGGCGGATAATGATCTGGGAAAGGGTGGGGGGTTAAGGAAACCTTTGCAGATGGTGTTTAGGATAACTGAATTAAAATGTCAATTTGATCGTTCATTATGGGAGTTTTGTTACGAATAGCATTTTGAATTTCAAAGGCTTCTAGGAAGTTCATTTTATAGCCTCTGTCTACGATGTGAATAGATTCTAAATTATCAATATTGCAAGTATGATTGAATTGTATTTAGGTGGTTTGCTAAATTGGAATCTATTTTATTTAATTTCCAAGTTCGTAAGTATTCTTTAAATCTGATTTTAAAATTTCGACCTGTCTGTCCTATGTATATGAAGTCACAATCTGTACATTTGATTTTATATATTCCAGAGGAAGTTAATTTATCACGCGATATGATTTTATTGTTTACTAGACTGTGTTTCAAATTATTGTGGTTATAAAAAGCAGGGGTTATGTTATGGGTTTTATGGATGTTGGTGACTTTGAAGCTATTTGGTCCTAAATAAATAAATGTTTTGTAGATAGTATCTTTGTTCTCGTTGCTGTAACCAGCATAAGGTTGTTTAATAATATTAGAACTATTTTTCTTATTAAGTAATTGTGAAATTTTTTTTTTGTCATAACCGTAGTTTTTAGCTATTGTATGTATGGTGTTCAATTCTTTACTGAAATCATCTTTTGTCAAGCTATAGGAATAACTGTGTCAGTGTAAGTGGGTTTTCTGAAAATACTAAAGTCAAAGGAGTTATTCTTCCGTAAAATAGTTAGATCTAGGAAATTTATACTTTGATTAGATTCTTTTTCGACAGTGAATTGAATAGACGCGTTCAAAGAATTTAAGTGATTTAATAATTGGTCTAATTGTATGTCTGAGCCAGTAAAGAGACACAAAACCTCATCAATATACCGATACCAACATACGACGTTATGTATTAAATTGAAGTTTGAGCTAAGTAATTTTTGTTCAAAATTATACATGAATATATCAGTTAATAGCGGACTTAACGGGGAACCCATGGGTATGCCCTCATTTTGAATGAAGTATTTATCTTGAAATTGAAAATAATTTTGATTCAAACATAAGTTTAAGAGTTTAGTAATTTCGTGCTGTAGTCTAGGATTGGTGTTGTTGTTAGTTAAACTAGTATTAATGATATCTTTAAGGTCGATGATCGGTATTGAGGTAATGAGGCTTTTTACGTCAAACGATACAAGTTTAGCATTTGTAGGGATTTTAATAGTTTTGAGTTAATTGACTAAGTCTAATGAATTTTTAATCCCGTATTTAGGTTTAAAATCTAGAATTTCTGGAATAATTTGGCTTACAAATTTGCAAAGTTTATAAGTAGTGGCTTTGACATAAGAAACAACCGGTCTGATTGGGATTTAATTTTTATGAAGTTTAGGTAAACTGTATAAAATGGGGAATTTTGGGTTCATCTCAACGAATTTAAATTGACAGGAAATTAAATTAGTACATATTTTAATGTTGGTTTTTAGATGAACTTGATATTTAAGTGTGGGATCTTTTGATAAAATAGCTATATTACTCTCTGAGATAAAATTATGAATTTTGGAAATATAATCTGACAGGATAAGTTTATTGGCTTTGATTTCACTTACTTTTTTTTTTACTTGCTAAATCTTATTAAAAATGCAAGTGAAGCAAAACTAGCTGTTCTCTACAAGAAAGTACTTTTGAAGTTTAAACTAAACAATAATCAGTTATGGTTTAATGCGCAGTGCAAGAAACTACAAGTTTTCCCGAATTACATTTACATCCGGTGTAAAAATAGAACATTATCATCGAAAAAAGCCGTAGCCAGTGCTAAATTAATATGGCTCAATTTAAAAATTAAAAATAACTACCACACCAGGAACAATCTTAATCTAAATTTAAAATTAATATATTGTGAACTAGCGCATAAAACACATTGCTATTTGATGTTTTAGATCAAGTTATCCGCAGTGATGTAACCAGTGCGTATATTTAAAACAAAATATGTAGATTTAGACTATCGAGCAATTCTGTTATTTCTAAATCATTCTGTAAATCGTTATTAATATCTTCTACGGAACTTAATGCGTTTACAGTGGTAGATTCACTATCTGAATCGCTGAACGTAAATATGAGAGACTTACATAGATGCAAAAAGTATAGATGTGGTTGTCTTCATTTGAATGCCTGATTTCGTTTACAAGTAGACGGATACCTCTTGATGTTGACGGCAGTAGAACGAAGTCTATTTATTGTTGCAAAGAAGATGGACTTGTTTCTGCTGTAGTTGGTTGGTCACCTCGAAGAAGTGGAGTTTTACGTTGAAATCCTCCAAGTTTCGAATTAACGATGGGTCATGACAGACTTCCGAAGGGCTCCAGGATACAAGAGCCGTGATGTTCGATTGCACAATCAGGGAATAAAAATTCCAAAAGGTTGCGTTAATGTTAACACCTTTTTTGGCGATCCTACCGACAGCGCTAATTACGTTATCGTCGGTTATTGTTTTGAAAAAAAAAGTATAAACGAAGTAAATTATTTGATATATTTATTTTATCAAACCACTCGTGTTTTACAGTTGAGTACAAGAAAGATAATGCTGAATTTTGATAACTACTTGATATTTATATATCTGAGATGATACGTGACAATTTATCATATCATCAGTTTACAGGTATTATATCAAAAAATATCTTGAGATTTATAAGAAATATAGCTCTTTGTGTCATAAATCATAATTTATATATATATATATATATATATATATATATATATATATATATATATATATATATATATATATATATATATATATATATACACTGCAGGTCACAAGTTTGGGACCACAGTAGTTTTTACACAGATTTCAGTTAAAACACGTTATAAAGTATCAAAATCTATATATTTATTTCAGATTATGTTAAGCATGATATCACAGTATATAATTTAATTAAAGTACATATAAAATAAAACAACATACTAGCAATAATTAACAAATCATCGCTACACATCTTTTTCGTCGAAAAATCCCCCTTTGGTTTTTATAACTTTTGCCACAAGTCTTGGCATCCGAGATATTAATTTGTTAATTTGTTCTTGCGAAATGATTTTCCACGAGTCCTGAAGGATCTGCCATAGATTTTCTTTGGATGTTGGACAGTGCTCCCTTACTTTTCGGTCCATTTCGTCCCACAGCAGCTCTATGGGATTTAAGTCAGGTGACTGTGCTGGCCAAATCATATTGTTTAAAACTCCTTCATCTTCTTTTAGTTGAAGGTATCCCCGGCATAATCTAGAGTTATGTTTTGGGTCATTATCCTGCTGCAGAATGAATTGTCGTCCTATTATACGTAGTCCCGATGGTATGGCATTCTTCTCCAAAATTTCTTTGTAGCCTTCCTTTTTCAAAATTCCATCAATTTTTACTAGATCTCCCACTCCAGAAGAAGAGAAACAACCCCAAATCATTATCGAGCCACCACCATGTTTGATTGTTGGTACAACACACTGCGGTAACATCTTTTCTTTCCCGGAACGACGAACATAAACTCGGCGATTTGATCCAAATATTACGAATTTCGATTCGTCGGTCCAAAGGACCTTTTTCCAGTCCTCCATTGTCCAGTATCGGTGCTCTAGGGCCCACTGTAAACGTTTTTTCTTATTTGCAGCACGTAATAATGGTTTTCTGACAGCAATGCGACCCATCAAGTTTGCCTCGCGCAGACGTCTTTTCACAGTAGTGAGTGAAACTGCCTTTTGCCGTGTTCTATTTATTTGAGAACGAATTTCAGGTGCTGTAAGTCGTCGATTCCTTTTACTGGTAATGACAATAAAGTTATCCTCAGCTTTTGACGTAACTTTGGGTCTTCCAGCTCTAGGTCTATCATGATGAGTGTTAGTTGCCCTCATTCGTTCGATGGTACGATGAACTCCGTTTTTTGAAAGTTTTAACTGTGCAGCAATGGTCCGTTCCAATTTGCCTTCTTTGTGTAAAGTTATGATAGCACTTCATATTTCAACACTAAACTGTGGAACTTTACCCATTTTTCTAACAATGGTAGCACTACAACGTCTTCGATACACTAAAGTTGAGCAACTAACAGTAATTTAAAAATTGCTCATATTTTATACTATGTTCATACGCAAAATTAGAATTATATCATTAAAGAAGGATTTAGTAATCCACCTTTTCTTGATTGTTGTACCTACAAACCTTGGATGTAAAAATAATGCCCGCTATATGTTTACTGAAGCGGTGCTTGAATATTAGTAGATTTATAAATATCCCATAAGAGGATTAAATAATTATGAAAATGCAATAACAGCTTATATTTATAAATTATAATGCAATTAAGCAACATAGGTTAAAATGTTACAATATACATAATAGATAAATATTTTATAGCTAATTTATCAAACATTTGTAAGTGGTCCCAAATTTTTGGCCTGCAGTGTATATATATATATATATATATATATATATATATATATATATATATATATATATGTATATGTATATGTATATGTATATGTATATGTATATGTATATGTATATGTATATGTATATGTATATGTATATACATATACATATACATATACATATACATATACATATACATATACATATACATATACATATACATATACATATACATATATATATATATATATATATATATATATATATATATATATATATATATATATATAAATATATATATATAAATATATATATATATATATATATATATATATATATATATATATATATATATATATATATATATGTAAAGAAAGTATACTATCTTCCATTTGAATTTGCCGCGTTCCGCATGCTCCCCGCGCCTTTTGATTGATTACCGTTACATGGGGTGAAATAAGAATTAAAAGAACAAACTGCAACGTAATTGTGCACAACTGCAAAATAATAAGATAAAATTTATAATAAGAAAAACATATGGTAATTAAGTAGGGTAAATAGAGAAGCGTTAATAGTGAACTTTAATTGTCGTTTCTTTGTTTACAGGTAAGATTGTAAGCAACGTAAATAATTGTAAATAGTGAATAAAACTCGCTTTATTTACAGAGAAACATATTTTGGTTTACTTTCGATCCTGTACAATTAACATCCTTGTAAAACGACAATTTTTGTTTATAATGGTGAGAAGATTACAGTTCACATTCCTATATATGGCATCGCTGAGGGACAAGAAGTATTGTTTCCATAACCTCTATTACAACAGAGGACAACAAGGAATATGTGTTGCCACAGGAAATGAGTGTTATAAGTGAACATGAGGAACTGGCGAAGACGGATTTTTATAAAAGAGTGAAAAAAAGTTTTACTCAAAGAGGTCAGAACAAAACCGTGTGGATTACACTAACAGAGAAAATGAAGCAAACATACTTTGATGAAGAGGGTAATATAATGTTTAATGACTTGTATCTAGAACAAGTAATAAACACAGACGTAATAGAAACCACTCAGAAGAAAGAAAAACAGCATAATTTAAAACACATAGCAGAGAAGTTTATGATTGAAAATTTTACATCTAAACATTCGAATGCAAAACAATGGCTGGAGACATTTGAGAAGGAGTGTGAAAGGTTTGAAATCAATGAAGATAATACAAAGATTGAGATTTTAAGGCTATTCCTGAACCAGTCATGTTCAGATTGGCACTCAGCAAGTCTCACAATATTGACAATGGAAGCTGGATGGTCTGACTGGAAAAAGAGATTTCAAGAGTTATTTGCAGATAAAGGATGGAGTACAGGAATGTATACTATATCTTATAGGTATAGAGAAGGTTTATTGATTGAATATGCTATGAGAAAAGAGAAGCTATTGTTGGATATGGACAAGGACATTAGTTCAAAGACCCTAGTGCTGCTTATAGCAGCAGGATTACCTGAGATTGTTAGAAATAAGATAGATAAAGAAAATTGTGTGAACTGGGCTGAATTATTGCATGAAATCAGAAAATGCGAAAATTTTATTGATAAAAATAATTTTACAAAAAAAAGAGACGAAAAATATGACAACAAGAAGAGATTTGAAAGAAAACAACCATGTAAACATTGTGAAAACTTAAGTAAAGGCGTAAGATATCATCCTGAAGACGCATGTTGGTTTAAGAACAAAGAAAGAAATGAAGGTAGAGTTGTTGGAAGTAACTCAGTCATAGAAGTAAATCTGCATACAGCAAAAAAAACGAGTAATCACACCATTGATTAAAGTAAAAATATTATTGGAGGATAAGTTTGAGGTAAACGGAACATATGATCCAGGTTCCCAAGTCTCCCTAATAAATCCTAAATTAATTAAATTAAAGAATAAAACAGAAGATGTAAATAAAATATTTTTAAAAACAGTCAATGGTGCGACACATACAAAAGGTTTAGTAACTATGAAGGTCAAAATTTTTGACATGGAGGAATACGTTGATATATTCATTGTACAGGAAAATGATTTCGAAGATTTCATCATAGGATTAGATATTATAAAAAAATTCAGATGAATTCAATATGAGAATCTACAAATATCACAAAAAAAAACAATAGACAAAGAGAAAACAGGAAAAAATATTATGATAAATAATGATATTAAACAGTGTTCATTAAATTTCAATGAACATATAGAGAAAGATGAATTTCAGATACAGCTAGAACACCTAGATAATATAAAGAAAATTAAGATAGAAAAATTAATTGGAGATTATAAGACTGTATTTGCAAAAGACAAATACGATATTGGCACGGTAAAGGATTATGAGGCAAAAATTGAATTAATAGTAGACAGATATTGCAGTAAAAGACCGTACATGTGTTCAATAGAAGATAAAAAGGAAATAGAAACACAAGTGGCAAACCTATTAGAAAAGAATTTGATTGAAGAATCTTACAGCCCATTTGCTGCACCTGTAACACTGGCATATAAGAGAGATGAAGGAAAGAAAAATTGGCTGTGCATTGATTTTAGAGACCTAAACAAGAATATTGTACCACAAGCTCAACCATTTCCACTTATAGATGACCTAATAATTAAAACTAGAAACTGCAAATATTTTACAACATTAGATATAAACTCTGCTTTTTGGTCCATCCCACTCCGAATCGAGGACAAAAACAAGACTGGTTTCGTAACGCAGGAAGGGCACTACCAATGGACGTGTTTACCATTTGGTCTGAAAACGTCACCAGCAATATTCCAAAAAATCCTGAGTAGCATATTAAGGAAACATAAATTAACAGAATTTACAGAAAATTATATCGACGATATATTAATTTATTCACCAACCTTTCAAGAACACATCATACATATAGAGCAGGTGCTAGAAGCAATTATAAGAGAAGGATTTAGATTAAAATTCAGAAAATGCTCATTCGCTACGAACTCAGTAAAATACCTCGGACATATCATAGAAAACAACACAGTAAGACCAATAAAAGATAATCTAATTTCAATCCAGAATTTCCCAACTCCCAAAACTCAAAAAAATATCAGACAATTTTTAGGAAAGATCAACTTTTATCATGAATACATACCAAATAGCTCAACAATGTTAGATCCATTACATAAATTATTAAGAAAAGAAGTAAAATTCATTTGGTCAGAAGAATGTGAGAAATCTTTTACGGAAATAAAGAAATTATTATGTTCTCAACCGGTTTTAGAAATATTCGATAAAGATCTACCAATAAAAATTTACACAGATGCATCGCTAGAAGGAATTGGAGCAATACTAAAGCAATTACAAATAGATGGACGGGAAAAACCAGTCGCATACTTTTCAAAGAAGTTGAACGAGGCTCAAAAAAGAAAGAAAGCAATATATCTAGAATGCCTGGCAATAAAAGAAGCAGTAAAATATTGGCAACATTGGCTGATTGGAAGATGGTTTGAGGTATACTCGGATCACAAACCGCTTGAAAACCTGAACATAAAAGCGAGAACGGACGAAGAATTAGGTGATTTAACCTATTATCTGTCACAATATAACTTCCAAATAAAATATATACCAGGTAAAGATAACGCTGAAGCGGACTGCCTAAGTCAAAATCCGGTACTAGAACCGATTGAAAACATGGAAGAGGCTCTAACGATAGTAAACCTGACACAAATAGATGAAATAAGAACGGACCAAGAAAAAAACGAAAATATCGCATAATTACAATAAAAAACTATATGACAAAAATAGAAAACATCATGAGTACAGTGCAGGAGATATGGTATATATAGAAAATAGCAACAGACTGAATAGAAAAAAACTAGATCATCTGAGAGTTGGACCATTCGAAATAGTTTCAAAAATATCAAACTCCCTATACAAAATCAAGACTAACAAGAAGAAGTCAGAAACAAGCCTATTCCACATATCAAAACTAACACCAACAGAAGAAGAAGGCACAGACGATGAAGAATAAGTAATCTTTCCAACATAAAAGTGCCTTTACAAGTCTTATCCGGAGGGAGGAGGGAGATGTAAAGAAAGTATACTATCTTCCATTTGAATTTGCCGCGTTCCGCATGCTCCGCGCGCCTTTTGATTGATTACCGTTAGATGGGGTGAAATAAGAATTAAAAGAACAAACTGCAACGTAATTGTACACAAGTGCAAAATAATAAGATAAAATTTAGAATAAGAAAAACATATGGTAATTAAGAAGGGTAAATAGAGAAGCGTTAATAGTGAACTTTAATTGTCGTTTCTTTGTTTACAGGTAAGACTGTAAGCAATGTAAATAACTGTAAATAGTGAATAAAACTCGCTTTGTTTACAGAGAAACATATTTTGGTTTACTTTCGATCCTGTACAATTAACTTCCTTATATATATATATATATATATATATATATATATATATATATATATATATATATATATATATATATACATATATATATATATATATATATATATATATATATATATATATATATATATATATATATATATATATATATATATATATATATCGCGTCTTCACCACCAGTTTTGTAGGGAATCCAACGAAAAACGAATGTTGTTTATAAGAAAACGAAAATAAAACGATATTTAAAAGGTATGAAAACCAAAAAGGAACACACTAACGAAGAGGTAGACTATTTTTCTCGAGCCGATAATTTCTTCTTCTCAATTTGAGAAAAAAAAAACAAAAGCTACCCTCTTTTATTTTTCATCGCCACCCAATTGTTCAAAATAACGTTATATATATATATATATATATATATATATATATATATATATATATATATATATATATATATATATATATATATATATATATATATATATAAGATTTCTAAGACTTCTTGACTTCAAAAATATAATTTTATTCTTTTTTTTTATACAAAGTTACGGAGTAACTGTTCTTAAGACAAAGTTAGAATCAGGAGTGAGTTGCTCTCAGTCTACAATGTCTTTCTAACAGAATTCTTATCAATTACAAATATTATCTAAAACAAACATTTGTGGACAACTATAACTAAACCAAAGGTTAAAATATATTATTAGATATTAAAATGTAATCTTAAATACCAATACATAATTTCTCCCTTTCAAGAGGTTACATTATTTTAAAGGATTTTTTATTTCTAATTCTGCTTTTTCTATTTCTCTCTTATTTATATTATTACAAAAATAACTCTTTATTTTGTTCTTCATTTTATACAATACAAGGCTTATTACTAACAATACTAATAGTATGTAAATTATAGCGAAATGATGTTCCTGTCTTAAATCTGTATTCTTTATTTGAGGAATGTTTTTTATTGTTATATTAATTATTTTTATTTCGTCTAATATTTTGGAATTTTTTATTCGATTTGTTATATTTAATATTTTAAGATTTCCGAACATCATTTCCTTATAATTCTCTTGAATTATAGAAAATTCAAGATTATTGATCTTACACATTTTATTCAATTTATATTTGTAAATTCCCTTAATATTTTCACTTACAATATTGCTTTCGCAATCTATTTTAATTTTTTGTTCTGTAGGACTAATAATTATTAAATCGTTAGTATTTTGAATCTTTTCCCATGTATTCTCCATATCAAGTTCATGATAGTTACATTTTTCAATTACTTGTTTTGATAGTATATTATTTAAGCAATCATTCAACATTAAGTATTCTGTATTACAAAAATATTTTTCTTTCAACTGAATGCATTTATAAATTTTTTATTTTTTATTTTTGTATAGAAAATAGGTTGTTTGAATTTCATTCATTTGCATTATTACATTATGTCTAAAGAATGGTAATGGTGTAAATTGGAATAACTCATAGTCTTGTTTAGGAAATATAGGAATATCGATTATAAATTGTATTTGTGAGTTGTCATGCTTACAGTATGTCTTTATTTCGTTAAACATCCAGATGTCTTTGTTGTTTGTGATTTGTTTTAAGTTTATAGGGTTTATAATGCTTGTGTGCAATTTTCCAAGTGTACAGAATGTTAAACTAATTTCAATTTGTTTCATAAGATCATTTAAGCTTTGACTAATCATAATAATTTTTTGAATTTTTTGTGCTATATCAATTTTCCCTTGCCAACCGAAGTTCTTTGTTAATAAAGTTTTTATCTCGATAATTTCTTTTGTTAATGAATTTTCGTTATTTTTAACGTGTTCTATTTGTTTATTAAATTGATTTATCATTTCTTTATTTACTTTTAAATTGCTGTTATTTTGGTCCTGCAGGATTTTTTGATCTTCTTTTATTTGTTTAAATAGGTTCTCGTAGCGTTCTCCGTCGGAGGAGTCTAGGTTTCCGGAGATTGATTTGATTATTGATCCTAACCCGTTTATAAGACCTCGTTTCTCTCTATTGTGATTAAATAGTTTACTTATTTGATTATTCATATCCATAAGATTATATTCAAGAATATTAAGATAATCTTGAAATATTTCCGTATTTGGTTTTAGTTGATTTAATAGTTCATTTTTTAATTTTGTGATTTTTACTGATTCATCATAAATTTGAGAAATATTATAATTATAATATATGATTTGATTTTCTCTTTGTATCCTAGTTTGTCCGAGTTTTATTAGGTGGAATCCACTGTTGTTGGTGATATCTGTTAGTTGTGCAGCGCATCTGTAACACATGTGGTTTCTATTGTTTAATTTTATTTATTCTGATATTTTTAAACTGCTTTTTTTTATTTTCAACTTTTATTCTTCCCAACATAGGATTATAGTGTTTTACTTTAAATTTTCTAAATAATGGCTTTTTGTATTTAGTAATTAATCTGGGATTCTCTTTTACATATATTTTATTTTTTATTTCAATAGGATTATTATTTTCTTTAATTCGCTTTTGTTTTTCTTTTTTAATTTTATTACTAATTATTTTATGGAGTTCTTCTTGTTCTATTTGGTAGTTTTTTATTATATCTTCTTTTATTGGTGGTACCAATCTAAAAGGATTTTCTTGATTTAACCCGAATAATATTTCATTTGGCGTACTTTGTGTAGTCGAGTGTTTGGTATTATTGTATGCCATTATGGCAAGGTGTATTTTTTCTATTAACGTTTTATTTTTAAAATTTGTATTATTTTCAAATATTCTGAGATGTTCTATTAACGTTGAATGGAATCTTTCAATGGCATTTGATTTAGGGTTACCAACACATATGATATGACTTTCTATACCTTTTGCTTTTAATAATTCTTGTACAAGACTGTTTTTGAATTCAGTTTCAGAATCCATTATTATATTTTTTGGGATTCTGTATGTTTCCATATATTGAGTTAACTTTAATACTACTTCTTTTGCAGTTTTATTTTCCATGGCATATATCATTCCATGTTTAGATAATTGATCAAATATAGTAATGAAATAGTGTTTGTTTAAACAAAGTAAATCTATATTAATAATGTCAAAAGGTTTTTCCGGTGTTGGAGTTAAGTTATCTATCGCTGGTATTGGGTTTCTGTTATATTTGTTTAATTTACATAGTTCACATCTGTTTATGTATTCTGTGATAGTTTTTATCATTTTAGGCCAAAAATATTTTAATTTTAAATCAATTAATGTGGCCACTATTCCTCTATGATTAGTTAGGCCGTGATGGTAATTATGAACTATTTCTATCTGTTCTTCCTCAGTTTTTATGTCATTAACTATTTTATTGCAGGCTATAATATTTATACTTTTATATTCGAAGTTGTTTTTTATTACTTCTGAGAATGTTTTATCTAAATCTTTTTCTTTAAATGCAGCTAAGTAGCTAATTTTTGGTATAATGTGATTTTTTATGAATTGAATAATTTCTACTTTCAAGTTTTGTTTATTTAGCTTACAAAAAATTCGTTGTTTCTTATTTTCGAATAATTTCAATATTTGGATTTCAGTTTTGTTATCGTGTGTTTCAAATATTAATTGATTATCTGCAATATTTAATCTATTGTCAACATATTTGATACCGTTTACAAAATTTTCCGTATCTGAGTGACATGTTCCATTGTTGCTGGATGTTGAGTCATTCATGTTTATTGTTGGTAATTCATATACGTTTATTAGGGTATTGGTATCTTCAAATATTTTTAATATTTTGTCACTAACTGATTTCCAAT
This sequence comes from Nebria brevicollis, assembly GCA_944738965.1. Classification (NCBI taxonomy): domain Eukaryota; kingdom Metazoa; phylum Arthropoda; class Insecta; order Coleoptera; family Carabidae; genus Nebria; species Nebria brevicollis. Next base: position 8,620,308 of record OX122898.1, on the reverse strand, counting down.
CTAATTCATCTAAACCGCATCCTAACAGTGGGATATTTATCTCGAATATTTCTTTGGTTATACAATAATCGCGTAATTCTTTTAGGCTTCGTTCGATGGTTTTTCATGTAGGTTTATCTTTATAGTGTTCTTTTGTTATTAAATGGAATCTTGTATTATTACCGATAGTTTGAATTATTAAGTGTTTATTTTCTAAGTTTCCTTTTTCTTCTATATATTTTTTACTATTAAATTTATTTTGTATTTGTTTAGCTAAACCTTTAGTCATTTTGACATCTCTAGATATACAGTGTGCAAATATGTTTGTTTCAGTTACATCACCAATTTAATAGTTAAATTTTGTTTCATTTCTCTGTCTTGACATATTATCAGCTATTACGTTCATTTTACCTTGTATTATTTCGTTTATATTATGATTTTGTTTAATAGTTTGTATATATATATATATATATATATATATATATATATATATATATGTATATATATATATATATATATATATATATATATATATATATATATATATATATATATATATATATATATATATATATATATATATATATATATATATATATATATATATATATATATATATACCTACAGATATACGCTCTGAGCTTACATCTGTAGGTTCTGGTTCGATAAATTTTTCTCAAGTTTCAGGTTTCATCTTTGTAGTGTAGAAGTTTTACACATAGTAACTACCAGCATAACTTAACATTATTTGAAGAAGCATTAAATTCATTCGCGTTAGAAATTGAATCTTATTTTTAATGTATGTTCTACAAAATAGAAAACAACATTACAAGCATAGTATTTATAGTATATGTCTAATAATGTTTATATTTCTTGCAGATTACACGGAATACATCACCAACGCAGCCGTTACCTATATGACTGAATATCTGTAAGTGTTTTGTGATTAGGCGTTCACATATACATTTACTCCGCTAAAATGACTGCATAAGAGTCAGGTTATATTTTACATTTCCTTCTGTATCATAAATCTTATTGAATTATTAGGTTCAATCATTGTGAAGCTTTTATCGTGAGGTTTTTTAAACACTATTGAATCTTGAGGATGGAATTGTAAAATGTTCTCAGGCTACGTAAACTAATCACTAAGATTGTTTAGGATATACTTCAATATGTGATGGCTGCTCGTTATAATACCAAATTTGTCGCATACTTTCTTTTGGTTTTCACTAAATTCTGTGAATAGCAAATTATTTAATTATGGTTATTATCGTCAGTACAGATTTGTTAAGTATACATGTTGGGATGTTGCTCTTTGTCTCCTTGATTTTGAAATTAAACACTAAATCTCATGTTTCACTGATTTATTTGAACAACAAAATATAACATTTACAACACACAACAATATTTAAAACAGATATGAATGACTAAAATAATATTCTTACTATTTTAGTTGTATAGTAATCTACCAGAAATATTGCACTCTAAGTGGTACCTAGGTGTTTTCGGTTCCGAGTTGGAATTTAGACTGTCTTACTTCTTAAATTTGAGTTTTGGTGGTTTACTAGACAAAATCCACGTTGAAGCGGGGCACCAATCACAACGTTTCATATTGACAAAGGCTGTGGACAGATGTCTGAATTCTTCGACGCTTCAGGGTAATTCTCAAGACCTTACAGTTGGCCAAATGCGGATAATCCACATGAATCTGTACACAGCCTGGAAAAACCTGGCTAGATATGATTGTATGCACGACATGCCATAAACTTAATACTAAAGTCGGTGAAGCCGACGAACTAACTACAATAAAATTATGTCTTCAACGAGGCACGTACATCCCGGCCACCTTGAAAGGATCTGCTTTCAACGAAATTCTCTTAAAGCCTAGAGATTATCCTTTAAGCACTAAACTGTAACAAACACCACACTAATTAAAGTCAATTTGCAACGCACACAATCGCACGGTAGCTCGCTTGAAAGAGCATTTGTGATGATTTCGCGAAGCTTATGAAGTTCATGATTTGCACCTACGAAGTTGGTTCCATTGTCGGAATGAATATGTGCTGGTTTTCCCCTGCGGGCCATAAATCTCTTCAGCACACCCAGAAACGTTTCAGTGGTTAAATCGGTGGAAAGCACTATGTGCATAGCCGTGGTGGCTAGACAAAAATGGCTCCGTAGACCTTGCTGGTTTTGCTGTTCCGCCTTTTTCCTTCGCGGACATACAATGGCCCGCAATAATCAACACCGCAATGCATAAATGGAAGAGGTGGGTTTACCCTATATCCAGGCAAATATCCCATGATGTGCTGCTCGCATTTAGGATTGCACTTGAAACAAATTACGCAATTTCGGATGATGTAACGGATGGTGTTGCGTGCGCCTAAAGGCCAATATGATCTTCGCACCGAAGCAAGAGTGGATTGAATACCGCCATGCAATTGTCTGCAATGTTCATATTCCAGCACTAGCTTGGAGAAACCGTATTTCTTGGGTAATACAATGGGATGTTTTTGACTATACGCGGGTTGATGAGCGTTTCGCAGTCGACCACCGACTCTTATAATACCTGCATCGTCTAGAAATGGATTGAGACTAATTAGGTTACTGCTCGCAGGAAAATTTGCTTGCGCTTTTAAGCATTTTAATTCTTCGGCGAAGCTGCTCTCTTGTACCATTTTAACCAACACTGTTGCGGCATTTTCAAGTTCGACCGGTGAAATTGATTCAGTATTGCAATCGTATGTTGATCGCTTGATCGTCTGCCTAATATTGTGAACAAACCGAAGACAATATGCCGTAATGCGTAGTAGTTTTTGAAGGTTTGAATAATTTGAAAAAATTTCATGATCGTAGGAAGCTAAGCATGTGATTGCTTGAGTGGCACGACGCTCCGGAATCTCGCTGTCGGAAACTGGGGTGAAGGATGAAGAATTGTATACTTTACTATACGCCAGCCAATGAGGCCCAATCCATCAGAACGGACATGATATTAGCCTTTCAAGAGAGAGTCCTCGAGAAATGATGTCAGCGGGATACTCTGCTGATTTAACATGATGCCAATTGTTGATGTCTGATATTTCTTGTATTTCGCCAACTCAATTTGCGACAAATGTTTTCCAATTTCTAGCGGTTGACTTAATCCTTGTTAATGTAATGGTTGCATCTGACCAATAGCAGGTTTGGTGTAATGTAATGTTCGCTGCTTTAATGACCTTGCTCATCAAACGTGCTACTAGTAAGGCTCCGTAGAGCTCCAATCTTGGTAAGGACAATTTATTCAAAGGGGCTACCCTTGATTTTGCGCACAAACGATTGCTTGTATTCTGTCCCAACTCGTCAATGACGCGCACATATACGCATGCCCCATATGCTTCTTCACTAGCATCGGAAAATCCATATAGCCCTATATTTGCTGGTGTACTACAATTACTGACCCTTCTGGGAATACAAAGAGAGTTTAAATGACTTAGCTGATGTTTGAACTGATTCCAAGTAGAGTGGATGTGAACTGGTACCGACTCGTCCTAGGTTGTGTTCAACTGCCAGAGCCTCTGCATCATTAATTTAGCAATTACAATGGTTGGACCTATTAGTCCAAGTGGATCGAACAATTGTGCAATGTTGGATAAGATTGTTCTTTGCGTAGGTTTCGCAGAGGTTGCATATTGTGGTGGAGAGTAATCCAATATATCTGCTCTAGAATTCCACTGCATACCCAAGGTCGTAATACTTTCATCTTTATCCAACCTGATTGTGGCATGTTCGATTGTGGAGGAGGATAGATGATGCAAGAGCTCAGGGCAATTGGAAACCCACTTGCGCAGTTCGAAGCCTCCTTTGGTTAGTAGTGCTTGTGTTTCTTGCTGAATGATGATTGCTTCTTGCTTGCTATTAGCACCTGTTAGAAGATCGTCTACATAGAAGTCGCGTGTGGCGGTTTTTGATCCGATTGGGTAATTATCACATTCTTCCATCGCTACCTCCTGCAATGATCGGATTGCAAGGAAAGTTGCAGGCGCTGTCCCATATGGGATTGTTGCTAGTTCATGTGTTTGCAGTTCTTCTTGGGTATTGAAGCGCCAAAGTATGCGCTGCAATCGCATTTGTGATTCTTCGATCAAAACTTGACGATACATTTTAGTTATATCTGCCGTCATAACGAATTGATGAGTTCGAAATCTCAGAATTATAGACATTAGATCTTGTTGAAGCACTCGCCCAACCATCAATGTATCACTGAGCGATATTCCGGTAAAAGACGGCGCAGAGCCATCGAAGAATACCCGTAACTTTGTAGTTATGCTGGTTTGCTTGAGAACTGCATGGTGCGGCAAATAGAACGATTGAGAAGTGCTTAGCTGATCGCGCTCCGTTGATGCAAGTCTAATATGACCTTATTCAAGATATTCTTTTATAAATGCTGAATATTGGGCTTTCAGATGTGGGTCCTTCTCCAGCTTGCGCTCAAGCGAATAGAATCTGCTCACCGCTGTTGATCTTGAGTCACCTAGGGCTCCTTGGCTCTCTCGTTTGACTGGCAGGCTGACAATAAATCGACCATCGGTAGTTCGTTATACTGTTTTCTGAAAATGCTCTTCACATTCCCTTTGTTCAGTTGTTTTGCATGGCATATCCAAATACTCTTCAACTTGCCAAAAGCGCACAAGATCGGAATCCAATGTATTTATAGAAAGATTGCACATGATTTTGGTTGATAAAACCGCGGGATTTGAATACTGGCCAGAAACAATCCAACCCAAATGAGTTTTTTGAAGTGTTGGTTGATTCTTGCCGATTTTTATTTGCCCAACGCATAGCAAATCCCAAAACAACTCCGGTCCAATTAACAAATCAATGATACCTGAGGTATGACAGGTAGGATCGGCTAACTTAATGTTTTTAGGAATTCGCACATCAGATGGAAGAATTGATATCAATGGCAAGCTCTCAGTGATCTGATCTAACACTAGACATTTAATGTTTGCTTTAAACGAATTGAATCGCGATTCTATGCATATGTTCACACACAGCGAAATTTTAACTGACGATTTATTTAAAAAAGCGACAGGAATTTGAATCGGTTCCATTACCAATTTTAATATATCTGCTAGAGTAGATGTAATGAAGCATGATTGTGAACCCGAATCAAGCAATGCGCGACAAGGATAACTAATTCCTTTGCAATCGCGAGTATCCACCATTGCGGTAGATAATAATATTTGTGAACCTTGTTCATGTAAAAAGCTGTGATTGGACACTGATGAAACATAGGGCTTGGACGGTTTTTTCAGATTTGTACCTTCCGAATGAAGCAACGTATTATGCTTTTGGTTACATTTTTTACATGCTCCGGCGGTGCATTTATTAACACTATGATTTTTACGTAAACAATTGCCGCATAAAGATTTGTTCTTTGCTTCTTTGATGCGATCCTTAACGGACAAATTTGTGACCTGATCACAATAATATATGAGATGACTCCCGTTGCAATACGAACAATTATAATTATTTGTTGATACGTGCAAGACACAATGCGGTTTGTTGAATGTTTTGCTAGCAAATGGTTGCACGCGATTCTTTCTTGAAATTGCTTCTAATGTTCCACATTTATGCGCCAACATATCAGTGAGTTCTTTCATAGTAGGAATGGCATTTTTTGACAAGCTAGCTTCCCATTCTTTATTGGTGATAGGATCTATTTTGTATGAAATTATATGAATTAATATATCATTTTACGTATCCACTGGACGGTTGAGAGATATCAGCACTCGCACAAGCTTTAGCAATCCATCCAAGATTTGACGTAGTATCGAGTAATTTTCTTTAAATGCTGTCGGCAGCTCAAGAATGGCTTGCACATGCTTATTAATAATCAAACGTTTGTTGTCATATCGGTCTTTAAGTAACTCACACGCACAATCATAGTTTTCTTCCGCCATATCCAATTAAGCGAGAACATTTGAAGCTTCGCCATGCAAGGCGGATGTTAAATACTGCAACTTCTGGATTTTTGTAATATGTTGATTTGTATGAATAAGCGATTGAAACGTGTTATGAAAATTGTACCATTCTTCGTATGAACCAGAAAACTTTGGTAAATTAATTTCCGGCAGACGAATTGGAATGTTCGAATGAGCTGAATACTTATTAGACTTATTGAGGTCGGTTGCGTTCTAGTTTAGAATTTAGTAATTGTTCTGCTTTGCTGTTTAATTCGAAATATGAAGACTCAAAGTTGTCGCGTTCAATTAGGGAATCTTGCGGATCTTCAGTTTCGACGAGCAGTTCTACCTCAGATTGAATGTCATGAAATTGTTTCCAACTTGACGTGAATTTTGACTTACGATCTTTTAATTGATGGAAATCAAGGTCTTCTGCTAATGCACACAAGTAACTGTTGAATCTTGTGATAGATCCCTTTACTTGACTTCTTTTTAACTTTAATTGCCTCAAATCCATTTTGTTGCAGATTTGACGATAAAGGAGAAGCGACAGGAGATATGCAACAGTTTGAAGGAATCAATAATTGGAGACACACCTTATAGCTTTCAATTGTTGCCTCGGATGCGATGATTGATAAAAGTTGAATTGCTTCTTGATTTCAATCCGGCTCGAAGGACCAATGGTGGGGTGTTGTTCTTTGTCTCCTTGATTTTGAAATTAAACTCTTTATCTCATGTTTCACTGATTTATTTGAACAACAAAAAAAACATTTACAACACACAACAATATTTAAAACAGATATGAATGACTAAAATAATATTCTTTCTATTTTAGTTGTATAGTAATCTACCAGAAATATTGCAATCTCAGTGGTACCTAGGTGTTTTCGGTTCCGAGTTGGAATTTAGACTGTCTTACTTCTTAAATTTAAGTTTTGGTGGTTTACTAGACAAAATCCACGTTGAAGTGGGGCACCAATCACAACGTTTCATATTGACAATGGCTGTGGACATCTGTTGTCCAGATGTCTGCATTCTTGGACGCTTCAGGGTAATTCTCTGTAAACAGCCTGGAAAAACCTGGATAGATATGATTGTATGCACGACATGCCATAAACTTAATACTAAAGCCGGTGAAGCCGACGAACTAACTACAATAAAATTATCTCTTCAACGAGGCACGTACACTACATATAATAAGAAAAATGTGTATATGCTATATAATATAGTAGATGCAGTAAAATTATTATGAATTTATAGTTAATATTACTGTGCATAAGGGCCAGAATATATTATAAAGATACATTAAAAATACGTTTTGTTGAGACCTTAAACAAAACGTGATAATCAATATGAGATTTCAGTTTATTGGTTTACAATTTCCTGGTGGTTAGTCATTTTCTTACGTAAGATATATAAAAAAATAGGTATTATGAAAAACTTAATATTTCAATTAGGAATTATAAAATATATTTATATTAGGAAATGAAGCTAAAAAGCCTAATGTAAAATTAGGTGCCCAAGGGGGACAAATATAACTATATCTTACTCTAACTCTGGACTTCTCCTCAAACAGAGCGACACCACTTGTCTGTCACCCAACGCTCAATATACACACATCGCTAGTAATGGCACAGGTATAAAAAACTTGGTTTTATACGTTTAAAACTGTGCAAATGCGTAGGTATGACAACGATTTAAATATTTATATATAGTTTTAAACAAGAAAAAAACTTTAGAACGTCCATTTTAAAATTATTAATTAAAAAAAAAAACGAATATTGTTTAACGATATCAAAATTGTACTTTTCACAGCCATTTATAGTTAGCTTACGGTTACCATAGCTTAAGCAATTACAATCATATTTACTAGAAAAACGTATTTTTTTAATATGTACCTGGTTAAATAAACTAAATGAATAGTTCATCGAAACATTTCAGATGTTGAATATTGACTTTTTTTTAACGACAGGTGAACTGTTCTATGAATCACAAGTTTAGGAAATAATCAGTAGATAATTATTTTTGAAAGTTAAAATTGTGTTGCTTCGCCGGGAATCGAACCCAGGTCTACCGCTTGCCGGGCGGTTGCCTTGACCACTAGGCTACGAAGCCACTATGCGAAGCCACTCAATTTTAACTTTACAAATTCATTATATTATTTTTGTATTCTTTATTATTATTTATTTATTTATTTTTTAATATTAAAAACACGTGTTCTTTAATTGGTATGAAATTTGGAAGAGCCACCAATAAAAAAACACTTTATGCTTACAGCGCTTTTCTATTGAGCGGCCGCTGCTATAAATAAAATAGTAAACAGAGACTCTCTGATAGTAAGCAAGTGAGGTTAGAATATTAATGTTTTTACATATTTCTTATAACAAGAACAAATTTTAACTACAGATAAATAATTCTTTAAAAGGTATGTATCAGTTATTATTTACATTATACGTACACTGAAATTTTATTGTTTATCTCATAAAAAATAAAAATCTAAAACATGACCTATTTAATTTATTTTTGTATTAGTTTGAATAAATTATTTTTATTTTAGTGAAAACTGGTAAAAACAATGACACCGTTAATAAAAAGGGTAAAAAGAAGTGTGAAAAATCAAGAATTAGAACCAAAACCTCTTATACAGGTGGGGCAAAACAACCTCCCTAGTTTCAACAGAGAATTGTGAAGCTAGCAGAGGTCGTAACAGGGTAAGAATGGCGTGAATGGCGGCAGAAAGATATGCCGTGTGTATGTGTTACAAAATGATTCAGTCGTAAACACAATGCGGACGAACGAGCAGCGCTCTTTTGCCGTGGAAGCATACATACGCGAAAAGGAGTCTGTAATCGCCGCCCAGAACATTTCCATCTTTCTGGCGGTGTAAATAAACAAAATTTTCGATATTGGTGCGAAAACAATCCGAGGGTGATCCACGAGGAGCCTCTGCATAGTGATCGTGTCACAGTTTGGTGCGCAGTTTCCCGAATAGGGATTATCGGGCCTTACTTTTACTACAGGAAAGAAATCGGGCAGTTACCGTCAATTCTGGGCGCTATATGAACATGCTCCAGATTTTTTTTGCCCCTGCTCTTAAAGAACTTGGTCTCGAGAATGTCTGGTTTCAGCAGGACGGGGGGGAAGCCACAGCCCACACAGCGCGGGCATCAATGCTGGTTTTGAAGGAAATGTTCCCCGCGTGCTTTGTCTCCCTGAGAGGAGACAATCCGCACGGAAATTCGCCATATACCTGAAGAAATGCTTGAAAGGGTTATGCAAAACTTCAAAAATCGCTTGCAGCAGTGTGTAGACAATGAAGGACAACACTTGGCCGATATGATTTTTAAAACTACATAAGATAAAACTGGCCATGTAACTACTTTATTTTATTGAAATAAATTATTTGTATCTCGACTCCTTTTTCTTTAATTCACTTGCAAAACTAGGGAGCAAAAAATACTTTCATCTGAAATTACAAGATGAAAAGTATTCTTATCTAAAAAAATAAAACCAGAAAAGATTTCAATTTTTCATTGTTCACAAAATTTTAATGCAAGAAAAGTATTAAAAATTTTGATGTAATATACCTATTTATAAGTAATTTTAATATTTCGATTAAAAATTATTATTTAATTAAAATATCATTTGCATTATAGATATAGAATAATATTGTTATCTACATTTATAATTTAGAACTTTATAAATATTAAATTTAGCTTTAGATAGGTATAGTACCTACCTCTATAATTTAAAAATTTATAAAATAAAGCTACTGCAAGTGTTTTTTTATAAATATATACCTAAATTTTAGGAAATCCAAGCTAAAATATATAAATTTATAACTATATTTGCCGTGCTACTACTAGAAAGGACTGTTCTCTTAAAGGCAACCACCGTGCCAAAACTGGCATTTTAACATCGAATTATAAATTGTGAACAAAATTACCTAAAACATCAATAAACAATTTAATTTTTTTTTTACTTTATAAAACACTTAAACTTTAAAAATTTTCAATTATTATATAAATATATTATCCATATTTTTTTTAATCCTCAAAAGAGTAGAGAATGTTCTTAACTGTGCCAAAACTGGTCGTTTTACCCAACTTATTAATATTTCACTAACGGTGGTTGACACTGAGTATTCGGATTAAATTCAAGAAAATACATTAAAGTCAATTTCAATATATCATTGCGTAGCACATGTTCCCGTAATTCAAGTAATGTATCACATAATGCGTGATAGCTCGGCTCTTGATGTGACGGCTGATGTCACCATATATATTGTGATGCCCTTTTCGTCGTGGGTGTCACCTAGTTGGCTCTGAAAGAAATTCGGGCGCCAGTCGTCCGGATAGCTATAGAGGAGATTAACATACACTCACAGAGTTCATTAGTTTACTTTCTTAATTTCTGATTATTTGATAAAGATGTCGCTGGACGACCAAACGACTTGTTATTTATAGTTCTACGAAATTGCACCCAAATGATGATATACCTTATCCATTCCCCTGACTTCTACAAGTTACAACACCGGCCGGACGGAACCAAGGCACGGATCTACTACGGGAAATAACTACGGTGTCAGGCTGGAAATAACCGAAGCTCTGACATCTATAGTTCTACAAACCCGGCCGGACAAAGCCAAGGCACGGATCTACTATGGGAAATAACTACGGTGTCAGGCTGGAAATAACCGAAGCTCTGACATCTATAGTTCTACAAACCCGACCGGACAAAGCCAAGGCATGGTTCTACGGGAACTAGCTACGGGGTCAGGCTGGACAATTACCGAAGCTTTGACTTATATAACAGTTGTAACGTAGTAGGGGAGCGCATGCTCACGCTTCGTTACAATATGGATCGAGACCGACCATTTGAATTCTTCAATAAATGGATAGCTTTTCCTACAGTAGACTGCATTCGCCGTAGTGCCTCTTGTTGGCCGAATATTCTTTTAAAGACGAGTGCAATTTCTTTACTCATATTACAGATCTTGGCCAAACAATGTGCGTGCATGTAATCTTTAGGTACTTGCTTAAGTTATCAATTGCTACATCTTCAGATTGATCATTATTAATGAAATCCCACCATCTTGCAAGAATCTAATCATTATTCAAACAAACTTCACCAGCCTTTTGCGAATTGTGCTCCGGATGAAAACCTTCTGAAGAATTAAATACAATGCCAATCCTAATTAGGCAGGTGGCTTGGTTGCGTGTGGTTTTGTTAAAATCAATAAGACAATAAAACAACAGGGGTATAGTATATACATATATTCACACTCCTAATTAAATATATTGACAGGTTGGTTTACATGATATTTGCATATGACAGGGAGACGGGGATCAGCTGGATGGATGTGGCTTCTATTGATTGTCTGCGATCTAGGATATGGAACTTATATGGGAATTAACCGGTATGGGATTGATGAAGGAAATAATTGGATTGTTTCTTGGATGGGATGGGTCCGGTGAAGGCGGTAGCGGTGATATAAGTCTTGGTATTGCCAGGAGGAATTGTTTTTCTATCTTATATTTGCGCCAGCCTGATTTTTTCAATCTTTTCGAAGTTCTCATTTTGCTGGATAATATGTATTTTGTTTGTCAGAGGCATGTTGATTAATATGAAGTGATGATGGTTTTTTATATTCAGTGAAGGTCGTTTGTAGTATATAAAAAAAATTCGTTCGGAAATCATGTACCGACATTTTATATAATATTATCTTCAATTACATTTGTATTACCTCTGCAGTATCATAAACAAGACTACCCCAAAAAGGTTCGGCGGGAGTTTTTAAAAATAACCACTTCTGTTTCATATTCACCCACTTAATGGTCCTTCACATGTAATATGAAACGACCATATCTGGTTTCTATAATTTAAAATGTAACTAAAATTTAGGATAAAACCCTTGTCTATGCTAATAAAACCATTATTTTCCTCATAAATTATTATTGGTTCTTCAATATTTATTTTGATACTGGTATATAATGATGTCTGACATAGTGCTTCTTTTACTGCTTCATAAAGGGCCATATACTCAGCTTCTGTCGCTGAAGCTGCTGCCGAAGCTTATCTTTTCGTGCCGCAACATATAGTACATTTTTCAAGCAATTTAAATAAATACCCAGTTGTACTGTTTCTATCACTAATTTTCTATCATTACCACACCAATCTGAATCTACATAACCACATAAAATAATTTTGTGGTCATTTCGGAGATAAGTTAATTTTATATCTATTGAGCCTTTCAAATATCTTAGTACTCTTTTAATACATATCGATAATTCTTTATTATTTTTTTCATATATCTACCCAATATATTCTTCATTCACTTCCTTTCAAGTGGAGTACTTACAGCCTTACATTCACTCATTTTAAATTTGTGTATGACTGTGTCGATGTATGCATTTGATTAAGAGTTATTCTATCATTATTTCTTATAATTTTAATGCCCAGAAATAGTTTGATTTCATTCAAATCTACCATAGCAATTCTGTTCATTAAATAATTTTTAAAACTATGCATTGTTGTAATATTCTCTATTACAATTATTTAATCATCAACATATAAAACTACATAGATATTTCTCGAAATATTTCCTCTATCTAACATGTAAATACATCTATCAACAGAAGAGTTTTGAAATCCTTTGTATTTAATAGCTTTATCATATACTTCAAACTAGCATCTCGCTGCTTGTTTTAGTCGATACAAGGCTTTGTTTACTTCACAGACATGATTTTCTTTAATTGTAACACCTTGAGGAACTGTCATATAAGTTTCCTCTCTTAAATTACCATTTAGAAAGCTGTGTTTACATCCATATGATGAACTAACAAGTTAAATTGATTTGCATCTATTATGAACCAAAAAATTGAAATCCTTGCAACCGGTGCAAAGGTTTCATTATAATCTTCAAGATATTCTTGAGTGAAACCTTTTGTAACTAGTCGAGCTTTATATCTTAATGGATTTCCATATTCATCATTTTTAATACTAAATACCCATCTACAATCAACTATATTTTTATTTTCAGGCCTTTTTACTAAAGTCCATGTATCATTTATCATAAGAGAGTTTATCTCTTCCTTTATAGCCTGTTCCCATTGAACTCTACCTTCCCTATTTTTAATTGCTTTATATTAATTTTGTACATAATCGATTGTGTAATAATGTGAACATATATTTTATTCTCATCAAAAGAAATATGCTCTCGATTTTTAATTCTGTCACTTTTTAAGTCTGAAAATATTTGTTTCATTTGATTATTTTGAGATAAAGGTTCATCTGTGTGCCTATTATTTTCCTCATTATCTGATTTATCTTTATCAGATTTATTTGAGTTAACTACTGATTTTGAATTTATTTCAGAAATTTTAGTTTCATCACATGAGTTATCAGAACTGTAACGCGATGGTAAAGTTCCTTTACTGTTTTTATGGATCGTATCTAATGTGGCAGGTGTAAAGGTACAAACAAAAAGTAGAGTTCACAAATTCACCGCTTATTGTTATATTTGCACATGAAATAAGTAATGATGCAAATTTTCTTTAATATTTATAGGCGAGACAAAATTATGTGCAGAGGGGGAATAGGTCGTGTCGTCTTAGTGGGGACGTTGTGCCGTTGGTTGATGTCACCGTTGGTAGCTTTTGCTGTAACGTAGTTGAACACCTATCAGTGTTAAATCCTGATAAAATCGGTTGGTCTGTACCGATTGAACCTAGTTTTGACATTATTTTATGGTTCTAATAAATAGAAGTTATCTATATTCTTCTAACAAACTGAATGTTAAACAAAAAAATCAGACTCTATTACTAACTGACAGCCCGCGGCCAGGGTATACTGCCGCCGATCACCGTGGTATTGATGAATCGACAGTCATGTTCGTCAACATGACGCACACTCGTTTACAGTACTTATCTAGTAAGTTTTAAAATATTTCTGTTCGTCGTGAGGTAAAAGGGCTAGTACTCTCATGGACGCGTATAACTGCGTACAGTAGCGCGTCTGACGGGCTTAAGTTAAGTTCGGATACCATTATGCGATACCGTACCGACAATAAGAGACATGTAAGAACAGTCTATGAAATAGAGAACGATGACTAAGTATAATAAAACCCCAGGAAGTGTCGCATAGATCAGATCGCGCTAACTCAAAGCAGCGACTGGAATCTCGCAGAACAAAACGCAGATCGCGCTAACTTAAAGCGGCGTCGCGAAGTTTTGACCTAAAGCGGATGGAAGTAGGAAAGTGTGTCGCATATATCAGATATCATTCTGAATTGCGTCATTTTTTTTGCACCTTTACAGAGCAATTGAACAAACTAATGTGTAATTACTCTCCAAAGTTATATTATCAATTCCGGCAACTTTACCACATTTCAATTTTAAGAGAAATTATTTTACTTAAAACACATATATCAAAAATAATTGCCTCTGACGAGCTAATAATAATCTACTGATAAATATTACAAAAACATAAATAATTTATTTCGACAGAAAAAGTTTCAGTAAATGTATTATATTAAATATAATTTCATGCATCTGCTTTCAAATGTCATAGATCTTATTTAGTAGAAAAAAATAGGGAAAACACATACTCTAACTACGGAGAAATTAACCCTACATAATTACTATAAACCAAATTAATTTACTTTTAAATGCAAAATTTCAGTACTATATTGAAATATAATTATTATAAATTATAATAAATAATTTAAAATTTTACATCTAGATATTCACAACCCTTCCAACGATTTATAGCGATAATGTTATATTAATGTTTATTTTCAAATCTGCTATCAATTCTGTCCAATTAATTAATTTTGGTTTCGCTATTCTATTTCATTTATATTTGTTCTAAATGTGAAAATTATTAGCAATCGTTGGTTTCAAGTATTTACGGTCCTGACGACCATTGAAGTTAGTAAAGGTAATAACTGATTCTAAAACAGTGTTATACCTTACCTGGGTGTAACTTCATATCTATACATACATTTGTATTTAAATTTATACTTGCATACAAAATTTAATAAATTAAAATAAATTTGTATATTGTATAATATAATTTCGTTAAAATTAAATAAACCATAATTACCAAACGATCTAGATCAGGGATTCCTAAAGTGGTCTACATCGACCCCCAGGGGTCTATGACAACCTACAAGGGCTCCACGTCAGCGAAAAAAAAATTTGGGGGTCCATGAATTGGAAATGGGGTCCACGATAGTGGATCTCAACATACACTGATAGTACCTATTTACTTACATTATACTATCTTATAATATAAAGACATATACATTATTTATAAAAGCACCTATGAAGTAAAATTTTTTATTATATATGTTTATAAAATTGTGTAAGTTGTAGAGTGCAGGCATTCGCTTTGTGGTCGCAATACATTTTGAACATATAAACACCTGCACATAATGAAATATCAGTATCATCTTGTTAAAAGCATACGCGCAGTCTCAGAGAAGCATCTTTGTAATTATTAATGTCTTTGCTCAGAGCTTCGCGAACTTGCACTGACTTCAATTCGTCACTCTATAAAAACGAATGTGAGACAAATACGTTTATTCGTGTCCTGAATCATGAAAAGGAAAGTGCTAAGAAAATACTATAAAAAATATGTAAACTGGTAGTTTATCACACAAATTATAGTGAATCAGTGTTATTTTGTTTGAGAGTGCCGGAGAAAAGTAAGTACATTATTACTTTCCTATACGCAGTATAAGTGAGTATTGTGATCATGAAAGGTTTCGATCTCGAGATTTTAACGGAAATATACGTTTTGACCTTCCCTGAATCGATTCCAACTATTTCTGGAATGACGTCTGTATATGTGTGTGTGTGTGTCCTATTTTTAAAAAAAATATTCAAAGCGGAAGTGCCTGTTTACTCTAGTCATTTTTTGCAGAATCTGCAATTACTCATAAACGGTTACAGTAACAGAAAAATTTTATGAACAAAAATTAAAGGTATTTATATTTAGCACAACTTTTGTTTGAATTCTTTTTACAAAAAGAGTACACATTTCAAAATAAATTTCTGCTTATTATATATATTTTTACATAAATCGTATCACCTGCACCTGTCAATTGTTCAACAAAATAGTCTTAAATATTTTGAAGTAAGTATTATAAATTTAAAAAATTTAACTACGATATGGTTTAACCCATATGCATATAAGAAAGTTCGGTGCATGACACTGCAGATGTTTTTTTATTAAATTTTAGTTTTGTACTCGTAGTTATACGCCTATGCCTGCCATAAAATTTAAGACCATACGATTTAAATTTGACTTTGATTTTTTAATATACAGCTGCTGGACTTTGTCTTATTTAAATAGATTAATATTGCCAACAGTTGACTGATGCAATGTCCAAATCTAAAAAGAAATGTAGTGTTGGTTATTTGAAGCTTGGCTGTATTCCAACATTGTCGGACAAACAATTGCCATGTGCATTTTATGCAACAAAGTTTTGGGCAATGACGCTATAAAACCAACTAAGCTGCAGGATCATCCGAGAAAATGTCACCCTGATAAAACAGATAAAGATTAGAAATACTTTCAAATACTCAAAGATAAACTTCAGAAGAGACCCACGCTGGACAGAATGATCGCTTCGATGTGACAAAGAAACGATGATGGTTTGCGGACGTCTTACAATATCTCGTTACTTATTGCAAAATCCGGCAAACCACGCGCATACTATCGGAGAGAAGTTAATTTTGCCAGCCGTTGAAGAGGTTTTAAAAACCGGTTTACACAAACCTGCATCTGAAATCGTTAAAAGAATTCCCTTAAGCAACAATACTGTTGAAAAACGTATTGATGAAATGAGTTCTGATATTGAAAGCTTCTTGTGCAATTATTTGCAAACGACCCACTTCTCTATTCAACTGGTCGAGTCAACTTTACCTGGTAATGCAGCATCATTATTGGCATATGTTCGTTTCATTATGAAATCTACGAAGAACAACTCTTCGAAAGAACTTTAACAACCGACACTAAAGGGGAATCAATGGGTGCTTTCCAGCTAGGTACAAAGTTAACACTGTGTAACACAGTGTATGATACTTGCGTTCCAACTACGCCAGAGTACGATTCTACTCGACTCTGCCATACTCTGCTAAAAAGCAAAGTCTGGTGCAGTTTTGGTAATTCGCATACCAAATTTTAAAAATTTTACATGTATGGTATCACTGCGTGCCGCGTAAATTACAACAAAACCATATTGTACTTGTGCATTTTCGGCTTGCATTGATATGTTAATATTTAAATAAATTGCACACTTCGAATTTGATTAATATAATTCATTATTAATAGGTTCTTATTGAATTTGTCAGGATCTAGGGATAAATGACTTTCGCGCACTCTATTGGGTAGAGTACGTAACTCCTAAAGTGTTCCAACTAGCAATCGACACAGTGTTTGAGAATGTCTGACGTTGTTTGACAAAGTTCCCTTGCTGGAAAGCACCCAATATTTCATGTTTTGAAGGACTACTTCATTTAAAAAGCAATCCCTTTATCAAATATAATATCAGTAGCTACAGATGGAGCACCTGCCATGGTTGGACGTTATCGTGGATTTATATGCTATTTAAAACAAAATGTGTCAGGGGTGTTAGCAATACATTGCGTCATCCATCGACAACATTTAGTTTCTAAAGATATGAGTGTTAGATTGCATGAATCTCTTCAATTAGTCATTAATGAAGTAAACCGAATCCGAAACAGCGCGTTGAATATGCGGTTATTTGCGCAGTTGTATGAAGAAAATGACACTTTTATCAATTACTCCTTCACACTGAAGAACGCTGCCTGTCGAAAGGCTTATGGTTGACAAGATTTTTTGCACTTTTTGAGACTATTTCAGAATATCTGGATACTAAAGATAAAATTTTAAAAGAAAATTTAATGAAGTGGAAATCAGGCATCGCCTATTTATCATATTTTTTTACGAAATTTTAAAGGGTTAATATGAAATTCCAAGGCGACAATCTAAATTTGATTAAAACAAAGTACATCTTATCAGCGTTTCTTGCCAGAGTTAAACTAATGAAGTAAAATATTGGACGGGGCGACTTTCCCCAGTTCCCTAATTTGTCACAGACAAGCTGCCAAGAAGACGACGTTTCAACCTACGTTAAACATATAAATGCCTTCTATTCAGATTTTGAAACTAGGTTTGAGGATGTTTTGACTATGGTAATACCACCGTGGATAATTAACCCATATGGTGACATAAAAGAAACGAAAGTAAGAATACTAGAGGAACTGACTGAACTTAGTACACACGAAGAACTTAGGTTCAGTTTAAAAACTGATATCAGCAATTCTGGCTGCAAACACATACCCGTTACTTATCCCGTATTATGGAATATACCGAGGAAATATTTAATTTCCTTTCCATCGTCATACCTAGTGGAAAAAGGGTTCAGCGCTGTTACCGATATCCTAACGAAAAATATAAACAGACTGGACATCTTTAGCCGAGGAGATTTAAGATTAAATCTTACAAAATTGACGCTAAATGTTGATAATTTTTTATTAAAGCATCAGGTTCATCATTCTCACTAAAAACATTTACTTATTTCTTAGTTTATTTGATGTTTATTTTATGTTACGTATATTTTATATAACAGATACAAAATTTTATTTTGAGTAGTTTTAATTTAAATTCAATTAATAAATGTATAAAACTTAACATGTGTTTTTACTATAAGTTTTTAACACTTAACCTCACTGCAGTTAAAAATTTACAAAAAATCAATATCCTGTAAATGGGGGTCTACCCAAAACCGAAAAACATGGCAAGGGGTCGACGACACAAAAAAGTTTGGGAACCTCTGTTCTAAATCGAAATGGTCTTCAAATTTGTGCGGTTCGCTTTTCTGCATGCTATCTCATTGTATTCCAATGTTATTATCTTCTTCATCCTTCGTCGGTTTAGCCCAATTACAATTACATATATTGTATATTATATCAAATTGGTTCCTTGTATCCTCTGGCATTTCTCGTCTTTTCGTATTTCTATTCTCCTGGCGTGCAATCTTCATTATACGTTATTTGTTACGTTGCAGCTCCATTCTTTTAACTTACTTCATCCTGTTTTTTTGAAACTCTTGCCTGACTGTAGTCGTTGATAATTTCGATTAAATTAGCTAATCATTCTACTTCCTAAGTCTCCATTTCTCTTAGCCTCTTGTCTACGAAGTCTGTTAGATTTTGCTCATTTTCTGTCTTACTCTCGAATATTTCAGCCCTTCCAATTACAGTTCTTTTCGGAATTGTAACAGTGGTGTTTGTTATGTTAATTAATCGAATAGGTATCACCTTCTCGCTCTTGGTTAATACCCTGGCTGTCATAAGGCCATATATGTTTGTTTCTTTTGGTTCGATTAATAACTCTTTTCCTGGTTTGCAAAGTTATTGGGTAGCGTGGCATACATATTCACTTTTTGGCGGAATTCTTATTTCTTCTTTTACTCTGACCTTATTTTCTGCTTATAATTTTAATTCCTTGTAAATTTCTTGACCTGCATCAACGTTGTTTTTATTTTCTGTCTGCGTTGCTATTTCTGTAATACCCTTGCTGATGTTACATTTCGCGTCCATGTTTATGTTCCCTATGCTGTGCTCAGCAAAAACTTTCATAAACGTATTTCCAAACGTGATGCAATTTGTTTGGTAATTTATTTTTGCTTTGAATTATTTCAAAAATTCTCGGCCGAGGAGTCCATCTGCATCCATTGCCAGTTCGTTAGGACAAATTACGCAGTCAAATGAAAGGTGACCCAAAAACAACTGCTAAAATTATACAAAGAACCGACGGAAAATATTCAATAATTCCACCAACAGGGAAGAAAGCTATACCAGCTGAATTAAAGAACTTGGGATTTATCCCACCAACGCCTCCTTTGCCATCCACCGAGCACGCACGAGCGAAGTCGGCCACTCAACTCTACGCACAGGCTTCAACATCTCACGCACTCCAACAAACGACCAGCATAATGGATACCGAAGGATCGCCCGCCTTCTCGAAAAGCGCAAAAATAGTAAGATTTCCCATTTTTACTAGGAAACTATCAAACTTCGAATCTAACAAAGTACCACCAACACCCCCACCACGAGACCAAATAGCAACCCCTACAGGAAGTCTAAATGAACAAGAAATCGCTTCGACCTTAAACACCCAGTCGATCTCGGAACCTGCAGTACTAGATAAAACTGAAGACAGCTGGACAGTTATCATTTCCAGAAAGAGCAAAAGATCCAGCCCGGAAGAAAATAGAAACGTAAGACAGAAAACCCTAACAGACTACTGGCTCAATGGACCAGAAACCTCAAATAAATTCGAAAAACTAAATGTAGAAGAATTAATTGAAGAAGATATTAGTCCTGAAATTATTAAACCTCCACCAATTTTCGTACACGGCATAGGAAACATAAAGCCTCTGACTGACCTCTTGAACCTCCACGCAAAAGACAATTACGTAATTAAGCTTATTGGAAGTTCGCAAGCAAAAATCCAACTGACCAAGCCTAGATTTTATCGCGTCATAACGAAAGAACTAGAGGAAAAGAAAACAGAATACCATTCATTTCAATCAAAATCGGAAAGAAAATTCAAAGTTGTACTACGTGATCTTCACCACACTGTTGACATCGAAGAATTAAAGAAAGAAAAACACTCATATGGACATAATGCATTAAATATATAGAACATTAAGCATAAAATAACAAAAGCCCCTCTACCTATGTTCTTTATTGAGTTGCAACAAAAGGACAATAATAAAGAAATTTACGACACTAAATACCTTATGCACTCGAAAATCAAATTTGAACCTCCACGCCAAAAAAGAAAAATACCTCAATGTACAAGATGCCAAAAATTTAATCATACAAAATATTTCTGCAACCTTTCACCACGTTGCGTGAAGTGCACTGGTGATCATCTGACTAGAGACTGCCCCAAACAAGATAAAAGTACTGCCGCGACCTGCACCAACTGTGGAGGAAACCACCCAGCGAACTACAAAGGCTGTAGTGTCTTTAAAGAAATACAGTCAAGTAAGTTCCCACCCCTTAGACAAAAACAGAATACAGTCAACCGGAAATCCAACACAAGCAGGCGTATCATACGCCCAAAAGACAAGAGCTAATGTCCAACAGACACAAGAAGAACATAACATACAACAAAATTTAAATCATATTTCCGACAAACAGCAAAATAGTAAACTAGAAGCTATGATGATAAAACTGATGGAGCGCATGGACACCATGCTAAATCTCCTCACTACCATTGTGGCTAAAATAAAATAATGCCCCAGCTCCTAAAAATCGCTCTCTGGAACGCCAATGGTCTTGGACAACACAGCCAAGAAGCAAAAATATTTATAGCAGAACACAACATAGATGTGATGCTCATTTCCGAAATTCACTTTACTAATAAGACGTATCTGAAGATACCAGGATACTCAATATACAATACTAAACACCCAGATGGTACTGCCCGTGGAGGCACTACCGTAATCATCCGACAGCAAATTAAACACCTTGAACTAAATAAATACCAGCACGAACACCTCCAAGCTACTAGCATTGTAACTAACGAAGAGACAACAGGACCTCTAACTATCGCAGCTGTCTACTGTCCACCTAGACACACAATTAACTGAGCTATTTTTGTCTTTTCAGACGATGTCGCACTTGCACAGTAAATGCTCTGGCAGTTCTACTGCCTTCACTGGTAGTTTATTCACTGACACAACAGGAGTTTTAGGTGCTTGTAACGGTAATGAACGCATTCAGGATCGTAGTTGCCTAGAGCTCTGATAAGTTCATTGTTACTGCTCTTACATCTCGCATACAATTTTTGATCTAGTTCAATAACAAACTCATCAATCGACTTGAGATTCAGGTCGCGATGAAGCGTTGTGTTTCTAACTAAATAGTGGGAATCTGTTATGGTTCTAAGTATTTTCTTTTGAAACATCTGCAGCTTTCTGGTGTTTACTGGATGGTAGGCCCAGGCCGCTGCTGCATACGTCAGTACCTATCGCAAGAAACTCACGTAAAGCAAACGTTTGCTCTGCAGTGATACCTTGGACCGGCGATTGAGTAATGCGTACAGCTTGCAAAACTGACCAGTTGCTTTGCGTATCACAGACTTGGTTTGGCTTTTGAAAGAAAGTTTTTTATCTAGGATTACTCCAAGATATTTAACTTCGCTGCTCCATGGGATGGCTGTACTGCCAAGCAACACTGGGTGGGGCAGGGCAGATAACCGCATCGTGAAGAGAACTGATTCGCATTTTTGTGCATTTACCTTAATGTACCACTCCTAAAAGTAGCTCTCAAGGGTGCACAGTTGGTGCTGTAGTTTTCTTCTTACAACATCTGTGCTAAACGACTGCGAAGATCGCTGTGTCGTCAGCATATAAAGCTGCGCTCTTATCAATCGGAATGTCGTTGACATGGAGATTGAAAGGAAGAAAAGAACCGGTCCCACGACGCTTCCTTGCGGAACGCCTGCCTCAATCAGTTTGACAGATGAGCGGGGCCCCTCTGTACTCACATACAAGCTTCTGTCTGATAAGTATGAACCTATCAGATGGATCCAACGATGCGGAAGTCCCATGTATATGAGTTTGTAGAGAAGACCAGCGTGCCAAACCTTGTCGAACGCTTTTTCGATGTCCAGTAAGACAGCACCAGTGTGTCTGTGTTCATTGAAGCCGCGCGTTATGTCTGCCGTGAGTCGCAGTACTTGCTGCGTGGTGCTGTGTCCGGCTCGGAAACCAAATCAATATGTCCTTAGAAGTCACGTGATCTAGCATCCTATTAAGGAGAGTTCTCTCGAACGCCTTACTCAAGCTGGACAGTAGACTGATTGGCCTGTCGTTAGCAGGATTTTTCAGAGGTTTGCCCGGCTTTGGAATCACTATAACTTTCGCAAGTTTCCATCGCTTTGGTAAGTATGCGAGCTTGTAGTTCGCATTTAAGATCTTAGCTAGCTTTGCGAGGGAGACGCTTTAAAGCAACATTGCCTATGGAGTCGTCTCCCGGAACCATGCGGTTACTGAGGCCATGCACTTTGCTAGACACTTCGGATGGAGTGGCCACCGTTGGATTTGCAGAGATGCCACGAGCATAAAACTTTGTAACAAAGTTTTCAATATGCTCGTTGCATGCTTCTCTAAGCGGTGGATTAGGTTTGAACTGATCCACCAAAGACAACGCAAACAGCTCTGCTTTATCTTCCGGTTCAACGGCCATCGTGCCGTCATGTTTGACAAGTGCAGGAGTATAGGTTCTAGACTTGGTCAACCGGCGTGTGCAATTCCACAGCGACTGGTCCGCTGCGGTCAAAGCACTTGTGGTTTCAGCCCAAGTTTCGTCCCTATGCTACATCACTTTCTCTTTAATTTCTCGAATTAACGAGTTTAGACGAGTGCGATCGTAGGCGTGCCGATATTACTGCCAGACTTTTCGCACCCGATTCTTTTGCTTAATAAGCTAATGAATCTCGTCTGGCCGGTGCATCGATGGAGGGAGTTGACGACGTCTCTTTTTGGAGGACTGATCAAGACAAGTCTTGATAACCTCGTCGAAGAGACCTACTTCGCGGTCCAGTTCCATGACAGAATTAATGTCGACGGTTAGGTCGATGCGTTCATTAATCATTGCCGTGTACTGCTCCCAGTCTGTAACGGTGCTGTGTTGTATGTTCGCAGTTAGTGTAATACCTACTGGATCATAAAGGGACAGCAGTACTGGCTCACGATCAGAATTGTGTTCTGACAGACTCCAGATACCGTAACTTTGACTGATTTGATGTAACAGAGCTACATCGAGTATGGCTCTGCCCCATCTGGTATGATGGGTAAAGTCAGTGGGCACAAAAACAGCGTATCCGTAGGATAAGGCATGTCTGTGCAGTACACGGCCTCTTGTGTTTTCAACCCTCGAGTTCCAGGAACTATGTTTAGCATTCAGGTCGCCGGCCAATATAGCAGGCGCCTGAATACTAAGGAGCGCTTCAATGTCTCTCACATCAAGATGCAGTGAAGGTTTACTGTACACAGTTGCGAGCAGCGTGTCACGTCTCCCCAACTTTGCTACTATGGCAGTTGCCTCGACTGTTGCCAGTGCGGGGTTTTGCACTTCAAAGTGTGGAATGCGTCTCTTGACTAAGATAGCAGTTCCTCCTTTTGGTGCCGGTTTCCTATCGATACGATATGCAAGAAAGTTAGGTAGTTTCAATTTGTCCTTATCTTTGAGATGCGTCTCACAGATTAGAACAATGTTCACATTGTGACGTTCGACAGTTGCTCTTATTTCAGCAACCTGATCTCGAATGCCGTTTGCAATCCAATATAGAATATTTATTGGTTTGTTAGCCATTGCGAGTTGGGTTGGATGGGAATGTGCGAATTGTTTCGATCAAGAGTCGCATGGATTGCACGGGATCGTCCGTGCATTCTCAAAGCGGCTCTCGTATATCTTGGTCCAGGCTAGAATTTTAATCTAGTCATCACTGGGGCTCTCTAGCAACATATGGAAAGTTTATTTCCCGACTGCAAGATAGGAGCATCAGCATATTCAACCTCCATATCAACAGTTTCAACTTCGTCAATAGCATGGTTGCTTGTAGCATCAGGTTTGATGGTAGATGGCGTTTTCGCAGCTGTTGCTACTACTGGTGACGTTGCGCATGGTTTTGCACTCGTGGTAACTATGCAACGTCTTAAAGCACGTGCTTTTCGGACGGTTACAGAGCCAACCACAGCTGTGTTTGATGCTACAGATACTGTAGCCTTTTGCCTCGTTCCCTTCGAGTTTGTGCTTTTCGCTTTGGCCGTGCCCTCAGCTACTGGGCGGTTGCTGTTTCCTGTAGTAGAAGCGCACATGTTTGTTTTCCCGGTGGGTACTAACGAGTTAGTGCATTTGCTTCCGCTACTCTCCGAAATTCGTTTAGCCTTCGGGCTACTTTTAGCGTTGCTGACGTCAGCTTGGGCACATTTTTTAATTTTCCCTTGCGGTACTGGTAGTTCAATATGCCGGCTTTTATTTTCAGCGCAGCTTTGGTTAGCCTTGGAGGTAGCAGCGCCTTTTTTAGGTTCTTGCTGGGCCTTTAAAACCACAACGGCTGTTTTCTTAAGTTTCGTCGAGTTTTGGGTGCATCTTTTCCCGTTAGGTACTTGGTAGCAGTTCACAGGTGCCACTAAACCTCTAGTTACTGTTGCAAAGCTGGTATCTTTCGATACAGCTTTTATGGTTTTAGGCTCAGCTTTAGAGCCTTTGGGCTTGGGATCAATTGACCTCACCACCGATTTCTCGGAAACGACTGACGGTTCAGACTTACCATTGCCCATTGGCACAGCCACGGTAGTTGGCCGCGTGAGCCCTGCCGCAGTTGCAGCATTACGGTTTTGTGTCTTTCGGTAAGTCACACGATTTAGAATCGAGTTCATTGCCGCAAACGACACATCTCCGCTTTGACCGGCAGGCCGCAGAGTGATGTCCGAAGCGCTGACAACGGAAGCACTGCGTTGGCCCGCTACGTCCTTTGAAGATCTCAACACTAATGCTGAGTCCTCGTATCTCTTTAACTCTAAGAAATTCTTTCGAGTTATCTTCCTGACTTAGGTAAACCAGGAAGAGGGGAGCTGGACGACCTCTGGGCCGCAGTAGCGTGATGTGCTAGGGTTTAAATCCAAGATGCTGCACGGTTCTTCTTCTTCTTTGTTCAAGGATTTCACCATGTCGCAACAAATTTTGAATAAAGCAGAATGATTTTCACTCTCTGCGATATTCATAGCATCGCTATGACTTATCCCCCTGCGGGTGGGGGTTAGAATTCACCCGCAGCACCTCTGCTGGTCGTAAGAGGCGACCAATGGGCGAGGAAGGTACCTCGTAAAAAACACACAGTTCAACCTGTATATATACCGGAAGATTAGTGGGCCAATCTTCTGCGGACTTCTCTTTCTTATTCATTTGCTCACCCGCGTGTTTGCCGTGCGTGGAGACCCGTCAGGAAGGAGAAGATGATCCTGGTGGTTGAGCTGACGCAACACACCACTTTGGCTTCGGATTCTTTCGACACGGGCGGTCAGATACTAACCCTATCTGATCAACCGGCTTGCCGTTACGTTCTGTGTACCGGTAAGGTGAGTCCCACGACCCTGGAGGTAAGTCTTCAGACGTTGGAGAGAGTGGCTCGCAGCGTTCTGAAGCTTATTGCCAGGTGAGGGGGACTATATCTCCTGGTTAGCCCTGGCGATCACACCAGTTTGTGGTGTGACGTCCCAAATTGTAGCTCCGTGGTGGATGGGGAGACCAGGAGATGAAACGTTCTATTTGTTTATGGCAAACAAAATAAAAACCCTGGGGGCCCCTCCCCCAAAAAGATCTCGTCCGTTATCGGACGAGGGAGAAAGTTTTCTGAAGGGCGAAAATAAATTTTCGCCCAAATTTCTTATTGTCAAAAGGACTGAAGAAGGAAAATCTATTTCTGAAGTCTCTTGTTTTGGCTTAGCCAGGTCCCTGAACGAGTTGGCTGGTGGAGAACCAAAATCCACCAAACGGCTTCGCGATGGTACCCTCCTAGTTGAAACGGCAAATTCAACTCAAACGAAGGCATTATTAAAATCGACCGTTTTATTTGGCATGCCAATTGTAGTGACAGCGCACAAATCCCTCAACACGTGTCAGGGCATAATATCGTGTTACGACCTGTTATATGTTGAGATGGATGAGTGTACGCGAGAGCTATCGAGTCAAGGTGTAGTTACTTGTCGACGACTTACTACCAAGAAAAACGGCGAGGTAAAGAATACCACATCCGTAGTTTTGACTTTCGCGCTAGATAAGCTTCCAGAAAGGTATAAAGTTGGGTTCCACAGTTGTTCGGTGAGACCGTACTTTACTCTTAATTTATTATATTAATTATATTAATTATAAGTCAATCTAAGACGAAAGTTAGCAACAAACCGAAGATCAAAATTACACATTTAAAGGCAAGTCCTTCCACTTCGCCGAAAATTATTTCCAAAAAACAAACGATGGAGGTTCGAGAAACATCGAATGTTTCAAGTTCCGCCATCATCAAAATTCCGAAAAAGAAGGGATCTCATTCTTCGAGATCTTCTTCTCCAATGGAAGTAACAACTATAAAACTTTCTAGGTCAGAGCGAGAAATATCTTCCATATCTCAATAATGCCTCCCATACTACAATGGAATTGTAATGGTTTCTACAGCCATTTTGAGGAATTTAAATCTCTCATTGCCGAGCAGACTCCCTCTTGCATATGCTTACAAGAAACACATTTTCAAGACACCAGAGCTGCTTCATTACGAGGCTTCTCAGTATTTCGTACTGATGTGCCTACTGATGGCCAAGCTCGTGGTGGAGTAGCGATTCTGGTTCGCGAAAATGTGTATTGTGAGGAGATTGCTTTGAATTCTGAATTACAAGCTGTAGCTGTCCGTGTTGCTATTCCTTTTCTGGTCACTTTATGTTCTATCTATCTTCCTCCAAACGACAATGTCGATATGCGTGATATCGTTGAATTGATTGATCAATTGCCTGCTCCATTCATTCTTATGGGCGATTTCAACGCTCATAATCCTGAATGGGGATCAGGTACGATTAATCAACGCGGTAGACGCTTGGAACACCTATTCACTGCAAGTACACATGTCATCTTAAATGATGGTAGTATGACAAATTTTTCTGCCGCGTGGAGATCTTTCACTGCGATTGATCTAACGATCTGTTCTGCAGCAATAGCTCCATTGTTTGAGTGGCATGTGCACTCAAACTTGCATCAAAGTGACCACTTTCCGATCATTCTGAAAGTTCTGCAGAGCTCAGATTCTGATGCTCGTTGTCCGAAATGGGCTTTAAAGCGAGCAGATTGGAATCTGTTCTCGGAGTTGCCGTATTTGGTGAAAATTATTTCGTTGACGTGGACGACCATGTTCGGTATTTCACGGATGCAATCAATTCTGCTGCACAAGAGGGTATTCCTCTAACACCTATTCATTCTAATAGAATAACCGTTCCCTGGTGGAACGATGAGTGCAAGATTGCTATCCGAGAAAAACGACGTATTTTTCGCCATTTCAGGCGATTTCCAACCACCGAGAATATGATCCATTACTTCCAAGCCAAGGCAAAAGCTAGAAGAATTGTTCGGAAGAGTAAGAAAGCGTCATGGCAGAAATACATTTCTTCCATTACAACCTCCACTCCAGTTTCAAAGGTATGGGAGAGGGTCAGAAAAATATCTGGCCGCTCAAAATCTAGCACTGTTTCTGGCCTAAAAATCAATGGCAATGTCATTACCTGTCGGTCTGATGTTGCTAATATTATAGCATCCACTTTCGCGGATACTTCAAGTTCCAATCACTATCCAGCTGAGTTCCTCGCTCGAAAATCAATCTTGGAACGTCAATGTCTCAATTTTGTTTCGCCGGGCGATGAAATCTACAATCTTTCTTTCAGCGTGGATGAACTTGAAAGTGCGATTTCAGATTCTCACGACAGCGCTCCTGGACCTGATTTTATTCACTACCAGATGCTTCGCCATTTGGATCCTGCTGGAAAAACATTTTTTTTACAAATGTATAATCGCATTTGGTTCTCCGGTATTTGCCCAACACCATGGCGTGATGCGATTATTGTACCAATCCCAAAGCCTGGAAAAGACAAAACACTGCCATCTAGCTATCGCCCAGTTTCGCTTACCAGTTGTGTCTGCAAGCTCATGGAATGCATGATCAACAGGCGTCTTGTTTGGTTCCTGGAATCAAACAACCTGTTGGATAACATCCAGTGCGGCTTCCGCCGTTACCGTTCCACTGCAGACCACCTGGTAAGACTTGAATCAACCATCCGGGATGCTTTTCTCAACAAGCAACATATGGTAGCTGTGTTTTTTGATATTGCCCGGGCCTATGATACCACTTGGCGTTTTGGTATTATGCGCACTTTACACTCCTGGGGCTTGAGAGGTAATCTTCCCATATTTCTTGAAAGCTTTCTTTCCTTAAGGAAGTTTCAAGTTCGTGTGGGAAATGACCTCTCCAACATTTTTACTCAAGAAAACGGAGTACCGCAAGGGTCTATTCTGAGTGTCACGTTGTTTGTCGTGGCCATCAACGGTGTTGCTCAGTGTATTCGTTCACCTGTGCTGGGATCTCTGTACGTGGACGACTTGGCGATTTTCTGCAGTTCTCGCAATATGGCTTCCATAGAGCGTCAGCTGCAGTTAACAATCAATCGTCTTCATACTTGGGCTACTGAGCACAGTTTCGTATTTTCTGCGGCCAAGACAGAGTGCATTCACTTTTGTCAACGACGTCACCTTCACTTAGATCCTGTTCTCTCTCTCAACGGTACTGATCTTCCATTTGTGGAAACTCCGTTTTCTTGGTCTTCTATTTGACAAGAAGCTTAACTGGCGTGCCCATCTTGTGGCTTTGAAGGCAAAATGTCGGCTTTCTTTAAATCTATTGCGAGTTCTTTCTTCCAAATCGTGGGGTGCCGATAGAATTTCTATGCTGCGCCTGTATCGGGCTTTGATACGCTCTAAGCTGAACTATGGCTGTATCGCTTACGCTTCTGCCAGGCCATCCGTTATCAAAACCATTGATACGATACACCGTACTGGTATTCGTCTAGCTACTGGTGCTTTTCGTACCAGCCCAATACCAAGTGTATTGTGCGAAGCTGGCGAGCCTTCTCTGTATGATCGTCGCAGGCTTATGACCATGAACTACACGGCAGCCATGAAGTCGAAACCATATCACCCGGTTTTTGACACTGTCTTTGGTCAACAGTTTGCGGAGATTTATGACAGAAGGGCTCGTTCGGTGGGTTCCTTTACTATCAGATCTCGCAATACTTTTGGCGAAGTTAATTTTGAACTTCCTTCAACCTCAGACACTTCTTTCAGCCCCTTTCCTCCTTGGACATTCTCCCGTCCGAATACCAACTATGCGCTTTCAAAGCTAGATCGATCCGCTACTCCACCCATTCTGTTCCAACGTGAGTTTGCTCGAATCATTGCCAACTATCGGCAATGGATTCGCATTTACACCGACTGTTCGAAGAACGACGACAGGGTTGCATGTGCTTATATATCGGCAAGAGGTGCTTGTGAGTTTCGACTTCACAAACTCTCGTCCGTATACACGGCAGAGCTGTATGCACTCTACCAAGCACTTCTCTATATTTGCTCAATCGCACGTAATTGTTTTGTTATTGTGTCAGACTCAATGAGCGCTTTGAAAGCGATTGATTCATTGTACCCTAAACATGCTCTCTTGCAGCAGATACAAGCAACCTTGATGACACTATCGTCAAAAGGGTCTATCGTGCGCTTTATTTGGGTACCGAGTCATGTTGGTATTCGCGGGAATGAAGCAGCTGATGCAGCAGCTAAGCGAGCTTTGTCCAAGGCCACTATTGATTGTGATCGGGTGCTTGCTGATGACCTCAAAGGTTATTTTAAGCATCGGATCATGGATCAGTGGCAGGAAAGGTGGAGTCATATAGTTTCCAACAAGCTTAAAAATTTTAAGCACAACGTAAGGCCATGGGATTCTTCCCATAGGGCATCCCGAAAGGAGGAGGTCGCTGTGGCGAGACTCCGAATACGGCACACCTGGTGGACGCATGGTCATCTTCTGCGCCGTGAGGAGGCTCCGATGTGCGAAACGTGTGACACTGCTTTGACAGTGGCGCACATTTTGTTGGAGTGCTCCCAGTTTACCGAGCAGCGAAACAGGGCGGGTCGGTCACTTGCCCTGGCAGTGGCCCTTGGTGACCATTCGACACTCATTGACAGAGTCGTGCTGTTCCTCAGGAATACAGGTTTATTTGCCTTTATTTAAAATTGCTAGTTTTGTCATTAATTTTATTATTTATACACGTATTTTTTTTTACATTCAATAATATTTTACAATAACTTTAATTTTTTCAATTTTAAACATGTACATTTTATTCATTTTTATAAACATTTTTAAATCCTCTTAATTAATATTTTACATTTAATAGATTTTAAGCTTACAATATTATTTTTACATATATTTTAAAATGTTAGTTTATTTCATTATTTAGTTTATGGCGTGAATAGCCCAAGAGGCTGATACGCCTTTAAATTTTAATCCTACCTACCTACATCCATCGATATCTGCAAAGCAAAATCGTATGGATTTTCCTTCTTTCGATGCTTTAAAAGCAATCGCCTTCGACTCTAACATCGTAGCGATGTTGAAGTAATCCTCGGTGTATACGAAGATTGGTGGAGTTTTACGATGAGGAACCGTAGTGAAGACATCGTCTTCATATTCGGAGTCCTCATCTACTCGTTTACGATTTGATGCATCTGCCTGAGGCAGATCCATCGCAACGCAAGCAAATAATTCTTTTATTACTCTGGCCTTGAAAAAGACCGGGGTTTTTCACCGGATGCCAGTGGAATGATGAGATGTATAACTGACCGAAGTATAAACTTCTCAGCGTTGTATCTATGCCTGTTGAGGTTTATAACTGACCTAGGTATTACCCTATCAGCGTTCTACCTGCGCAGAAACAATTCAATTTCCCTTGCCCTTAAAAGGACAGATATACATTGCTGTGATCTATAACTGACCGAAATATACTTTCCAGCGTTCTATGCGGGAGATTACTCTCGAGCGCTGGTAGTGTTATCCTAACCGAGGTTGGCTTAACTGTCTGCTTAGCAGCGACGGCGCGCCAGTTTATACACCCCCGTGGCCGTGCCTGCTGAGCTGGAGTGGGGGATACATATTTTCTTGCGCATTGAATAGCGACTGTCAGCTGTTCCGACAGCCGCGTGTGTTTATCTAGCAAAATTAAATAAATTCAGTTTAGATCGTTAGAATTTATAACACTTTAAAATTTTTCAAAATTTTTTTGAATTCTAACGATCTAATTAAAAGGCGCATAAGAAAGTTCAGTGACAGAAATGTCAAATTTATAAATCTTAAAACCCAGATAATATAATTTCTTATGTTACAGTTCACATCTATCTATTATAGAAACATTTATGTAAAATAACTAGGTATTAAATGCAAATATTCATATTCAATACAGGGAAGATTAAAACACATATTTTTTAACAATAAATTACAATAACAGAATCGAATAATTTGAAATTAGACATATGATGTCTACATATTAAATGTCTAACTCCTAATTATTTGAATCCTTTCCGATTTATGTAAATATAAATAAAATACTCATTTCAGTAACCATAACTGGTTCCTTATTATTACTTTCTTGTATACATATATATTATAAGTAAGTATTGTAATCATGAAGAAAATAAATCTAACGTTGTGGGTGTGTGTGTGAATATTTTCCCTGTTGGAATGAAATCGAAATGCGCTCATGAAATGTCTACAATATCGACAAATCAGTGTATCGAGGTGTCAAGCAAGAGGGCGCTGTCTACCTTTATAGTAATGGATGTTCTTGTTTTTTTTAAAACGTTGTTGTCCGTGTGTCTTCTTTTTCCCCACGCACATAATTGTACTATCCTTTTTTCTTTTAAGTGCTAATAATAATAAATACGTTTAATCAGTTCATAATAAAGTGTCTCAGTTATTTTACGAAACCTACATATTTCTGTCAGATTATGGGCCCAGGCTAGTGAGCTTCGCGTTACGTTCAAAAACACTTTGTTTTTGGTTAGAGTAAAAAAAAAATGGCTACCGCAACGGGTTTTTCAAACATTGAAAAATTAACTGAAAACAACTATGAATTGTGGAAAGTACAAATGAAAAGCGTGCTAGTATTTAACGACCTTTGGCCATACGTTGACGGCACAGAGGTTAAGCCAGAAGAAAACGTTCAAAAATGGATATCCAAAGACTCGAAGGCCTTGGCGCTGTTCAACCTAAGTATCACACACAGCCAACTCAACCATGTGAAGAAAGCGACAACTTCCATGGAAGCATGGGATGGACTTACGGTAATATTTGAATCACGAGGCCCTGTGAGGAAGGCTGCGCTCTACAAGCAACTCCTACGAATGGAAAAGCCGGCGGAAATCAGCATTTCGCAGTATGTAACGGATTTCACGCACACGGCGGAACAACTCGAAGAAGCAGGTATCCAGATACCAGATGAATTGTTAACGATAATGTTACTAGGGTCATTGCCGACCGAGTACGAAAATTTCAGTGTAGCAATAGAGTCACGAGATAACATACCAAGCTTCGAAAATTTAAAAATTAAAGTCATCGAGGAGGAAGCGAGGCAAAACGATCGCGTAGTGAAATCGGGCGAAAATGCAAATAAGGCATTGTTAATTCGCGGGCGTGACGAACAGCCGAAACGAGCTGTTTGGTCGAAAAATGAAAGTTTAACAACAAATAAGTTCAAAGGAAAGTGTTTCAATTGCAATAAAGTCGGACACTTGAGTCGTAATTGTAAATCCAAACCGAAGAATGACAGATCGCATAACGGGAGCGATGCAATGACAGCGATTGCTTGTAACGCAGACATTGTTAATCGGGATAAAGTTTGGTATCTTGACAGCGGTGCGACGCGACATATGTGCAACGACGAAAGACAATTCGCTATTTTGAACGAAAACACGAAAATGAAAGTATATACGGCATCAGATCATTTCGAAAAATCGATTGGCGATGGTGATGTAAATTTAAACGCGAAATTAAATCAACGTGAAACGAACTCTGTTAAATTGAAAAATACATTATGTGTACCAGGTCTACGTAACAACCTGTTATCTGTATCAAGTGTCACTGCTAACGGTTATACGGTAACATTTAAAAGAGACCATGCGACAATTAACAGAGAGGATGGTTCGATAGCTCTTACAGTGACGAAACGTGACCATATGTACATTGTAAATGAAAAACCGGAACAAGCCGCAATCGTAAATCAAAGAAATAACGAAAATCTGCTTAGATGGCATCAGCGATACGGGCATCTTAATATTCAAGACCTAAAGAACATGAAAGATCAAGAAATGGTTTGTAGTTTAAACTTAACGTCAAGTGCAGGCAAAATAAACTGCGAAGTTTGCGCGAAATGTAAAATTCATGTGCAACCGTTTAAACAATCAACGAACCGCGAAAAACAAGTTCTTGGACTAGTTTATTCAGACATTTGTGGTCCAATGACAACCGAATCGTTAGGGGGCGCAAAATATTTTGTTACTTTTATCGATGATTGTTCCAGGTATACAGAGACGATTACGCTTCGAAAACGATCGGATGTGCTGAATGTCTTCAAAAGCTACAAACGAAGAGTAGAGAAACAAACCGGTTATCAAATCAAGAAACTCCGTACTGACAACGGCAAGGAGTATCTATCAAACGACTTCTTCTTCTTTCTTGAAGAAGAGGGTATTTCGCACCATTTGACAGTCGAATATACGCCTCAGCAGAATGGCGTCGCGGAGCGAGCTAATCGCACTTTGGTCGAAATGGCCAGATGCATCATGCTGCAAGCTGACCTTCCGAAGTCCCTGTGGGCTGAAGCAATCAACACGGCAACGTCTTAAAAATTTCTTAACGGAACGACTCCTTTTGAGGTATGGACACAAAGAAAACCGTATGTTGGATTTTTTACACTGAGTCTATATTGTAGGAAACGTAAGTACGGTTAGTACGAGGCACCTCCGACTCTACCACAATTCTATTGTTGACGAGATTTGCTCGCTGACTAGAAAATTGTAGATGGCTCTGACAACCAATAGTGATCGAAAAGCGGACCAACACATAACCTAATTAGATATATTCTTTAGGTTCTTTAGCCTCATTAGATACGTCATATTTAAAATGCCCAATTGTAGTGCCACTATCGGGTGTATATCCCGGAGAAAATACGTTTGTTTAAGGTCCCTAAAGATCCCGAATTGGCAGCGGCTTGGCAAAAGCGTCTTTAAGGACGGACATAAATAAATATAAGAAATAATTTTAAATGTATTGCTTTGTACCCCTATGATTTCTCACTACAAATACCACCAAAATTTATGTTTTTACTTCAAAGTTAATTTAGTTTGATTTTACGTTAAATGGTTATTGCGTCATTCAATATAAAATAAATAAATATTATCCTTCCAAAATTTAGGAAATACAAATAACAAAACTAAAATGCAACTATATTTAAATATTGTCGCGTTAAAATATTCGTACCGGTTGGGTCATGACGAGCACGACTGGTTGTCAGTGGCAACTACAACTTTCCAGTCACTATTAAAAGGGTCTCAAGCTTGAGTTGGACAGGCCTGGTTAGTACCCTGAAAAACGACGGCTCACGCTCACGGCGGCCATTCTGGAGGCGCATATAACTCAAACTAATTCGAAGCCCTTCCCCCAACAAAATGGCCGCCTGTGAACCAGCGTTGATGTAAAGTCGAACCAAGCAAACAAGGTAGTTGCGGGAAATGGCAAATAGCCACCGTAGTTTTCGTGATACACTCAGATTAATAAGTATGTCGGCGGAAATTTAAATATTTGACAAGGGAGTGTTTGTTATTTTCGCAGTATTGAAAGTGTTATTAGGAAATTAAAAATATTATTGCAAAATAAGCATAATTATTTATTATGCACATGTTATTATAAAAACAAAGCAAAGATTATAAACATTTAAAAATAATTTAATCACTATCCGAAACGTATTCGTTAGAGCATGTTTCTTCATCAGATAGCCTAGTATTAACTGTGAACGCCAATCTTTTAACTATTTCGTCCACTAATCCGTCACGTTTCCACATTTATTCTACTATATGATCAACATGCGTGTAATGTTTTTCCCAATCTGATTGGCTTATATCGGCAAATGCTGCTGGCACTGAATTTGGTATTTCGAGTCCCCTTTGACCAACGTTATTCATTGCAATCTTATGTTTTGCCAAACTCCATATTAATTCGACATTCATCCCTATCATTTTGAGCGGTATTTGTGCATATGCATAGCATATTATCTATTGTTTTAATTTAATCTTTCTGTCAGACCGTTGGTTTGCGGATGATACGCTCCTTTGAAATGACTATTCGATCCCATGCATCGCAATAGTTCCGGGACCATTTGTGATTGAAACACCTTTTCTCTATCGCTCAGTAGAACACGCGGTGTACCGTGACGGCAGATTATTTCTTCCAAAACGAATTTCGCCACAAGTTCAGCTTTCCCACTTGACGACGCCATCAATTCAGCCCAGCGTGCTGCGTATGCCGTAGAGACAATCACAAATGTATTTCCATTATTGCTGCGTCTAAATGGTCCTAAAAGGTCAATTCCTACCCTATCGAACGGTAGTCCGACAGGTATCGGCTTTAACATGCCTCCTGGCTTAACGGTTGTTACACCTTTCTGTGCTTGACAGTCTGCGCAACTCCTAACCTATTTTGTTACGTCGTTCAACATATTATCTCAGTAGTACCTCGATTTTATTCTTTCATACGTTTTAGCGAATCCCAAGTGTCCCGCTAGTGGTTCATTATGGTTATAGTACAGAATTTCTCCGATCAATTCTTTAGGGATCACAAATAACTTTGATGCGCCGTCCACCTTCAGGTTTCGTTTAAATAGTATGTTGATATATAATGTTTCTTAAATTTTTCACGTTTCTAACAAATAGTTAATCATGTAAATAGGATTGCAGTTTGAGTTTAACACTAACCCACTAGTGTAGTAATGCCACCATTTACACTGCTATTAATAATAATGCAATGCGAGATTTATAATACTTTGTTAAATATACCTAATTATAGCTGATTTCTAAACTAATCCTACACTATATTTTTCATGTAAACAGTTATTACATAATTTTTGATGTGATGTGATATGATGTGAATAAAATTATTTATATTTTATTATTATATTAGCAAGTTATAGTTAGCGTCAAAAATTAGAGTTAGAATCAAAAGTATATTGTTTGTTTCAGTAAAGACTCACGATAAAAGAAACGCAAACAATAAAATCTAAGTCATTTAAGAATGTCTCATAAGGCAATATATGATGTGATTTTCAAAACGAAAATGAAAACGCCTATCAACTAGCGGCAATTTTATCAAAGATATTCTAGATGAAATTGTGGATAAAGCAATGGATAATGAGATAAAATGAAACAATTATATGAAACATGGATCTTACCACCAAGAATCAACTTCTCTATTCTGACTTTGTTGCTGCAATAGCACCAAATTTTTGGTTTTGCCATCATTATTTAGAATATGCTTTACAATTGCATAACTAAGGCTTTTTACTATTACTACCTCGTATATTACTATAACAACTATGAATATATGTACCAATATTACAGTTTCTCATCATCGCTCGTGTACAAAAGTGATACATACAAAAAGTATAGAAAAACTTGTCTAATTATAACTGATATCTAAGCTAATCCAACACTATATTTTTCACGTAAACAGATTTTACATAATTTGTAAAATGTCTGGCCTTTAAATGAGTATACGTCTAGTATTCGTTAATCCTTTCGTCGGAAACTAGCTTTTGATAGAATTCGGTCCCGTCGTCCATTTGTAGATTGTGTGGCACACTACCACTCCCCGTAAACACACGCTTGGCACTTAACGCCTTCTTTGTATATATCCTGATCGCCCACGCAAACTTCGGGTATGTATCGATAATAGTTGGGATATATTTATAGTTATTATTGACACTGGCGTAAGGTGTCATATCCACAAGATCCGCCTACCACAGGTCATCGCATCTCTTAAGAATAATTGTGACGTCTTGGAAAATTACGGCGTGCCGGTGTGTGTACTTCGATTCCCCCATTGGTATATATCTTGTGTTCAAGTTCCTGTCGCAATTTCTTGAGCGTCTTATCCACGTACTCCTTAGTGGCGCTACCACTCCTGCAGATATCATACGCGCGTCATTGTTGTCTGTACGTATGAATCCCATACCTGTAGGACCTCGCTGAGCCGTCAGTATTACTATCGGCACGTCCGAACTTGTCGACCAGCAACTTACGACTACCTAAAAAATTTCAGTTCTCGCAACTCCTACTCGATGGAGGCAATCTCATTCTCGTGACCCGTGTGACCGATGCACAGTGGCCCATTTCCCGAAAAACGCGGACAAACATTAAAAATCATTCTGATTAAAACAACAGTTGGTACATAAAAGTTTTTACAGCCTCTGATTATGAATATGATATTATTTTTTCAAAAATCCAAAATGGCGGATCCAAAATGGCGGCGAAAGTTTTACAAATAGTCCGATTACAACAAAAGTTTCTAAATAAGGGGCTTTGCAGCCTCTGATTATGAATATGATATAATTTTTTCAAAAATGCAAAATGGCGGATCCAAAATGGCGGCCAAAGTTTTAAAAATAGTCCGATTACAACAAAAGTTGGTACATAAGGGTTTTTACAGCCTCTGATTATGAATATGTTATTATTTTTTCGAAAACCAAAATGGCGGATTCAAAATGGCGGCGAACGTTTTAAAAATAGTCCAATTACAACAAAAGTTGGTACGTAAGTCTTTTCACAGTCTCTCATTATGAATATGATATTATTTTTTTCAAAAAAACCAAAACGGCGGATCTAAAATGGCGAGCAAAGTTTTAAGTATAGTCGGATTAAAACAAAAATTGGAACATAATGGATTTTCCGATATAAGATTATGAATCTGATATTATGTTTTCCATAATCAAAATTACGGTAAAATTTTAATGAATAGCATTATCAAACAAAAATTGGCATATAACGTTTTTCCAGGTTGCAAATAAGGAACCTTATATTTTAATATCTTTTTTAATTGCACAATATTAATACAATACTGCTGGCGTCGGATTGGTCAGAGTATTCATTTTCTGCCATCTTTGCGTACGCGGAGCAAAAGACGAATCGCTTCACGTGACAACGACTCGCTTTTCTTCGGCGGTGTTAAACGTAGACTTGAAATTAGCGGATCTGATGAGTTAAGTAGCCAATGCATCACATCCGTCCTAGTGCTTTCCCTAGATGTTTTTCGGGAGTTATGTTCTCGGTATTTTTTTATGTCTTTGTTCCGCGATTCTTGAGCTTCCTCCGAAAGCTTTCCGATGGACAGTGGTGCCCATTCGACAATACGGGTTCCATGTATAAGCACCTGGTGGATTGACGTAGGCATGCAAAACCATGGTAACTACTCCAAAATCATTTCCGCAGTTTCTTTGCAATTATGGCCAAAAAGATCTACGTTGGCATCAAAACCGCATGACAGAACTTGCATAATAACATGAGCGCGATGAAGAAATTTGACGTCTAAACTCAGGATTTCGGCGGACACAGAAGAGTTAGCAAAAAATCGCCTAGCAGTATTGCCATCATGACTATTTCCGAATCCACCCACATTTGGAGTGTCAATAATAAGTCCAAGTTGAATCCTAAAACTTTTCTGAATTGACGATTTCCGCATTTGCACATTTTTTTTATCTTGCTCGGATCGCGGCTGCCATTTTTGAATTTCTAGTTTATATTCTAAGTGTACAAAAAACTCTATGAAATGTATCCACGCATATAATGTGGCTAAGCCGAACTTATATTGTTCTTCTTCTACTGTCAATGACATAACCTCCTCAATCTTGTTAAATTGTTTCGACAAATAGCATCGCATGTTCGAAGTTGTACCCGCAAGTGTGTTTCTAACTTTTCTGTCAACCATTGTATACAGTAATTTGTTTGTCACAGTAATGTCTTTTCCGTCGATAATAGTTTCAAATGGAACAAGCGTAGCTATTTGATCATCAAGATATTTATTTTCCTGCAAGGTTGAGGTAACATTATCGCGAATATACTCTATTTTTATCGGACTGCAAAAGCGCGGAGAGGAAGGTCTTGGATTTTGCCAAATAAAAAGGTCTGGATCTTCACAACTCGTTAATCGTAACGGTACAAGCGATGTTAATAACATACTCGAATCTGAAGCATTCTCGTCATAAAATTTTTGTTTGTATTGACTTTGACCGGAAGAACCGTCGGATCCATGCTTTACAATCAAAGTAAAATTTTTTACTTTTTCTCGAGATACAGTACTGATTACGGGCATTTGTGTCGAAAGAATTCTGCTTGTTCTGTGATCCAACAACGATTGTAATGGAACTTTTGCTGTTGTCTCAGTAACCTTAATACCTGGCGGATAACAATAAGATTTCGCGTCCTCAACTTTATGATATGATGGATACACACGAACGCCAATCTCCACTTCTCTTTTTCTTATCAACCGATACGTCTTCCTCGTCATCTTACCTTCAACAAGATCGGAAAGTGCAAGATCACCATCAATTTCTGTACAAGGAGAATCTTCAGCAGATTTAACTGCTCTCTTGTATTTTGCAACTGCAGACGTAGAACTAGTACTGACGTGCTTGATAACAGCAGCAGCATCGGCAGCTCCGGATGCACGTAGACTCATGCAGGTTGCAAACGACAGCTCCGCCGGGCTATGTGTTTTTAGTAGATTTTCCGACCTCCGCCTCTTTGTTCGTTCTGACAACTCGTCGAAGCCTTTTAACGGACGACCTCTGCATTTCCTGCTTGCAGGTGCCTCCACAGGGTCGCCAGTCCGAAAAATGCATTACAATTGTATTTATGTAAACAAAAAAGCAAATGACATAACTACAAGTGTTTAATAAATTATTTCATAATAACTTTTAACTTATTATGTATGAGTAAGTAATAATTTGTATTATTAAATATTCATATTTTTTAATTTTTACCTTCAGTTTGATTGTTCCTTGCAGCCAATTCGCATTTCTCATAAGAAACCGTTCGGTTGTTCGGCTGCTTTCGCTCCATTTGGTTTTCATAACGGTCAAAAAATTTTTGATTGTCAATTGGTTGTCTGCATGAAATGTGAATTTTTTTTTATTTTTGCAGACACGCAATTTTTCTAAAATTGTTTATTTATGGCATCGAGAAATTCCTGCCTACTGCCTACAGTGTCCTCTGGAACAACAAAAATTAATAAATATACAAGTTTTCAGTATTTTTAGTAATTTTAGTAATTTTTAGTAATTTTACTAAGTTTTCGTTAATAAGTAATTTAACAGTGACTTTGAATAAAAAATAAAAGTGGTTTTCATTAATAAAAAAGAACAATCTGAGTTGCAACGGATTTCAGTCCATCTCTACCAGATTACGGGGTACTAAACATGAAATTATAATTTTCATTTTTTCGATTTTTGTCCGCGTTTTTCGTGAAATGGGCCACTGTGCGATGGCGCGTGATGAATGCAGTAAATACAGACGATCGACCAACTCAATCGGGTCGTCGTAGTATACATAGTCAACGGGTTTGTAGGCCATCCGCAAAGTAGTTATATCCACTGACCCTCATCTCGCAGCACTATTGA
Organism: Nebria brevicollis; assembly: GCA_944738965.1. Taxonomy (NCBI): domain Eukaryota; kingdom Metazoa; phylum Arthropoda; class Insecta; order Coleoptera; family Carabidae; genus Nebria; species Nebria brevicollis. The sequence continues at coordinate 8,578,974 of OX122898.1, read as the reverse complement.
ATAATAATTTTGCACTTTTTGTAACCTATATTCGGGTTGAGGCGGCCGCGAGACACTTACTGCATCCCATGGGCATTTGTACTTAGCACAGTGTGCTTATATATTGCCAAATCCTCTTTATAGTTCTTTAACACCGCCAAAAATAATAACTGCCAAGCCCTGCGTCACTTTATACTGCACACCCTTGATGTGCATGTAATCGTCTTTGGAGACCATCACCACCGAGTCACCTATTGCAAAAATATCGCCAACCCGTCGGATGCCGTACCGTGCATCAAAATGTTTCGAGTCGTCTTTTCACGTTTCTCCTGTTTGTAGGCCGCGTCCGCCGCTATGCTTTTATTCAACGACTCGACAATGGGCTTGTACTTCTTCACAAGATAATCTTCGGCTATGTGCTCGTTATGTCGTAGATCCCTATATTTGTGATGTAATACGATGGCGATTTGATCCACTTCCACGCTAAGCTTATTGTCCGATGATGATGATGACGACTTCGTCTTCATGGTCACTCTCTATGTGCCACATAATCATTACGGTGCCGAGATTTTATACGAATTGAAACCGTTGCGATAACGGCCCGCATTTAGTTCACTATCTTTATCGATAATTAAAAATCCGTGTTTATCTCTGTTCCAACATTCACCGCAAATTCGTTTGAACGCGTCCTGCGACATATCACCGCTGACCTGATCGCTGCATTTATGCCGTAAATTCATGTCGTCCTGGCGGAAGGGAATAATAAAATTTGCATTATCTCGTATCAAGTACTTCGGAATGCTCGCATACGTTTGACTTAAATAGAAAGAATCCACGCCACTGTGACGGCCCATACCAAAGTAACGCATCATTGTTTTTTGCTTGTCGCACGACACATCTAATAAGAATATAGAATTACGTTTAGCGTCACTAGGATCCACGATAGTCGTATTATCACTATATGTAAAATAGCCGATGTCCTTGACGGCGCCCAGTACTCTCTCGAGAAGCAGATATTTCAGCTGTTGCGGCGTTTTCGTGTACAAGTATACATTTTCAAACTTGAAACCGTTCACATCGTTCAGCATGCCCACCATGACGTTTGTCTTTCCCCCGTGTTGTATTGTCGGATACAACGAAATGGGTGGTTCGTATCTAATATCAGTGACGAGACTTCGTTACTGACTCAATAAGAGGTTTTAAAGGCTTTTTTGTTAATATTCAACAACGTTGTCTGTTGTAACAAAGAGATATATTGAACCAACGAAATATTGGTATAATTTAATTACATTGGTAGAACGTTTGTTCTACTCGGTGATCGCGACAATTCTGCTTCTAACATCAACCAAATGTTGCATCGTTCATTTTCAAACTTTTATGTTTCACACGGACTCAGCGTCTTTCGTGAGACAAACAAGTCGCCATCCATCTTGGCAAACGTGACATTGAACGTAAATTCAGCTGAGAAAAAGTTGATAACAACATTAAGAACAGATGTGTAGTCTCAGAAGTAGTAATATAATATGAAATATGATTATATGGTTAGACATAAAATAATACAAAGTAATACAATGTAACACAAATATTAGTAAAACTGTTAAATAATCATTTATGAGAAATGGGTGACTTTAAGACATCCCCTTCTAAAGTTGAATTGTTTTACGTCTCGAAACCAAGGTTGTCCTCCTTTTTTCATTTTCCTGCAGTAGGAAGCCTGACCATAAGGGAATGTATGGAATGTATTTATTCCCGCAAATATTTAAAAAAGCTGGGCAGTGATTTGGGATGTCAATGACGCCAAATGTTTCGGTGCATTTGCGTAGTTGTCTGCCTATCTCTATAAAATCCATCTAAAATTTTATTTGTTTATACATGGGCAAATTTGTTTCTGCAATATCCGGTTCATCCTCTTCTGGAGCTTCATCTTCTGTGACGAAATTCATGCTTCTAAAAAAGATCAAAGAATTACGCACATCATAAGTAAAATAATTGCTTTCTTAACCAATTTGAAAATGTTTAAAACATTGCCCTGCCTCTTCGTAAGAACGGCACGGAATTAAGTAAGTTGCAACTACACCAATAAAAAACCTATTTGTTTTTTATTAGTGCCTGCACAAGCAACTGCATCTGATATTACAATTTTGAAAAAGTGATGTGTTTAGTACTCCGTCAGAAAACTATGAAGCTCGTTGACACCAATTACTTCCATTTGATTAAAAGAAAGGCACGTTGCAATGATTAAAGCCCAGCTAAAATCTGTTACCATACGCCCGCATGGTAATCTACCATTGCGACGTGCGCACATATAAAATTTGAATATGTTGTTATGTCATCTGATGTTTGATTAACAGCTTTAACTTTTAATATTAGAACAATAATTTTATCGCACACATCTGGAAAGGAAGGCGATATCACTCCAGAGTAATATAGGACACGTTTGTCTCTCCTGTCCAATGGCCGCACAACTGACCCTGTAGCATCTAAATATAAGGTGTGGCTAGAATCTGCATGGAAAGATTTACCAGCAACTCGGATGCACCAATCATGCCTCCATTCAAAATATTTAAAAGATCTAATAAACTTATCGGCAAAATACAATTAATACATTTTTTCAACGGCGTCCACTGCGAATGCGTCAGATCGGATTTTTCGACAAACATCTACCGTGGCTACATTTGATGCCGTTTGTACCATAAGCAATTTATTATTTCAGTTAGAAATTTTGCACAACCGATATTGGAATGCGGGTTTATTTTTAATGCTTTTTTGTCAAGTATACGATAATGCCCTCGACCTTGTTTAGAATTCATTTCTCCCGCATGGTTAAACTCACCAAATTATGTGAGTGTCGCATCTACGTTATTATCTTCAGATTTTGCGAATTCGATAGTGCTATGTGCAGAATGGCAGTCTTTATAAATGCATAACAAATTTACATACGTATAATCCTTGATATTGCGTTTGTGTTCAATTTTGAATTGGCATTTATCATATGCATTCGTAATTGCTTCCAATAAATGAATTATATAATTTTTCGAAAAGGAAATTTTTCCCACATTTTCTAAGAATATTGATTTGAAGTCCATTTTAAAATTAAATGATTTTACATTTTTTTGATTTCGCTGTTATTCCGTTTGGGCCGTAAGAAGTTGCTATTTTTTTATCACATTCAACTATAATTATTGGTGCACTGCTAATATAATTAAGTTTACATTTTGAATGTATTACTTGTGCACAAATATTACGTTAAATGATAGGTAATAAATCTATAGCAATTTCATCAAAACCAATAAAAACTGTATCTTTTTGAAAACATATTTTTTCATTGATATTTAATTCGGCCTTATTTTTAAGAAATGTTTTGCGGCTGCGCTTTTCCAGACGGGTATATTAACGTTGAGCTCTATTAATTTCTTATTGATTTTCTCTTGAATCCCAAAATTGTTTTTCCGATATAAGTTGTAGCAATAAGCTGCAGTTTTATGTAAGATACTACTTGGTGCAATATCAAAATGACGTAGTTTGGGAGCCATGCTGTTTTATAAATTAATATTAAAAAAACTTCAATAAGACAAGCTAGTTCGAATGCTAGATTCAAACTGCCATTTCTCTTCCCTCTATAGAAGAAGCAAGGTCGCTACACTTAAACATATTTTTTATTCCAAACGAAAACAATTGATTTGCTAGTAGCAAAAATGCACGAACGCTGCTAAACGAGAATGCGCTCATGAGCTACCCAGGCTAAGCAATATTTTGTAATGTATTCTAAGAATATTTTGGTACCCTAATAACACAAATTTTTCGAAAATATTTATGTTACCTCTAGTTATGTATTTTATGAATATTATGTAATTATTTCAGAAATATCCTGCGTCCAAATTTTGAGAAATCAGCGCTTATTGGTATCACCCATTACACGGTTACCGTTTCGCTACCCTAATTAAATACATTTTTTGAAAATATTTGTGGTACTTCTAGTTATGTATTCTAAGTATATATTAAGTAAATTTTTCAAAAATATCCTGCACACCGATTTTGGGAAATCATATTTTATTTGTTCGGCGCGTCATACGATGACCGATCTGTCACCCTAAATAAACACATTTTTGGAAAATATTTTTAGATCTTGTAGTTGTTTATCCTAAGATCATTTTAAGAAATTTTGACATAAATTCTGCGATTCAAATATGAGTTAGCAGACCTTATTTGTACCGCAAGTCACATGATGATTGTTATTCTAATAATATGAAAAAAAAATCCAGTTTGTATATGTACATTCTAAGAAAAAGCTGTAAAACTTTCACCATAATCCTGCGACTCAAATTTGAGCTATAAAGGCTATAATATTGGGGTGTCAACAGTTGTTTTAAACTTGCAAATAAACACAGTAATTTGACCTGAAAATTGCAGTATATTGCATATACCAATTAAAATAAGCATATTTATAATATTTATAAAGCTTATTTTACATTACACTAAATATTGAACAAGAAATTGAGCGATTCTTTAAGCAATTTATTTTGAACAAGAAATTGTCTGCTTTTCAAGTAGACCGTTTTATACCAACACACTTTATTGTACAATATATGTTTCGCGATTCTGCGCAGTAGCAATGAATATTTCAATTTGACACTTCGAATGTTTTTGGGTTATATTTCAAAATGAACGTACAAAACGATTTATTGGTAATGGGAACAATAGTAACACTAGTTGCGATTAAAAAAATATTGCAAAGAAGAATTGAAAAAAAGGGGAGATTGAGAAATAGAAGAAAGCTGTCGTTAGTTGAGGAACCAGATTCTTACGAAAATTATTTAAGAATGGACAATACAGTCTTTAAGGAATTGTTGATGATGATTGAGAATGAAATAAAGAGACAAGATACAGAATTTCGTGAAGCTGTATCAGCTGAAAAAAGGTTATTGATACGTTTTAAAATACCTATTGATTAAAGAACTTTCAATTATTTATTGTCTTTAGACTTGTCGTTACTCTTCGTTACTTGGCATCTGGTAATAGCTACCGGGATTTAATGTTCGCGACAAGAATACAGGAGAGCACAATTAGATTAATTGTACCAGATGTTTGCAAAGCAATCATCGACAGATTAATGGCAACATACATTGAAGTTATTTAATAATTATTATTTAAATATGTATCTCGATTTAAATTATTATATATTAGCCTCCTGTTAGTGCTGAAGAATGGAAACAAATCGCCTGCAAGTTTGAGACAAAATGGAATTTCCCGATGTGTATTGGTGCTCTAGATGGCAAACATAAAACTTTTCAAGCACCTCGAAGCGCTGGTTCTCTTTACCACAATTACAAAGGGACACATAGTATTGTTTTATTAGCATTGGTAGACGCAAATTATAAATTTTTATATGTTCATGTCGGTGTAAATGGGCGAATTAGTGACGGTGGAGTTATTCAAGATAGCAGTCTACGGCAGGCAGTTGACGCCAATATTTTAAATATACCCGATCATGGCTTGTTGCCAGGCATAGCAACTAAAGTTCCATATGTAATTGTAGGTGATGTTGTATTTCCGTTATCAAAATGGCTAATGAAGCCTTGTCCACAACGTGGACTACCCCAGGAGAAGAGAATTTTGAATTATCGTCTGTCGAGGGCTAGACCTGTTGTAGAAAATGCATTTGGAATATTGAGGAACAGATCTCGAATTTAGCGGACTACAATAAATTTAAGTCCAGAAAAAGCTGAAACTATAACTTTGGCATGTTGCATTTTACATAATTTTCTTGCAACGAAAAATAAGAGATACATTGATAACGAATTTCAGACCTGTACCTTATCTAATATAATATAACAACAAGGAGGCACTCGATATAGTAATGAAGTTATTGACATAAGACATACGTTTTGTAAATAAACTAATGCACATATAGGGACTGTTGATTGGCAAAGGAAGACAATTAGAATTGAATAGAAATTAAAACAGATTTAATAATTGTAACATTTCTTGAATGCATTGTGCAATACACCATGCATTTCATACTGTACATCGCTTCTTAATTCTTCAGCGTCAATTTTCTTTATGTGCAACGCTATAAACTCACCAAACACATCTGGTTCCTATTTGTTGGAAGACTGCACAGTTCCAGCAATCCTCCCTACATTTGTAGACGCTTGATCCAAAAGAACCTGATCTATTTTTCTCTTCGCTGGCTTTGCTATTTCTTCAGCCTTCCTCTTCGACTTGCTGTAACAAGCCACAAGCGACATTGTTCTTGATCTGGAGGAATCGCGTGTTAAGTTTTCGATGGGCGGCGACATTAGTAAGCCATCCTCAAGAACACTGTATTCTCCTTCAGTGAAATTATCAGGTATCTCAACAGTCAGCTGCTACGATTCAATTTAATCTACCTGGATTTCTTCGATTAGTTGCGGATCAGGTTTATCTTCAGATGTCAGGCGCGGTGGTTCGAAACTGGTTTTTGGGTTTCGAATGTTTAATTGATCCTTTAAATATGACAGTTTGTCATAATATAGTGCCGGCTTATACACTTCGTCTTCAGACATTCCACTTTAAAGCGAAGCCAAAACCTTTTCCGCTCATTGCTATAAATGGTTCGGAGCCCCAGGAATTTCTTTAGCACATCTGCTTCATTAATGATTGGCTTTATTGACCTTAACTTCTCCACTATATTTTGTAATGCCCTGATTCCTCAGTGGCTTCTTGTGATAATCTTTATGCTTGACAACATACAAACATGGATACTTCGCACACTCCTCTATTAACTTCGTCATTTGTTCGTTAACTAGGCCCCACTTCGATTTGCCCATTACTATACATCTTGGGTTCAAGTTTTTCTCGCAATTTGTCGTTTTGTTTGGTTTCGTTATTAGATGACAACAAAACCAAAAGAACACTGCATATTGCGCATGTGCAAAGACCATGAACAACACGACTGCTTGTGTTGTGCCATCTATAACTTTCCAGTCACGAACGGGATAGGTCTGTACGATATTATGGTTGGCGGCGCTAGTAGTATAAATATAATTAACCAATGTGTTTATAGTTGAGATAGAGGCTATGTTTGGACACGCGAAGTCCAGCAAAGACTTATACAATTTTGTAGCTGAAATAAAAACCAAAAATTAGGGCATCATACAGAATAGAAATAAATACTTTACCTACCAATCTGGGCCTCTCCTGGCTCAAACCTAGACCCCTACCGCTGCCAGCACCCCTTCCGCGGCCAGCACCCCCTTCTGCGGCAAGCACCCCTCCCGCGACCAAAACTCCTGCCGCGGCCAACACAGCCACCCTGGACACCACCAGCCTGGACTCCACGACCCCGGATCCATCCCCGGTAAGCCCGGACCCATCCCCGGACCCAACCCCGACCTCGACCCAAAACTTCCACTGGTGCTGTCGGTGGTGCGCCACTTTCAAAGCAGTGTCATACGTATCGCACACCGGAGCCTCCTCACGGCGTAGAAGATGGCCATGCGCCCTATCAGGAGTCTCGCCACAGCGACCTCCTACCTTCGAGATGCCCTATGGGAAGAATCCCATGGCCTCACGTTGTGCTTAACATTTTTAAGCTTGTTAGAAACTATATGACACCACCTTTTTTGCCACTGATTAATGATCAGAGGCTTAAAATGACCTTTTAGGTCATCAAAAAGCACCCGATCATAATCAATGGTGGCCTTGGACAAAGCTCGCTTAGCTGTTGCATCAGCTGCTTCATTCCCGCGATTACCAACATGACTCGGTACCCAAATAAAGCGCACGATAGACCCTTCTGATGATAATGTCATTGAGGTTGCTTGTATCTGCTGCAAGAGAGGATGTTTAGGGTAAAAAGACGCAATTGCTTTCAAAGCGCTCATCGAGTACGAGACAATAACGAAAGAATTACGTGCGAGTCTGCAAATATAGAGAAGTGCATGGTAGAGTGCATACAGCTCTGCCGTGTATACGGACGAGAGTTTTTGAAGTCGAAACTCACATGCACCTCTTGCCGATATAAATGCACATGCAACCCTGTCGTTACTCTTTGAACTGTCGGTGTAAATGCGAATCCATTGCCGATAGTTGGCATTGATGCGATAAAAACTCACGTTGGAACAGAATGGGTGGAGTAGCAGATCGATCTAGCTATGAAAGCCCATAGTTGGTATTCGGACGGGAGAATATCCAAGGAGGAAAGGGGCAGAAAGAAGTGTATGGGGTTGAAGTAATTTCAAAATAAATTTCCCCAAAAGTATTGCGAGATCTGGTAGAGAAAGAATTCACCGAACGAGCCCTTCTGTCATAAATCTCCGCTAACTGTTCACCAAAGACAGTGTCAAAAACCAGGTGATATGGTTTCGACTTCATGGCTGCCGTGTAGTTCATGGTCAAAAGCCGGCGACGATCATACAGTGAAGGCTCGCCAGCCTCGCACAGTACACTTGGAAGTGGACTGGTACGAAAATCACCAGTAGAAAGACGAGTACCAGTATGGTGTATCGTATCAATGGTTTTGATAACGGATGGCCTGGCAGATGCGTAAGCGATACAGCCGTAGTCCAGCTTGGTTCTTATCAAAGCGCGATAAATGCCCAGAATAGAGATTCTATCGGCACCCCACGATTTAGAAGATAGAACTGGCAACAAATTTAGAGAAAGCCGACCTTTTGCCTTCAAAACCACAAGATGGGAAGGCCAGTTAAGCTTTTTGTTGAGAGAGAGTACAGGATTTAAGTCAGAGGTTCCCAAACTTTTTTGTGTCGTAGAGCCCTTGCCATGTTTTTCGATTTTGGGTAGACCCCCACTTACCTGATTTTTTGTAAATTTCTAACTGTAGTGAAGTTTAGTGTTAAAAACTTAAAGTAAAAACACATGTTAAGATTTATACATTTATTAATTGAATTTAAATTAAAACAACTCAAAATAAAATTTTGTATCTGTTAAATAATATATACGTAACATAAAATAAACATAATGTTAAGGATCAGGCTATTCTACTAATCAGAGGTGACAATCAAACACAAATTAGAAATAGAATGTATTTAATGTAACACAACAGTACAATATTTTTGTATATATTTTGACATGAAGAACATATTTCAATTGTTATTGTTTATTAGGTAACAGTCCCGTTACTCGATAGTACTTGGCCATGCCAGACACATCAACAATAACTAACACCCCCTCACGAGTTAAGGGTCGATTATTTCCCTCGTATCAAGTGGAAGTCTCAGCCCACAAGAGTTAACGCACCATTGGTGTTTTGGCTCAGGTAGTCCCTTCGTAAACACGTCGGCAATCTGTTCTTCGGTGGAACGGTGAACAATCTTTAATTGTTTGTTCTTTAACATATCACGGATAAAGTGGTGACGGATGTCAATATGCTTACTTCTTCCATGAAACATAGGGTTTTCAGCCAGTTTGATAGCGCTGAGATTATCACAATGAATAGTGATGTCGCTCAATGCTTCAAATCCTAGTTCCTGAAGAAATCTTTGTAAATATACATACTCTTTAGCGCATTCAGCCAAAGCAATATATTCGGCTTGGGTTGTAGAGGGGGCAACGGTCTTTAGTTTCTTCGCATCCCACGATATTGGACCTCCATTCAGTAGGAAAACATACCCAGATCATGAATGCCTGTCTTCAATGTTGCTACCCCAGACTGCATCAACGAAGCCTTTCATGGGTTCAAAATTGGTACCGTAAATCAATCCAAGATTGTTAGTTCCTTTTAGACAACTCATTACTCGTTTTGCACCTTTCCAATGCTCAATGTCATGACAATTGTTGAATTGACCTAAATGGCATGCAGCAAAACTAATGTCAGGTCTAGTTGTCGTAGCTAAGTACGTCAGGGCGCCTACTAACTCACGGTAAGGTCGTTTGAGGTCTTCTTCGCTCGGCGATTTATGATTCGTGAGCGTCGATCGGTGTGGCCACTGGTTTACAATCGGACATGCCGAATCGGCTCAACAAATCAGTTATGTAACCACTCTGGTGCATTGCTATTTGATTACCGTCTTGAGTGAACTCTATTCCAGGGCAATAGTTCATATTTCCAAGATCTTTTATTTCAATCCGTCTACACAATTCCTTACCAAATTTGTCTAGCATCGTTTGACATTGTGATGCTGTATTTATGTGATAGGGACACGGAGTTAGTCGGAATAGCTCCACAGCTTCTCAGAACGTTGTCCAAATTGGCATACCAATTTCGTCCAGCCTGTTTTAGACCGTTAAGTGATTTACTTAAACAGCATACCTTGTTTCCCTTCTGTAGTTCCAACAACATGTCCTTGGCCTTGAGTCCAATACGACTACTTCGTTCATCTTCAACGATCCTTTCCAATGAATCTGATAAACTCTTCGGAGGTTCCATGAATATTAGTTCATTTAACTCTCCATTTAAATATGCCATAGTGACATCGAACTGTCTTATTTTCATACCAGATTCTGCTGCGAGAGACGTCATCAGTCTGATAGTTCCAAAGCGAGCCACTGGTGCGAATGTATCAAAAAAATTGGACACCCGGTTGTTGGCAAAATCCTTGAGCTACCAATCGCGCCTTTTGTCTTTCCAGTGTTCCATCAGAATTGAACTTGTTGCGAAGTATTATGCGGCTTCCGATCACGACATCCTTTTCGGGGCGAGCAACAAATGTCCATGTATCCTTCTTGATGATCGACTTAATCTCGCTGTCCATAGCTTTACGCCAACCGTCGGCGTTAGAACTAAACAGAACCTGTCTCATAGGAAATTCGGCTAGACACACTAGCTCTTCCTGAATGGTGTAAGAATTTTCAGACTCCTCCGGGATGGTTCGGTAAATTATGCGGGGTCGTCCTCTTGTACCTGTTCTAACGAGAGTCGGTCTGCCGGGACCTCTTTTTCCAATAATTCGAATGTTTTCCTCACCTTTATGTATAGTATTTTCGTCGTGAGACTCCAGTTGATTCTCGGTTGAATCCGAGCTCGGTAAATTGTTTACTTTATGATGAGTTTCGGAGAGATCATCATAAGAGTCCCTCACTTCGATCGCTTCTTCATATGAGAATTCGATATAATCCTCCATTTGTTTTGTAGACTCTCCAACAAATCTTGCATCCCTACTTACGATTACGTTTTTGCTTTCTATAGACCAGATTCTATAGCCTTTGCTTTCGTTGGCGTATCCCAGGAAGATTCCCTCTTTGCCGCGAGGATCAAGCTTACTCTTCCCGGGTTCTCTTTCGAGATAATAAACCTGACTGTCAAATACTCGTAATTGGCTCACGTCGGGTACTTTCCCGAACCATTCCTCGTAAGGTGTCCGACCATCCAAACTTTATGATGGCGAACGATTACGAATATAGGTTGCCGTGTTGATTGCTTCAGCCCAAAAAGAAGCAGGCAAACCAGATTCTATTAATAGACATCTGGCGGTTTCTACAAGATACCTATTTTTCCTTTCGGCAACGCCGTTTTAATCAGGATTGTGCGGAATGGTTAATCTTCTAGCTATCCCGTGTTTCTTTAGGTAGTTACTGAACTCGGTATTCATGTATTCTCCTTTAGAGGCTATGAATCGAACTTCGCACCATCTTGATTTAGCATCAATAAATGCGACGTAATATTTCGCTCGTCCAAGAGATTCTACTCTCATTGGTCCGCAGACATCGGTGTGAATCAAATCGAGAATGTGTGTTTGTCTGTGTGATTTTTTAGGAAATGGCTTCCGAATCAATTTCCTCTACAAACAAACATCGCAATTGGAATCTTTTACGACGTTTTCGTGTTGAATTCCTTGCATTGCTCCGTTTTGTTCTGCAGTTAAGATATCTATTGCGTTAGCATGACCCATTCGTCTATGCCACAATTCGAACGTCGCAGAACTAGATTTCAACGCCGTCGCTGCGTTACAAACATCATGTGTGTGTTCGCGTACATAATTCAAGTTTCCAATGCGTTCAGCGCTAAGCTTGACATCGTCATTTGCGTTCAATACTAAAGCATCATTCTTTTTAAGAAGAATTTCGTAACCACTATCAGTTATTCTCCCAACTGATAAAAGATTCGTTCTAAGATCTGGGACGTGCTATACTATTTCGAGGATGATAATTTTACTTAAACCTAGTACATCGGTATCAAATTGTACTGTTCCCGTCGCGGTTATCTCCGTTGATGAGTCGTTGACGAGATTTAAAATTCCACGATCGGAATTACCGATTCTTTTAAAATCTTCAAGATCGCGAAATAAATGTGATGAAGCGCCACTATCAAGACACCATTTTCGTTCGTGGTCACACGAATCAACAACATTCGAATTAAGGCAGACATTTTCGACATGCTTTGCAGATTCATTGTCGTTGTTTTTACTACGACATTCGTTGGCTTTGTGTCCGATCTTTTTGCATTTGTAACAACGAAATATAGGTTTATCTGTTTGCCTAGATTGATACGAATTAACGATTTTATTTGCTAATGTTCTATCACCCCGCACTCGCGAATGGAAGCTTTTTTTTACAAACATAGCTTAGAAAGGCGAACCACGTGTTTCGCTTTTACGCGCATCGTTTTCCTCTACGATCTTTATACGTATTGCTTCAGGTGTCGGTAACTCTTCACGAGACTCAATAGCGCATCTGAAATTCTCAAATTTCGCTGGCAAACTATACAGTAGCATAACAGTGAGTAAGTCTGGATTAATTTGTACCTCCATGTCAGATAGTTTATCGACAGTATCAAAAAAACTATTAAGATGCTCACGCACATCCCCATTGTCCGCCATTTTGTGCAGCGTTAATTTCTTCAACAACGTAGCTTTTCTCGCCGGTCCCGTTGACTGGTAGATAGAATGTAGTTTCATCCACATGTCATGTGCGGTCTCGCAGTTCTTTACCTGTTTCAGCAAACCCGGACTGATGGACAAGATCATGTCGGACATCGCCTTGCCATCATTTTTCATCCAAGTTCTCACAGCACTCGTATCGTTTTCCGTCAACTCGGGTTTTACATACGTTCCATTCACGTACTCCCACAAATCATTCTTTATCAATATCGCTTTCATTTTTAACTTCCAAGTATCGTAATTACTTTTATGTAGAAGTTCAAATCTTGACATATTTGCGGTATTCATTTCTGATTTTTGAAAAAACTGAAACTTTTAGTGCTGATTGCATGTTCCTGGGCCCATAACCTGTTAAGAACCAGGCTATTCTACTAATCAGAGTTTACAATCAAACACAATTTAGTAGAAATAGAACGTATTTATTGTAACACAACAGTACAATATATTTGTATATATTTTGACATAAGGAACATATTTCAATTGTTATTGTTTATTAGGAAACAGTCCCGTAACTCGATACTAGTTGGCCATGCCAGACACATCAACAATAACTTACGCATAAAATAAACTAAGAAATAAGTAAATGTTTTTGGTGAGAAGGATGAACCTGATGCTTTAATAATAAATTATCAACATTTGACGCCAATTTTGTAAGGTTTAATCTTAAATCTCCTCGGCTAAAGATGTCGAGTCTGTTTATATTTTTCGTTAGGATATCGGTAACAGCGCTGAACCTTTTTTCCACTAGGTATGACGATGGAAAGGAAATTAAATATTTCCTCGCTATATTCCATAATACGGAATAAGTAACGGGTATGTTGTTTTGCAGCCAGAATTGCTGATATCCGTCTTTAAACTGTTCCTTAAGTTCTTCATTTGTACTAATTGCAGTCAGTTTCTCTTGTATTATGACATTCTTTTGTTCTATGTCACCATATGGGTTAATTATCCACGGTGGTATTACCATAGTCAAAACGTCCTCTTACCTAGTTTTAAATTCTGAATAGAGGGCATTTAAATGTTGAACGTAGGTTGAAACGTCGTCTACTTGGCAGTTTGTGACAAATTAAGGAACTGGGAAAATTAGCCCTGTCAAATATTTTGCTTCATTAGTTTAACTCTGGCAAGAAACGCTGATAAGATGGACTTTGTTTTAATCAAATTTAGACTATTGCCTTGTACCTGCAAATTAACCATATTAAATGTTGTAAATGAATCTGTTCAATAGGCGATGTCTGTTTTCCCCTTCATTAAATTTTCTTTTAAAATTTTATCTTTAGTATCCAGAAAATTTAAAATATTCTCAAAAGGTGCAAAAAATCTTGTCAAACATAAGCCTTTCGACAGCCAGCGTACTTCAGTGTGAAGGAGTAATTGATGAAAGTGTTCGTCATTTTCTTCACACAACTGCGCAAATAACCGCGTATTCAACGCGTTGCTTCGGATACGGTTTACTGCATTAATGACTACTTGAAAAGATTCATGCAATCTAACACACAAATTTTTAGCAACTAAATGTTGTCGATGGATGACACATTTTGTTTTAAATAGCTTATAAATCAACGACAACGTCCAACCATGGCAGGTGCTCTGTGCATCTGTAGCTACTGATATTATATTTGATAAAGGGATTGCTTTTTAATGAAGTAATCCTTCAAAACATGAAATATTGATTCACGTTTAGTGTCGGTTGTTAAAGTTCTTGTGAAGAGCAGTTCTTCGTAGAATTCTTGATTCATAATAAAACGAACTTATGCCAATGCTGCATTACCAGGTAATGTTGATTTGTCCAGTTGTATAGAGAAATGGTTGGTTTGCAAACAATTACACAAGAAGCTTTCAATATCTGAACTCATTTCATCAATACGCCTTTCAACAGTATTGTTGCTTAAAGGGATTCATCTAATGATATCAGATGCAGGTTTGTGTAAAACAGTTTTTAAAACCTCTTCAACGGCTGGCAAAATTAACTTTTCTCCGATAGTATGCGGTTTTACGGATTTTGCTATAAGTAACGAGATATTGTAAGATGACCGCAAACCATCATCGTTTCGTAGTGACATCGAAGCAAAAATTCTGTCCAGCGTGGGTCTTTTCGGAAGTTTATCTTTGAATGTTTGAAAGTATTTGAAAACTTTATTTGTTTTATCAGGCTGACATTTTCTCAGTTGATCCTGCAGCTTAGATGGTTTTATAGCGTCGTTCCCAAAATTTTGTTGCATAAAAGGCACATAGGCAATTGTTTGTCCGACAATGATGGAATAAATCCAAGCTTCTAATAATCAACACTGTACTGTCTACATTTCTTTTTAGATTTGGACATGGCATCAGTCATCTATGGGCAACATTAATCTATTTAAATAAGACATAAAGTCCAGCAGCTGTATATTAAAATATCAAAGTTAAATTTAAATCGTATGGTCTTAGATTTTATGGCAGGCATAGGTGTATACCTACGAGTACAAAACTAAAATTTAATAAAAAATAATGAACTTACTTTTCTCCGGCACTCTCAAACAAAATAACACTGATTCACTATAATTTGTGTGATCAACTACCAGTTTATATTTTTTAAATATTTTCTTAGCAATATCCTTTTCAAGATTCAGGAAACGAATAAACGTATTTGCCTCACATTCGTGTTTATAGAGTGACGAATTGAACAAGTCAGTGCAATTTCGCGAAACTCTGGGCAAAGATATTAATAATTACAAAGATGTTTCTCTGAGACTGCGCGTATGCTTGTAACAAGATGATACTGGTATATCATTATGTGCATTAGGCAGATTTTTACAAGTTTAAAATGTATTGCATCCTACAATTTTATAAACATATATAATAAATTTTTTACTTCATAGGTACTTTTATAAATAATGTATATAGTATAATGTAAGTAAATAGGTACTATCAGTGTAAGTTGAGATCCACTGTCGTGGACCCCATTTTCACCTCATGGACCCCAAAATATTTTTTCGCTGACGTAGACCCCTTGCAGTTTGTCATAGACACCTGGGGGTCGATATAGACCTCTTTAGGAATCCCTAATCTTGATCATTTGGAATTTATGGTTTATTTAAATTTTACGTAAGTTTATTATACAATATACAAATTAATTTTAATTTATTAAATTTTGTATGCAAGTAAAAATTCAAATACAAATGTATGTAAAGATATGAAGTTTGTAAGTAGGCACTTCTATAGAGATTGAATATTATTCACTCAGACTTAGATTAAATGAGTAATAGAGATACACCCAGGTAACGTATAACACTGTTTTAGAATGAGCTATTACCTTTACTAACTTCAATGATCGTCAGGACCGTAAATACTTGAAACCAACGATTGCTAATAATTTTCACATTTTGAACAAATGTAAATGAAATAGAATAGCGAAACCAAAATTAATTAATTGGACAGAATTGATAGCAGATTTGAAAATAGACATTAATATTACATTACCGCAATAAAACGTTGGAGGGGTTGCGAATACTTTGATGTAAAATTTGAAATTATTTATTATAATCTATAATAATTATATTTCAATATAATACTGAAATTTTGCATTTAAAAGTAAATTAATTTGGTTTATAGTAATTATGTAGGGTTAATTTCTCCGTAGTTAGAGTATGTGTTTTCCCTATTTTTTTCTACTAAATAAGATCTATGACATTTGACAGCAGATGCATATAATTAAATATAATATAATACATTTACTGAAAATGTTTTTCTGTCGAAATAAATTATTTATGTTTTTGTAATATTTATCAGTAGATTATTATTAGCCCGTCAGAAACAATTATTTTTGATGAATGTGTTTTAAGTAAAAGAATGTCTCTTAAAAATTATATGTGGTAAAATTGCCGGAATTGATAATATAACTTTGGAGAGTAATTACACATTAGTTTGTTCAATTTGTTAGTAAAGGTGCTAAAATAATGACGCAATTCTGAATGAAATCAAGTGTATTGTCATTTTGAAAAGTAAAGGTAGTTCTAGTGATTGTAGGAACAACAGAGCTATTAGTTTGTTGTGTGTTGTAAGCAAGTTAATAGAATTGATATAATTGACAAATTGGGATGGTTCTTTTTTTTAATCAAAGTACAAATTGTTAAGGAGATTATTTGGCAAACGTAGGTATTTATCTCAGCTAAATCTAGCATAATCTAAAATAGTAGTGTGTATATTTTATTTATATCTTCAATACTTTGATATTCAGGCAGGAGTATTTCGAAATAAAACTTTCGTTCTAACTACCTGAAATAGCAATATTAACAATACAGAATCCATTATTTATTATTTTTATTAATGTGTTGTCATTTAATATAATGTTTTTTTTATAAATATGACTATCTTAGCTTCATATTTATTATAAGATATAATGACAAAAATTATAATTATATTTCTGAATAAAATTAAATGTATTATTATACTCTCTAGTGTATGCACATCTCTGTCTATATACGCATTATACTTCACTTACAGAAGTGATATTTTTGAGACAAAATTTTATTTTAACCTGAGAGCCTACAGTGGCATCAACTTAGAAGTGTTATTTGCCGCGTTTATTTTGCTCCATGCCATTTAAATTACAACTAGTTTATTGATAATTTTATCTTCAAAATCAAATCAAATATTTGCAATATCTTACACTAAACCCTCTTATACTCTTTTATTTGAAACACTTGTTCACTAAATATATTGCTTACAATAATTATTAAATGTCAAATTATTTGAGGCTATATTGCTTTTCTGGCTTTCAGTTGACAGGCGCTGATGATATTATTTATGTATAAATAAATAAGTATGTGCACTCTTTTGATAAATAATTTCAAAAGAAAGCTTTGCGGAATGTTAATATCTCTAATTATTATTCTAACCAATTTTGCTGTCAGTTTAACTATTTTCGAGTTATTGCAGAAATCGCCAAAAATGACTAGAGTAAACAGGCACTTCCGGTTTAAATCCTTCATAATATTCTATTCAACCGTTTAGGCGTTAGAAATGTGTGTGCGCGCACACGCACGCTAACACAGTCACAGACACATAGACAGGTGCCATTCTAAAATAGTCAGAAACGATTCAGGGAAGGTCAAAAGGTATAGTTCCGTTAAAAAATAACCCTATTACATTTGCGAAATTAATATTGCGTCACAATAAATAACATATCTTCTTCGGAATTTTTTATACACCCATCGAATAAATCTTTAAGTTTTACACATTTTGTTGAAGCTTAAACTTGATTTCTCACTATTGCCACAAATAATGCGTTGAGATAAATATAAGAACATTTATAAAACAACCATTCTTATTTTTTATTAATTAGGGTAAGCAGCAACGAGGAGTTGTTTGCACTGCTGAATACGATAATTTTAATGATATTTCATCATTCCTGAATAATATTTCAGTTATTGATTATACATCGCTTCCTCCTTCCGTATGACAAAAAACGATCAATAAAATTAGTTGATTACGACTTTAAATCCGAATATTATGTGGTTTAAAAACGTACCATGTCATTAATACTAAATAATTATTATGCATACAACTAAATTAATTTTTATATTTTTAACAAAACGAAAACACCTCTTATTCAACAAATCAAATAAAAAAAATTATTTGACCATATTTTAGTATAATCGTTACAAAAAACAAATGAGGTTATAAATGCAAGATAAATTAGAGGAAAAACAAACGATTCGCATTACCGTCAATATACTCACTAATAACTTGTCATATCTCACTACCTTGTTAGGTAGTGAGATTCAATGAAATCCATGACGTCATGTCAGGTGTACAAAATAAAATTGAAACACTCAGAATACCTTCGTTTCGAATTGATTCAAATTCACTACACATCACTTTGTACATCCCTTATTCTCTAACGCGCATGACTCTAGCGCTGCTTGCTGTTTTCTAAACACTTGTTGGCGTGTGAGTGCTACTGTAAACATGTGCGTTTAAGTGTCTTCCGCTGTTATAATAGAACAATGTTTTTATAAATCATAGTATAATATCTAAGGTGAGTGCAATTAGAATATAGGCATGTTATGCTACCTAAAAATAAATATTATAGTCGCATTTATAAAACTCTGGCATAAATATCTTCTTGTATTTGCTCTTAAATATTACCTGAGAACATGTAAACAAAATAAAACAGTTGCATTTAGATATGGCGAGTAAATTGAGGATGGGAATGGGGTAAAATTATTTATTAATTAAGTATAAATATTAGGTATTTGCAATGGATGTTGCTCCACTTTGTTTCTATGGGCAACGCCTAGTACATTTTGCATCGTTGCGTGTGTAATGGGTCAGGACCAGAAATAAATAATACTAGACGATTTTGGTTTGATTGGTTTATTTTTTAATATGTAACTTGCAGCGTAACCCCGTCGTATTAACTGTGCTAACTGGGTCGTGATCACCCAGAGATTTTCCTTAAAAGGAAGTCTTATCATAGGTTTGTTTTAGGTATTAGCTAAATTCTCATGAAGTGTCAACATGACTCAATACAGTAAATTTCCTAACAAACAGTTTGAAAGGTCAGGTTTTAAATGTGCTAACTGGGTCGTGATAATATCATGATAATAACATTGCATCTTTAAGATAAGGGCGGTACATTACACGTGCATAAACACACAATACGTTAATGCAGGAATTACTGATTAATACTAAAAGCTCTTTTATGCGTAGGGATGAAATAATATTGTTAGTATGTACTAGTGCTGTCAGTGAAATTCGAATTTACGAAATTCGAATTTCTCAAAATTCGAAATTCGAAGTTACGGTTAAACATAAAATCGAACTTCGAATGCGAAATTCTAAATCTGAAATTCGGCAACCGAATTTTGAATTCTAAATTCGAATTAAGAATTCGAAATCCGAAGTTCGAATTATGCAAACTTTGCAATCCGTATTTTTAAATACGATAGTCTAGATGTAAACAATTCCCCACTTCTTTACATTACATTTTAGTTTATAAGTGCTGTAAGTTTGAAACTGAGAACCATTGTTACCCCTGATTTTGTGAAGGGATACTTTTATTAATTTCGTTATATACAATATAATGTCGAGTCGTAGTAAAATATGGAAACATTTTACGAAGCAAAGTGGCAATAAATGTAAGTGTAATATTTGTAGTGCTGTGCTACAATCACATAATTCTACGTCATCCTAATGGACACATATTCGAACCAGACACACGGCCTGCATTCTACCAAATAATAATCCATCTTTCATTTATACATTTATTAATTGAATTTAAATTAAAACAACTCAAAATAAAATTTTGTATCTGTTAAATAATATATACGTAACATAAAATAAACATAATGTTAAGGATCAGGCTATTCTACTAATCAGAGGTGACAATCAAACACAAATTAGAAATAGAATGTATTTAATGTAACACAACAGTACAATATTTTTGTATATATTTTGACATGAAGAACATATTTCAATTGTTATTGTTTATTAGGTAACAGTCCCGTTACTCGATAGTACTTGGCCATGCCAGACACATCAACAATAACTAACACCCCCTCACGAGTTAAGGGTCGATTATTTCCCTCGTATCAAGTGGAAGTCTCAGCCCACAAGAGTTAACGCACCATTGGTGTTTTGGCTCAGGTAGTCTCTTCGTAAACACGTCGGCAATCTGTTCTTCGGTGGAACGGTGAACAATCTTTAATTGTTTGTTCTTTAACATATCACGGATAAAGTGGTGACGGATGTCAATATGCTTACTTCTTCCATGAAACATAGGGTTTTCAGCCAGTTTGATAGCGCTGAGATTATCACAATGAATAGTGATGTCGCTCAATGCTTCAAATCCTAGTTCCTGAAGAAATCTTTGTAAATATACATACTCTTTAGCGCATTCAGCCAAAGCAATATATTCGGCTTGGGTTGTAGAGGGGGCAACGGTCTTTAGTTTCTTCGCATCCCACGATATTGGACCTCCATTCAGTAGGAAAACATACCCAGATCATGAATGCCTGTCTTCAATGTTGCTACCCCAGACTGCATCAACGAAGCCTTTCATGGGTTCAAAATTGGTACCGTAAATCAATCCAAGATTGTTAGTTCCTTTTAGACAACTCATTACTCGTTTTGCACCTTTCCAATGCTCAATGTCATGACAATTGTTGAATTGACCTAAATGGCATGCAGCAAAACTAATGTCAGGTCTAGTTGTCGTAGCTAAGTACGTCAGGGCGCCTACTAACTCACGGTAAGGTCGTTTGAGGTCTTCTTCGCTCGGCGATTTATGATTCGTGAGCGTCGATCGGTGTGGCCACTGGTTTACAATCGGACATGCCGAATCGGCTCAACAAATCAGTTATGTAACCACTCTGGTGCATTGCTATTTGATTACCGTCTTGAGTGAACTCTATTCCAGGGCAATAGTTCATATTTCCAAGATCTTTTATTTCAATCCGTCTACACAATTCCTTACCAAATTTGTCTAGCATCGTTTGACATTGTGATGCTGTATTTATGTGATAGGGACACGGAGTTAGTCGGAATAGCTCCACAGCTTCTCAGAACGTTGTCCAAATTGGCATACCAATTTCGTCCAGCCTGTTTTAGACCGTTAAGTGATTTACTTAAACAGCATACCTTGTTTCCCTTCTGTAGTTCCAACAACATGTCCTTGGCCTTGAGTCCAATACGACTACTTCGTTCATCTTCAACGATCCTTTCCAATGAATCTGATAAACTCTTCGGAGGTTCCATGAATATTAGTTCATTTAACTCTCCATTTAAATATGCCATAGTGACATCGAACTGTCTTATTTTCATACCAGATTCTGCTGCGAGAGACGTCATCAGTCTGATAGTTCCAAAGCGAGCCACTGGTGCGAATGTATCAAAAAAATTGGACACCCGGTTGTTGGCAAAATCCTTGAGCTACCAATCGCGCCTTTTGTCTTTCCAGTGTTCCATCAGAATTGAACTTGTTGCGAAGTATTATGCGGCTTCCGATCACGACATCCTTTTCGGGGCGAGCAACAAATGTCCATGTATCCTTCTTGATGATCGACTTAATCTCGCTGTCCATAGCTTTACGCCAACCGTCGGCGTTAGAACTAAACAGAACCTGTCTCATAGGAAATTCGGCTAGACACACTAGCTCTTCCTGAATGGTGTAAGAATTTTCAGACTCCTCCGGGATGGTTCGGTAAATTATGCGGGGTCGTCCTCTTGTACCTGTTCTAACGAGAGTCGGTCTGCCGGGACCTCTTTTTCCAATAATTCGAATGTTTTCCTCACCTTTATGTATAGTATTTTCGTCGTGAGACTCCAGTTGATTCTCGGTTGAATCCGAGCTCGGTAAATTGTTTACTTTATGATGAGTTTCGGAGAGATCATCATAAGAGTCCCTCACTTCGATCGCTTCTTCATATGAGAATTCGATATAATCCTCCATTTGTTTTGTAGACTCTCCAACAAATCTTGCATCCCTACTTACGATTACGTTTTTGCTTTCTATAGACCAGATTCTATAGCCTTTGCTTTCGTTGGCGTATCCCAGGAAGATTCCCTCTTTGCCGCGAGGATCAAGCTTACTCTTCCCGGGTTCTCTTTCGAGATAATAAACCTGACTGTCAAATACTCGTAATTGGCTCACGTCGGGTACTTTCCCGAACCATTCCTCGTAAGGTGTCCGACCATCCAAACTTTATGATGGCGAACGATTACGAATATAGGTTGCCGTGTTGATTGCTTCAGCCCAAAAAGAAGCAGGCAAACCAGATTCTATTAATAGACATCTGGCGGTTTCTACAAGATACCTATTTTTCCTTTCGGCAACGCCGTTTTAATCAGGATTGTGCGGAATGGTTAATCTTCTAGCTATCCCGTGTTTCTTTAGGTAGTTACTGAACTCGGTATTCATGTATTCTCCTTTAGAGGCTATGAATCGAACTTCGCACCATCTTGATTTAGCATCAATAAATGCGACGTAATATTTCGCTCGTCCAAGAGATTCTACTCTCATTGGTCCGCAGACATCGGTGTGAATCAAATCGAGAATGTGTGTTTGTCTGTGTGATTTTTTAGGAAATGGCTTCCGAATCAATTTCCTCTACAAACAAACATCGCAATTGGAATCTTTTACGACGTTTTCGTGTTGAATTCCTTGCATTGCTCCGTTTTGTTCTGCAGTTAAGATATCTATTGCGTTAGCATGACCCATTCGTCTATGCCACAATTCGAACGTCGCAGAACTAGATTTCAACGCCGTCGCTGCGTTACAAACATCATGTGTGTGTTCGCGTACATAATTCAAGTTTCCAATGCGTTCAACGCTAAGCTTGACATCGTCATTTGCGTTCAATACTAAAGCATCATTCTTTTTAAGAAGAATTTCGTAACCACTATCAGTTATTCTCCCAACTGATAAAAGATTCGTTCTAAGATCTGGGACGTGCTATACTATTTCGAGGATGATAATTTTACTTAAACCTAGTACATCGGTATCAAATTGTACTGTTCCCGTCGCGGTTATCTCCGTTGATGAGTCGTTGACGAGATTTAAAATTCCACGATCGGAATTACCGATTCTTTTAAAATCTTCAAGATCGCGAAATAAATGTGATGAAGCGCCACTATCAAGACACCATTTTCGTTCGTGGTCACACGAATCAACAACATTCGAATTAAGGCAGACATTTTCGACATGCTTTGCAGATTCATTGTCGTTGTTTTTACTATGACATTCGTTGGCTTTGTGTCCGATCTTTTTGCATTTGTAACAACGAAATATAGGTTTATCTGTTTGCCTAGATTGATACGAATTAACGATTTTATTTGCTAATGTTCTATCACCCCGCACTCGCGAATGGAAGCTTTTTTTTACAAACATAGCTTAGAAAGGCGAACCACGTGTTTCGCTTTTACGCGCATCGTTTTCCTCTACGATCTTTATACGTATTGCTTCAGGTGTCGGTAACTCTTCACGAGACTCAATAGCGCATCTGAAATTCTCAAATTTCGCTGGCAAACTATACAGTAGCATAACAGTGAGTAAGTCTGGATTAATTTGTACCTCCATGTCAGATAGTTTATCGACAGTATCAAAAAAACTATTAAGATGCTCACGCACATCCCCATTGTCCGCCATTTTGTGCAGCGTTAATTTCTTCAACAACGTAGCTTTTCTCGCCGGTCCCGTTGACTGGTAGAT
The DNA here is from genome assembly GCA_944738965.1 of Nebria brevicollis. Taxonomy (NCBI): domain Eukaryota; kingdom Metazoa; phylum Arthropoda; class Insecta; order Coleoptera; family Carabidae; genus Nebria; species Nebria brevicollis. The sequence goes on along the minus strand of OX122898.1, from coordinate 8,554,986 downwards.
AGAATGTAGTTTCATCCACATGTCATGTGCGGTCTCGCAGTTCTTTACCTGTTTCAGCAAACCCGGACTGATGGACAAGATCATGTCGGACATCGCCTTGCCATCATTTTTCATCCAAGTTCTCACAGCACTCGTATCGTTTTCCGTCAACTCGGGTTTTACATACGTTCCATTCACGTACTCCCACAAATCATTCTTTATCAATATCGCTTTCATTTTTAACTTCCAAGTATCGTAATTACTTTTATGTAGAAGTTCAAATCTTGACATATTTGCGGTATTCATTTCTGATTTTTGAAAAAACTGAAACTTTTAGTGCTGATTGCATGTTCCTGGGCCCATAACCTGTTAAGAACCAGGCTATTCTACTAATCAGAGTTTACAATCAAACACAATTTAGTAGAAATAGAACGTATTTATTGTAACACAACAGTACAATATATTTGTATATATTTTGACATAAGGAACATATTTCAATTGTTATTGTTTATTAGGAAACAGTCCCGTAACTCGATACTAGTTGGCCATGCCAGACACATCAACAATAACTTACGCATAAAATAAACTAAGAAATAAGTAAATGTTTTTGGTGAGAAGGATGAACCTGATGCTTTAATAATAAATTATCAACATTTGACGCCAATTTTGTAAGGTTTAATCTTAAATCTCCTCGGCTAAAGATGTCGAGTCTGTTTATATTTTTCGTTAGGATATCGGTAACAGCGCTGAACCTTTTTTCCACTAGGTATGACGATGGAAAGGAAATTAAATATTTCCTCGCTATATTCCATAATACGGAATAAGTAACGGGTATGTTGTTTTGCAGCCAGAATTGCTGATATCCGTCTTTAAACTGTTCCTTAAGTTCTTCATTTGTACTAATTGCAGTCAGTTTCTCTTGTATTATGACATTCTTTTGTTCTATGTCACCATATGGGTTAATTATCCACGGTGGTATTACCATAGTCAAAACGTCCTCTTACCTAGTTTTAAATTCTGAATAGAGGGCATTTAAATGTTGAACGTAGGTTGAAACGTCGTCTACTTGGCAGTTTGTGACAAATTAAGGAACTGGGAAAATTAGCCCTGTCAAATATTTTGCTTCATTAGTTTAACTCTGGCAAGAAACGCTGATAAGATGGACTTTGTTTTAATCAAATTTAGACTATTGCCTTGTACCTGCAAATTAACCATATTAAATGTTGTAAATGAATCTGTTCAATAGGCGATGTCTGTTTTCCCCTTCATTAAATTTTCTTTTAAAATTTTATCTTTAGTATCCAGAAAATTTAAAATATTCTCAAAAGGTGCAAAAAATCTTGTCAAACATAAGCCTTTCGACAGCCAGCGTACTTCAGTGTGAAGGAGTAATTGATGAAAGTGTTCGTCATTTTCTTCACACAACTGCGCAAATAACCGCGTATTCAACGCGTTGCTTCGGATACGGTTTACTGCATTAATGACTACTTGAAAAGATTCATGCAATCTAACACACAAATTTTTAGCAACTAAATGTTGTCGATGGATGACACATTTTGTTTTAAATAGCTTATAAATCAACGACAACGTCCAACCATGGCAGGTGCTCTGTGCATCTGTAGCTACTGATATTATATTTGATAAAGGGATTGCTTTTTAATGAAGTAATCCTTCAAAACATGAAATATTGATTCACGTTTAGTGTCGGTTGTTAAAGTTCTTGTGAAGAGCAGTTCTTCGTAGAATTCTTGATTCATAATAAAACGAACTTATGCCAATGCTGCATTACCAGGTAATGTTGATTTGTCCAGTTGTATAGAGAAATGGTTGGTTTGCAAATAATTACACAAGAAGCTTTCAATATCTGAACTCATTTCATCAATACGCCTTTCAACAGTATTGTTGCTTAAAGGGATTCATCTAATGATATCAGATGCAGGTTTGTGTAAAACAGTTTTTAAAACCTCTTCAACGGCTGGCAAAATTAACTTTTCTCCGATAGTATGCGGTTTTACGGATTTTGCTATAAGTAACGAGATATTGTAAGACGACCGCAAACCATCATCGTTTCGTAGTGACATCGAAGCAAAAATTCTGTCCAGCGTGGGTCTTTTCGGAAGTTTATCTTTGAATGTTTGAAAGTATTTGAAAACTTTATTTGTTTTATCAGGCTGACATTTTCTCAGTTGATCCTGCAGCTTAGATGGTTTTATAGCGTCGTTCCCAAAATTTTGTTGCATAAAAGGCACATAGGCAATTGTTTGTCCGACAATGATGGAATAAATCCAAGCTTCTAATAATCAACACTGTACTGTCTACATTTCTTTTTAGATTTGGACATGGCATCAGTCATCTATGGGCAACATTAATCTATTTAAATAAGACATAAAGTCCAGCAGCTGTATATTAAAATATCAAAGTTAAATTTAAATCGTATGGTCTTAGATTTTATGGCAGGCATAGGTGTATACCTACGAGTACAAAACTAAAATTTAATAAAAAATAATGAACTTACTTTTCTCCGGCACTCTCAAACAAAATAACACTGATTCACTATAATTTGTGTGATCAACTACCAGTTTATATTTTTTAAATATTTTCTTAGCAATATCCTTTTCAAGATTCAGGAAACGAATAAACGTATTTGCCTCACATTCGTGTTTATAGAGTGACGAATTGAACAAGTCAGTGCAATTTCGCGAAACTCTGGGCAAAGATATTAATAATTACAAAGATGTTTCTCTGAGACTGCGCGTATGCTTGTAACAAGATGATACTGGTATATCATTATGTGCATTAGGCAGATTTTTACAAGTTTAAAATGTATTGCATCCTACAATTTTATAAACATATATAATAAATTTTTTACTTCATAGGTACTTTTATAAATAATGTATATAGTATAATGTAAGTAAATAGGTACTATCAGTGTAAGTTGAGATCCACTGTCGTGGACCCCATTTTCACCTCATGGACCCCAAAATATTTTTTCGCTGACGTAGACCCCTTGCAGTTTGTCATAGACACCTGGGGGTCGATATAGACCTCTTTAGGAATCCCTAATCTTGATCATTTGGAATTTATGGTTTATTTAAATTTTACGTAAGTTTATTATACAATATACAAATTAATTTTAATTTATTAAATTTTGTATGCAAGTAAAAATTCAAATACAAATGTATGTAAAGATATGAAGTTTGTAAGTAGGCACTTCTATAGAGATTGAATATTATTCACTCAGACTTAGATTAAATGAGTAATAGAGATACACCCAGGTAACGTATAACACTGTTTTAGAATGAGCTATTACCTTTACTAACTTCAATGATCGTCAGGACCGTAAATACTTGAAACCAACGATTGCTAATAATTTTCACATTTTGAACAAATGTAAATGAAATAGAATAGCGAAACCAAAATTAATTAATTGGACAGAATTGATAGCAGATTTGAAAATAGACATTAATATTACATTACCGCAATAAAACGTTGGAGGGGTTGCGAATACTTTGATGTAAAATTTGAAATTATTTATTATAATCTATAATAATTATATTTCAATATAATACTGAAATTTTGCATTTAAAAGTAAATTAATTTGGTTTATAGTAATTATGTAGGGTTAATTTCTCCGTAGTTAGAGTATGTGTTTTCCCTATTTTTTTCTACTAAATAAGATCTATGACATTTGACAGCAGATGCATATAATTAAATATAATATAATACATTTACTGAAAATGTTTTTCTGTCGAAATAAATTATTTATGTTTTTGTAATATTTATCAGTAGATTATTATTAGCCCGTCAGAAACAATTATTTTTGATGAATGTGTTTTAAGTAAAAGAATGTCTCTTAAAAATTATATGTGGTAAAATTGCCGGAATTGATAATATAACTTTGGAGAGTAATTACACATTAGTTTGTTCAATTTGTTAGTAAAGGTGCTAAAATAATGACGCAATTCTGAATGAAATCAAGTGTATTGTCATTTTGAAAAGTAAAGGTAGTTCTAGTGATTGTAGGAACAACAGAGCTATTAGTTTGTTGTGTGTTGTAAGCAAGTTAATAGAATTGATATAATTGACAAATTGGGATGGTTCTTTTTTTTAATCAAAGTACAAATTGTTAAGGAGATTATTTGGTAAACGTAGGTATTTATCTCAGCTAAATCTAGCATAATCTAAAATAGTAGTGTGTATATTTTATTTATATCTTCAATACTTTGATATTCAGGCAGGAGTATTTCGAAATAAAACTTTCGTTCTAACTACCTGAAATAGCAATATTAACAATACAGAATCCATTATTTATTATTTTTATTAATGTGTTGTCATTTAATATAATGTTTTTTTTATAAATATGACTATCTTAGCTTCATATTTATTATAAGATATAATGACAAAAATTATAATTATATTTCTGAATAAAATTAAATGTATTATTATACTCTCTAGTGTATGCACATCTCTGTCTATATACGCATTATACTTCACTTACAGAAGTGATATTTTTGAGACAAAATTTTATTTTAACCTGAGAGCCTACAGTGGCATCAACTTAGAAGTGTTATTTGCCGCGTTTATTTTGCTCCATGCCATTTAAATTACAACTAGTTTATTGATAATTTTATCTTCAAAATCAAATCAAATATTTGCAATATCTTACACTAAACCCTCTTATACTCTTTTATTTGAAACACTTGTTCACTAAATATATTGCTTACAATAATTATTAAATGTCAAATTATTTGAGGCTATATTGCTTTTCTGGCTTTCAGTTGACAGGCGCTGATGATATTATTTATGTATAAATAAATAAGTATGTGCACTCTTTTGATAAATAATTTCAAAAGAAAGCTTTGCGGAATGTTAATATCTCTAATTATTATTCTAACCAATTTTGCTGTCAGTTTAACTATTTTCGAGTTATTGCAGAAATCGCCAAAAATGACTAGAGTAAACAGGCACTTCCGGTTTAAATCCTTCATAATATTCTATTCAACCGTTTAGGCGTTAGAAATGTGTGTGCGCGCACACGCACGCTAACACAGTCACAGACACATAGACAGGTGCCATTCTAAAATAGTCAGAAACGATTCAGGGAAGGTCAAAAGGTATAGTTCCGTTAAAAAATAACCCTATTACATTTGCGAAATTAATATTGCGTCACAATAAATAACATATCTTCTTCGGAATTTTTTATACACCCATCGAATAAATCTTTAAGTTTTACACATTTTGTTGAAGCTTAAACTTGATTTCTCACTATTGCCACAAATAATGCGTTGAGATAAATATAAGAACATTTATAAAACAACCATTCTTATTTTTTATTAATTAGGGTAAGCAGCAACGAGGAGTTGTTTGCACTGCTGAATACGATAATTTTAATGATATTTCATCATTCCTGAATAATATTTCAGTTATTGATTATACATCGCTTCCTCCTTCCGTATGACAAAAAACGATAAATAAAATTAGTTGATTACGACTTTAAATCCGAATATTATGTGGTTTAAAAACGTACCATGTCATTAATACTAAATAATTATTATGCATACAACTAAATTAATTTTTATATTTTTAACAAAACGAAAACACCTCTTATTCAACAAATCAAATAAAAAAAATTATTTGACCATATTTTAGTATAATCGTTACAAAAAACAAATGAGGTTATAAATGCAAGATAAATTAGAGGAAAAACAAACGATTCGCATTACCGTCAATATACTCACTAATAACTTGTCATATCTCACTACCTTGTTAGGTAGTGAGATTCAATGAAATCCATGACGTCATGTCAGGTGTACAAAATAAAATTGAAACACTCAGAATACCTTCGTTTCGAATTGATTCAAATTCACTACACATCACTTTGTACATCCCTTATTCTCTAACGCGCATGACTCTAGCGCTGCTTGCTGTTTTCTAAACACTTGTTGGCGTGTGAGTGCTACTGTAAACATGTGCGTTTAAGTGTCTTCCGCTGTTATAATAGAACAATGTTTTTATAAATCATAGTATAATATCTAAGGTGAGTGCAATTAGAATATAGGCATGTTATGCTACCTAAAAATAAATATTATAGTCGCATTTATAAAACTCTGGCATAAATATCTTCTTGTATTTGCTCTTAAATATTACCTGAGAACATGTAAACAAAATAAAACAGTTGCATTTAGATATGGCGAGTAAATTGAGGATGGGAATGGGGTAAAATTATTTATTAATTAAGTATAAATATTAGGTATTTGCAATGGATGTTGCTCCACTTTGTTTCTATGGGCAACGCCTAGTACATTTTGCATCGTTGCGTGTGTAATGGGTCAGGACCAGAAATAAATAATACTAGACGATTTTGGTTTGATTGGTTTATTTTTTAATATGTAACTTGCAGCGTAACCCCGTCGTATTAACTGTGCTAACTGGGTCGTGATCACCCAGAGATTTTCCTTAAAAGGAAGTCTTATCATAGGTTTGTTTTAGGTATTAGCTAAATTCTCATGAAGTGTCAACATGACTCAATACAGTAAATTTCCTAACAAACAGTTTGAAAGGTCAGGTTTTAAATGTGCTAACTGGGTCGTGATAATATCATGATAATAACATTGCATCTTTAAGATAAGGGCGGTACATTACACGTGCATAAACACACAATACGTTAATGCAGGAATTACTGATTAATACTAAAAGCTCTTTTATGCGTAGGGATGAAATAATATTGTTAGTATGTACTAGTGCTGTCAGTGAAATTCGAATTTACGAAATTCGAATTTCTCAAAATTCGAAATTCGAAGTTACGGTTAAACATAAAATCGAACTTCGAATGCGAAATTCTAAATCTGAAATTCGGCAACCGAATTTTGAATTCTAAATTCGAATTAAGAATTCGAAATCCGAAGTTCGAATTATGCAAACTTTGCAATCCGTATTTTTAAATACGATAGTCTAGATGTAAACAATTCCCCACTTCTTTACATTACATTTTAGTTTATAAGTGCTGTAAGTTTGAAACTGAGAACCATTGTTACCCCTGATTTTGTGAAGGGATACTTTTATTAATTTCGTTATATACAATATAATGTCGAGTCGTAGTAAAATATGGAAACATTTTACGAAGCAAAGTGGCAATAAATGTAAGTGTAATATTTGTAGTGCTGTGCTACAATCACATAATTCTACGTCATCCTAATGGACACATATTCGAACCAGACACACGGCCTGCATTCTACCAAATAATAATCCATCTTTCATTTATACATTTATTAATTGAATTTAAATTAAAACAACTCAAAATAAAATTTTGTATCTGTTAAATAATATATACGTAACATAAAATAAACATAATGTTAAGGATCAGGCTATTCTACTAATCAGAGGTGACAATCAAACACAAATTAGAAATAGAATGTATTTAATGTAACACAACAGTACAATATTTTTGTATATATTTTGACATGAAGAACATATTTCAATTGTTATTGTTTATTAGGTAACAGTCCCGTTACTCGATAGTACTTGGCCATGCCAGACACATCAACAATAACTAACACCCCCTCACGAGTTAAGGGTCGATTATTTCCCTCGTATCAAGTGGAAGTCTCAGCCCACAAGAGTTAACGCACCATTGGTGTTTTGGCTCAGGTAGTCTCTTCGTAAACACGTCGGCAATCTGTTCTTCGGTGGAACGGTGAACAATCTTTAATTGTTTGTTCTTTAACATATCACGGATAAAGTGGTGACGGATGTCAATATGCTTACTTCTTCCATGAAACATAGGGTTTTCAGCCAGTTTGATAGCGCTGAGATTATCACAATGAATAGTGATGTCGCTCAATGCTTCAAATCCTAGTTCCTGAAGAAATCTTTGTAAATATACATACTCTTTAGCGCATTCAGCCAAAGCAATATATTCGGCTTGGGTTGTAGAGGGGGCAACGGTCTTTAGTTTCTTCGCATCCCACGATATTGGACCTCCATTCAGTAGGAAAACATACCCAGATCATGAATGCCTGTCTTCAATGTTGCTACCCCAGACTGCATCAACGAAGCCTTTCATGGGTTCAAAATTGGTACCGTAAATCAATCCAAGATTGTTAGTTCCTTTTAGACAACTCATTACTCGTTTTGCACCTTTCCAATGCTCAATGTCATGACAATTGTTGAATTGACCTAAATGGCATGCAGCAAAACTAATGTCAGGTCTAGTTGTCGTAGCTAAGTACGTCAGGGCGCCTACTAACTCACGGTAAGGTCGTTTGAGGTCTTCTTCGCTCGGCGATTTATGATTCGTGAGCGTCGATCGGTGTGGCCACTGGTTTACAATCGGACATGCCGAATCGGCTCAACAAATCAGTTATGTAACCACTCTGGTGCATTGCTATTTGATTACCGTCTTGAGTGAACTCTATTCCAGGGCAATAGTTCATATTTCCAAGATCTTTTATTTCAATCCGTCTACACAATTCCTTACCAAATTTGTCTAGCATCGTTTGACATTGTGATGCTGTATTTATGTGATAGGGACACGGAGTTAGTCGGAATAGCTCCACAGCTTCTCAGAACGTTGTCCAAATTGGCATACCAATTTCGTCCAGCCTGTTTTAGACCGTTAAGTGATTTACTTAAACAGCATACCTTGTTTCCCTTCTGTAGTTCCAACAACATGTCCTTGGCCTTGAGTCCAATACGACTACTTCGTTCATCTTCAACGATCCTTTCCAATGAATCTGATAAACTCTTCGGAGGTTCCATGAATATTAGTTCATTTAACTCTCCATTTAAATATGCCATAGTGACATCGAACTGTCTTATTTTCATACCAGATTCTGCTGCGAGAGACGTCATCAGTCTGATAGTTCCAAAGCGAGCCACTGGTGCGAATGTATCAAAAAAATTGGACACCCGGTTGTTGGCAAAATCCTTGAGCTACCAATCGCGCCTTTTGTCTTTCCAGTGTTCCATCAGAATTGAACTTGTTGCGAAGTATTATGCGGCTTCCGATCACGACATCCTTTTCGGGGCGAGCAACAAATGTCCATGTATCCTTCTTGATGATCGACTTAATCTCGCTGTCCATAGCTTTACGCCAACCGTCGGCGTTAGAACTAAACAGAACCTGTCTCATAGGAAATTCGGCTAGACACACTAGCTCTTCCTGAATGGTGTAAGAATTTTCAGACTCCTCCGGGATGGTTCGGTAAATTATGCGGGGTCGTCCTCTTGTACCTGTTCTAACGAGAGTCGGTCTGCCGGGACCTCTTTTTCCAATAATTCGAATGTTTTCCTCACCTTTATGTATAGTATTTTCGTCGTGAGACTCCAGTTGATTCTCGGTTGAATCCGAGCTCGGTAAATTGTTTACTTTATGATGAGTTTCGGAGAGATCATCATAAGAGTCCCTCACTTCGATCGCTTCTTCATATGAGAATTCGATATAATCCTCCATTTGTTTTGTAGACTCTCCAACAAATCTTGCATCCCTACTTACGATTACGTTTTTGCTTTCTATAGACCAGATTCTATAGCCTTTGCTTTCGTTGGCGTATCCCAGGAAGATTCCCTCTTTGCCGCGAGGATCAAGCTTACTCTTCCCGGGTTCTCTTTCGAGATAATAAACCTGACTGTCAAATACTCGTAATTGGCTCACGTCGGGTACTTTCCCGAACCATTCCTCGTAAGGTGTCCGACCATCCAAACTTTATGATGGCGAACGATTACGAATATAGGTTGCCGTGTTGATTGCTTCAGCCCAAAAAGAAGCAGGCAAACCAGATTCTATTAATAGACATCTGGCGGTTTCTACAAGATACCTATTTTTCCTTTCGGCAACGCCGTTTTAATCAGGATTGTGCGGAATGGTTAATCTTCTAGCTATCCCGTGTTTCTTTAGGTAGTTACTGAACTCGGTATTCATGTATTCTCCTTTAGAGGCTATGAATCGAACTTCGCACCATCTTGATTTAGCATCAATAAATGCGACGTAATATTTCGCTCGTCCAAGAGATTCTACTCTCATTGGTCCGCAGACATCGGTGTGAATCAAATCGAGAATGTGTGTTTGTCTGTGTGATTTTTTAGGAAATGGCTTCCGAATCAATTTCCTCTACAAACAAACATCGCAATTGGAATCTTTTACGACGTTTTCGTGTTGAATTCCTTGCATTGCTCCGTTTTGTTCTGCAGTTAAGATATCTATTGCGTTAGCATGACCCATTCGTCTATGCCACAATTCGAACGTCGCAGAACTAGATTTCAACGCCGTCGCTGCGTTACAAACATCATGTGTGTGTTCGCGTACATAATTCAAGTTTCCAATGCGTTCAACGCTAAGCTTGACATCGTCATTTGCGTTCAATACTAAAGCATCATTCTTTTTAAGAAGAATTTCGTAACCACTATCAGTTATTCTCCCAACTGATAAAAGATTCGTTCTAAGATCTGGGACGTGCTATACTATTTCGAGGATGATAATTTTACTTAAACCTAGTACATCGGTATCAAATTGTACTGTTCCCGTCGCGGTTATCTCCGTTGATGAGTCGTTGACGAGATTTAAAATTCCACGATCGGAATTACCGATTCTTTTAAAATCTTCAAGATCGCGAAATAAATGTGATGAAGCGCCACTATCAAGACACCATTTTCGTTCGTGGTCACACGAATCAACAACATTCGAATTAAGGCAGACATTTTCGACATGCTTTGCAGATTCATTGTCGTTGTTTTTACTATGACATTCGTTGGCTTTGTGTCCGATCTTTTTGCATTTGTAACAACGAAATATAGGTTTATCTGTTTGCCTAGATTGATACGAATTAACGATTTTATTTGCTAATGTTCTATCACCCCGCACTCGCGAATGGAAGCTTTTTTTTACAAACATAGCTTAGAAAGGCGAACCACGTGTTTCGCTTTTACGCGCATCGTTTTCCTCTACGATCTTTATACGTATTGCTTCAGGTGTCGGTAACTCTTCACGAGACTCAATAGCGCATCTGAAATTCTCAAATTTCGCTGGCAAACTATACAGTAGCATAACAGTGAGTAAGTCTGGATTAATTTGTACCTCCATGTCAGATAGTTTATCGACAGTATCAAAAAAACTATTAAGATGCTCACGCACATCCCCATTGTCCGCCATTTTGTGCAGCGTTAATTTCTTCAACAACGTAGCTTTTCTCGCCGGTCCCGTTGACTGGTAGATAGAATGTAGTTTCATCCACATGTCATGTGCGGTCTCGCAGTTCTTTACCTGTTTCAGCAAACCCGGACTGATGGACAAGATCATGTCGGACATCGCCTTGCCATCATTTTTCATCCAAGTTCTCACAGCACTCGTATCGTTTTCCGTCAACTCGGGTTTTACATACGTTCCATTCACGTACTCCCACAAATCATTCTTTATCAATATCGCTTTCATTTTTAACTTCCAAGTATCGTAATTACTTTTATGTAGAAGTTCAAATCTTGACATATTTGCGGTATTCATTTCTGATTTTTGAAAAAACTGAAACTTTTAGTGCTGATTGCATGTTCCTGGGCCCATAACCTGTTAAGAACCAGGCTATTCTACTAATCAGAGTTTACAATCAAACACAATTTAGTAGAAATAGAACGTATTTATTGTAACACAACAGTACAATATATTTGTATATATTTTGACATAAGGAACATATTTCAATTGTTATTGTTTATTAGGAAACAGTCCCGTAACTCGATACTAGTTGGCCATGCCAGACACATCAACAATAACTTACGCATAAAATAAACTAAGAAATAAGTAAATGTTTTTGGTGAGAAGGATGAACCTGATGCTTTAATAATAAATTATCAACATTTGACGCCAATTTTGTAAGGTTTAATCTTAAATCTCCTCGGCTAAAGATGTCGAGTCTGTTTATATTTTTCGTTAGGATATCGGTAACAGCGCTGAACCTTTTTTCCACTAGGTATGACGATGGAAAGGAAATTAAATATTTCCTCGCTATATTCCATAATACGGAATAAGTAACGGGTATGTTGTTTTGCAGCCAGAATTGCTGATATCCGTCTTTAAACTGTTCCTTAAGTTCTTCATTTGTACTAATTGCAGTCAGTTTCTCTTGTATTATGACATTCTTTTGTTCTATGTCACCATATGGGTTAATTATCCACGGTGGTATTACCATAGTCAAAACGTCCTCTTACCTAGTTTTAAATTCTGAATAGAGGGCATTTAAATGTTGAACGTAGGTTGAAACGTCGTCTACTTGGCAGTTTGTGACAAATTAAGGAACTGGGAAAATTAGCCCTGTCAAATATTTTGCTTCATTAGTTTAACTCTGGCAAGAAACGCTGATAAGATGGACTTTGTTTTAATCAAATTTAGACTATTGCCTTGTACCTGCAAATTAACCATATTAAATGTTGTAAATGAATCTGTTCAATAGGCGATGTCTGTTTTCCCCTTCATTAAATTTTCTTTTAAAATTTTATCTTTAGTATCCAGAAAATTTAAAATATTCTCAAAAGGTGCAAAAAATCTTGTCAAACATAAGCCTTTCGACAGCCAGCGTACTTCAGTGTGAAGGAGTAATTGATGAAAGTGTTCGTCATTTTCTTCACACAACTGCGCAAATAACCGCGTATTCAACGCGTTGCTTCGGATACGGTTTACTGCATTAATGACTACTTGAAAAGATTCATGCAATCTAACACACAAATTTTTAGCAACTAAATGTTGTCGATGGATGACACATTTTGTTTTAAATAGCTTATAAATCAACGACAACGTCCAACCATGGCAGGTGCTCTGTGCATCTGTAGCTACTGATATTATATTTGATAAAGGGATTGCTTTTTAATGAAGTAATCCTTCAAAACATGAAATATTGATTCACGTTTAGTGTCGGTTGTTAAAGTTCTTGTGAAGAGCAGTTCTTCGTAGAATTCTTGATTCATAATAAAACGAACTTATGCCAATGCTGCATTACCAGGTAATGTTGATTTGTCCAGTTGTATAGAGAAATGGTTGGTTTGCAAATAATTACACAAGAAGCTTTCAATATCTGAACTCATTTCATCAATACGCCTTTCAACAGTATTGTTGCTTAAAGGGATTCATCTAATGATATCAGATGCAGGTTTGTGTAAAACAGTTTTTAAAACCTCTTCAACGGCTGGCAAAATTAACTTTTCTCCGATAGTATGCGGTTTTACGGATTTTGCTATAAGTAACGAGATATTGTAAGACGACCGCAAACCATCATCGTTTCGTAGTGACATCGAAGCAAAAATTCTGTCCAGCGTGGGTCTTTTCGGAAGTTTATCTTTGAATGTTTGAAAGTATTTGAAAACTTTATTTGTTTTATCAGGCTGACATTTTCTCAGTTGATCCTGCAGCTTAGATGGTTTTATAGCGTCGTTCCCAAAATTTTGTTGCATAAAAGGCACATAGGCAATTGTTTGTCCGACAATGATGGAATAAATCCAAGCTTCTAATAATCAACACTGTACTGTCTACATTTCTTTTTAGATTTGGACATGGCATCAGTCATCTATGGGCAACATTAATCTATTTAAATAAGACATAAAGTCCAGCAGCTGTATATTAAAATATCAAAGTTAAATTTAAATCGTATGGTCTTAGATTTTATGGCAGGCATAGGTGTATACCTACGAGTACAAAACTAAAATTTAATAAAAAATAATGAACTTACTTTTCTCCGGCACTCTCAAACAAAATAACACTGATTCACTATAATTTGTGTGATCAACTACCAGTTTATATTTTTTAAATATTTTCTTAGCAATATCCTTTTCAAGATTCAGGAAACGAATAAACGTATTTGCCTCACATTCGTGTTTATAGAGTGACGAATTGAACAAGTCAGTGCAATTTCGCGAAACTCTGGGCAAAGATATTAATAATTACAAAGATGTTTCTCTGAGACTGCGCGTATGCTTGTAACAAGATGATACTGGTATATCATTATGTGCATTAGGCAGATTTTTACAAGTTTAAAATGTATTGCATCCTACAATTTTATAAACATATATAATAAATTTTTTACTTCATAGGTACTTTTATAAATAATGTATATAGTATAATGTAAGTAAATAGGTACTATCAGTGTAAGTTGAGATCCACTGTCGTGGACCCCATTTTCACCTCATGGACCCCAAAATATTTTTTCGCTGACGTAGACCCCTTGCAGTTTGTCATAGACACCTGGGGGTCGATATAGACCTCTTTAGGAATCCCTAATCTTGATCATTTGGAATTTATGGTTTATTTAAATTTTACGTAAGTTTATTATACAATATACAAATTAATTTTAATTTATTAAATTTTGTATGCAAGTAAAAATTCAAATACAAATGTATGTAAAGATATGAAGTTTGTAAGTAGGCACTTCTATAGAGATTGAATATTATTCACTCAGACTTAGATTAAATGAGTAATAGAGATACACCCAGGTAACGTATAACACTGTTTTAGAATGAGCTATTACCTTTACTAACTTCAATGATCGTCAGGACCGTAAATACTTGAAACCAACGATTGCTAATAATTTTCACATTTTGAACAAATGTAAATGAAATAGAATAGCGAAACCAAAATTAATTAATTGGACAGAATTGATAGCAGATTTGAAAATAGACATTAATATTACATTACCGCAATAAAACGTTGGAGGGGTTGCGAATACTTTGATGTAAAATTTGAAATTATTTATTATAATCTATAATAATTATATTTCAATATAATACTGAAATTTTGCATTTAAAAGTAAATTAATTTGGTTTATAGTAATTATGTAGGGTTAATTTCTCCGTAGTTAGAGTATGTGTTTTCCCTATTTTTTTCTACTAAATAAGATCTATGACATTTGACAGCAGATGCATATAATTAAATATAATATAATACATTTACTGAAAATGTTTTTCTGTCGAAATAAATTATTTATGTTTTTGTAATATTTATCAGTAGATTATTATTAGCCCGTCAGAAACAATTATTTTTGATGAATGTGTTTTAAGTAAAAGAATGTCTCTTAAAAATTATATGTGGTAAAATTGCCGGAATTGATAATATAACTTTGGAGAGTAATTACACATTAGTTTGTTCAATTTGTTAGTAAAGGTGCTAAAATAATGACGCAATTCTGAATGAAATCAAGTGTATTGTCATTTTGAAAAGTAAAGGTAGTTCTAGTGATTGTAGGAACAACAGAGCTATTAGTTTGTTGTGTGTTGTAAGCAAGTTAATAGAATTGATATAATTGACAAATTGGGATGGTTCTTTTTTTTAATCAAAGTACAAATTGTTAAGGAGATTATTTGGCAAACGTAGGTATTTATCTCAGCTAAATCTAGCATAATCTAAAATAGTAGTGTGTATATTTTATTTATATCTTCAATACTTTGATATTCAGGCAGGAGTATTTCGAAATAAAACTTTCGTTCTAACTACCTGAAATAGCAATATTAACAATACAGAATCCATTATTTATTATTTTTATTAATGTGTTGTCATTTAATATAATGTTTTTTTTATAAATATGACTATCTTAGCTTCATATTTATTATAAGATATAATGACAAAAATTATAATTATATTTCTGAATAAAATTAAATGTATTATTATACTCTCTAGTGTATGCACATCTCTGTCTATATACGCATTATACTTCACTTACAGAAGTGATATTTTTGAGACAAAATTTTATTTTAACCTGAGAGCCTACAGTGGCATCAACTTAGAAGTGTTATTTGCCGCGTTTATTTTGCTCCATGCCATTTAAATTACAACTAGTTTATTGATAATTTTATCTTCAAAATCAAATCAAATATTTGCAATATCTTACACTAAACCCTCTTATACTCTTTTATTTGAAACACTTGTTCACTAAATATATTGCTTACAATAATTATTAAATGTCAAATTATTTGAGGCTATATTGCTTTTCTGGCTTTCAGTTGACAGGCGCTGATGATATTATTTATGTATAAATAAATAAGTATGTGCACTCTTTTGATAAATAATTTCAAAAGAAAGCTTTGCGGAATGTTAATATCTCTAATTATTATTCTAACCAATTTTGCTGTCAGTTTAACTATTTTCGAGTTATTGCAGAAATCGCCAAAAATGACTAGAGTAAACAGGCACTTCCGGTTTAAATCCTTCATAATATTCTATTCAACCGTTTAGGCGTTAGAAATGTGTGTGCGCGCACACGCACGCTAACACAGTCACAGACACATAGACAGGTGCCATTCTAAAATAGTCAGAAACGATTCAGGGAAGGTCAAAAGGTATAGTTCCGTTAAAAAATAACCCTATTACATTTGCGAAATTAATATTGCGTCACAATAAATAACATATCTTCTTCGGAATTTTTTATACACCCATCGAATAAATCTTTAAGTTTTACACATTTTGTTGAAGCTTAAACTTGATTTCTCACTATTGCCACAAATAATGCGTTGAGATAAATATAAGAACATTTATAAAACAACCATTCTTATTTTTTATTAATTAGGGTAAGCAGCAACGAGGAGTTGTTTGCACTGCTGAATACGATAATTTTAATGATATTTCATCATTCCTGAATAATATTTCAGTTATTGATTATACATCGCTTCCTCCTTCCGTATGACAAAAAACGATCAATAAAATTAGTTGATTACGACTTTAAATCCGAATATTATGTGGTTTAAAAACGTACCATGTCATTAATACTAAATAATTATTATGCATACAACTAAATTAATTTTTATATTTTTAACAAAACGAAAACACCTCTTATTCAACAAATCAAATAAAAAAAATTATTTGACCATATTTTAGTATAATCGTTACAAAAAACAAATGAGGTTATAAATGCAAGATAAATTAGAGGAAAAACAAACGATTCGCATTACCGTCAATATACTCACTAATAACTTGTCATATCTCACTACCTTGTTAGGTAGTGAGATTCAATGAAATCCATGACGTCATGTCAGGTGTACAAAATAAAATTGAAACACTCAGAATACCTTCGTTTCGAATTGATTCAAATTCACTACACATCACTTTGTACATCCCTTATTCTCTAACGCGCATGACTCTAGCGCTGCTTGCTGTTTTCTAAACACTTGTTGGCGTGTGAGTGCTACTGTAAACATGTGCGTTTAAGTGTCTTCCGCTGTTATAATAGAACAATGTTTTTATAAATCATAGTATAATATCTAAGGTGAGTGCAATTAGAATATAGGCATGTTATGCTACCTAAAAATAAATATTATAGTCGCATTTATAAAACTCTGGCATAAATATCTTCTTGTATTTGCTCTTAAATATTACCTGAGAACATGTAAACAAAATAAAACAGTTGCATTTAGATATGGCGAGTAAATTGAGGATGGGAATGGGGTAAAATTATTTATTAATTAAGTATAAATATTAGGTATTTGCAATGGATGTTGCTCCACTTTGTTTCTATGGGCAACGCCTAGTACATTTTGCATCGTTGCGTGTGTAATGGGTCAGGACCAGAAATAAATAATACTAGACGATTTTGGTTTGATTGGTTTATTTTTTAATATGTAACTTGCAGCGTAACCCCGTCGTATTAACTGTGCTAACTGGGTCGTGATCACCCAGAGATTTTCCTTAAAAGGAAGTCTTATCATAGGTTTGTTTTAGGTATTAGCTAAATTCTCATGAAGTGTCAACATGACTCAATACAGTAAATTTCCTAACAAACAGTTTGAAAGGTCAGGTTTTAAATGTGCTAACTGGGTCGTGATAATATCATGATAATAACATTGCATCTTTAAGATAAGGGCGGTACATTACACGTGCATAAACACACAATACGTTAATGCAGGAATTACTGATTAATACTAAAAGCTCTTTTATGCGTAGGGATGAAATAATATTGTTAGTATGTACTAGTGCTGTCAGTGAAATTCGAATTTACGAAATTCGAATTTCTCAAAATTCGAAATTCGAAGTTACGGTTAAACATAAAATCGAACTTCGAATGCGAAATTCTAAATCTGAAATTCGGCAACCGAATTTTGAATTCTAAATTCGAATTAAGAATTCGAAATCCGAAGTTCGAATTATGCAAACTTTGCAATCCGTATTTTTAAATACGATAGTCTAGATGTAAACAATTCCCCACTTCTTTACATTACATTTTAGTTTATAAGTGCTGTAAGTTTGAAACTGAGAACCATTGTTACCCCTGATTTTGTGAAGGGATACTTTTATTAATTTCGTTATATACAATATAATGTCGAGTCGTAGTAAAATATGGAAACATTTTACGAAGCAAAGTGGCAATAAATGTAAGTGTAATATTTGTAGTGCTGTGCTACAATCACATAATTCTACGTCATCCTAATGGACACATATTCGAACCAGACACACGGCCTGCATTCTACCAAATAATAATCCATCTTTCATTTATACATTTATTAATTGAATTTAAATTAAAACAACTCAAAATAAAATTTTGTATCTGTTAAATAATATATACGTAACATAAAATAAACATAATGTTAAGGATCAGGCTATTCTACTAATCAGAGGTGACAATCAAACACAAATTAGAAATAGAATGTATTTAATGTAACACAACAGTACAATATTTTTGTATATATTTTGACATGAAGAACATATTTCAATTGTTATTGTTTATTAGGTAACAGTCCCGTTACTCGATAGTACTTGGCCATGCCAGACACATCAACAATAACTAACACCCCCTCACGAGTTAAGGGTCGATTATTTCCCTCGTATCAAGTGGAAGTCTCAGCCCACAAGAGTTAACGCACCATTGGTGTTTTGGCTCAGGTAGTCTCTTCGTAAACACGTCGGCAATCTGTTCTTCGGTGGAACGGTGAACAATCTTTAATTGTTTGTTCTTTAACATATCACGGATAAAGTGGTGACGGATGTCAATATGCTTACTTCTTCCATGAAACATAGGGTTTTCAGCCAGTTTGATAGCGCTGAGATTATCACAATGAATAGTGATGTCGCTCAATGCTTCAAATCCTAGTTCCTGAAGAAATCTTTGTAAATATACATACTCTTTAGCGCATTCAGCCAAAGCAATATATTCGGCTTGGGTTGTAGAGGGGGCAACGGTCTTTAGTTTCTTCGCATCCCACGATATTGGACCTCCATTCAGTAGGAAAACATACCCAGATCATGAATGCCTGTCTTCAATGTTGCTACCCCAGACTGCATCAACGAAGCCTTTCATGGGTTCAAAATTGGTACCGTAAATCAATCCAAGATTGTTAGTTCCTTTTAGACAACTCATTACTCGTTTTGCACCTTTCCAATGCTCAATGTCATGACAATTGTTGAATTGACCTAAATGGCATGCAGCAAAACTAATGTCAGGTCTAGTTGTCGTAGCTAAGTACGTCAGGGCGCCTACTAACTCACGGTAAGGTCGTTTGAGGTCTTCTTCGCTCGGCGATTTATGATTCGTGAGCGTCGATCGGTGTGGCCACTGGTTTACAATCGGACATGCCGAATCGGCTCAACAAATCAGTTATGTAACCACTCTGGTGCATTGCTATTTGATTACCGTCTTGAGTGAACTCTATTCCAGGGCAATAGTTCATATTTCCAAGATCTTTTATTTCAATCCGTCTACACAATTCCTTACCAAATTTGTCTAGCATCGTTTGACATTGTGATGCTGTATTTATGTGATAGGGACACGGAGTTAGTCGGAATAGCTCCACAGCTTCTCAGAACGTTGTCCAAATTGGCATACCAATTTCGTCCAGCCTGTTTTAGACCGTTAAGTGATTTACTTAAACAGCATACCTTGTTTCCCTTCTGTAGTTCCAACAACATGTCCTTGGCCTTGAGTCCAATACGACTACTTCGTTCATCTTCAACGATCCTTTCCAATGAATCTGATAAACTCTTCGGAGGTTCCATGAATATTAGTTCATTTAACTCTCCATTTAAATATGCCATAGTGACATCGAACTGTCTTATTTTCATACCAGATTCTGCTGCGAGAGACGTCATCAGTCTGATAGTTCCAAAGCGAGCCACTGGTGCGAATGTATCAAAAAAATTGGACACCCGGTTGTTGGCAAAATCCTTGAGCTACCAATCGCGCCTTTTGTCTTTCCAGTGTTCCATCAGAATTGAACTTGTTGCGAAGTATTATGCGGCTTCCGATCACGACATCCTTTTCGGGGCGAGCAACAAATGTCCATGTATCCTTCTTGATGATCGACTTAATCTCGCTGTCCATAGCTTTACGCCAACCGTCGGCGTTAGAACTAAACAGAACCTGTCTCATAGGAAATTCGGCTAGACACACTAGCTCTTCCTGAATGGTGTAAGAATTTTCAGACTCCTCCGGGATGGTTCGGTAAATTATGCGGGGTCGTCCTCTTGTACCTGTTCTAACGAGAGTCGGTCTGCCGGGACCTCTTTTTCCAATAATTCGAATGTTTTCCTCACCTTTATGTATAGTATTTTCGTCGTGAGACTCCAGTTGATTCTCGGTTGAATCCGAGCTCGGTAAATTGTTTACTTTATGATGAGTTTCGGAGAGATCATCATAAGAGTCCCTCACTTCGATCGCTTCTTCATATGAGAATTCGATATAATCCTCCATTTGTTTTGTAGACTCTCCAACAAATCTTGCATCCCTACTTACGATTACGTTTTTGCTTTCTATAGACCAGATTCTATAGCCTTTGCTTTCGTTGGCGTATCCCAGGAAGATTCCCTCTTTGCCGCGAGGATCAAGCTTACTCTTCCCGGGTTCTCTTTCGAGATAATAAACCTGACTGTCAAATACTCGTAATTGGCTCACGTCGGGTACTTTCCCGAACCATTCCTCGTAAGGTGTCCGACCATCCAAACTTTATGATGGCGAACGATTACGAATATAGGTTGCCGTGTTGATTGCTTCAGCCCAAAAAGAAGCAGGCAAACCAGATTCTATTAATAGACATCTGGCGGTTTCTACAAGATACCTATTTTTCCTTTCGGCAACGCCGTTTTAATCAGGATTGTGCGGAATGGTTAATCTTCTAGCTATCCCGTGTTTCTTTAGGTAGTTACTGAACTCGGTATTCATGTATTCTCCTTTAGAGGCTATGAATCGAACTTCGCACCATCTTGATTTAGCATCAATAAATGCGACGTAATATTTCGCTCGTCCAAGAGATTCTACTCTCATTGGTCCGCAGACATCGGTGTGAATCAAATCGAGAATGTGTGTTTGTCTGTGTGATTTTTTAGGAAATGGCTTCCGAATCAATTTCCTCTACAAACAAACATCGCAATTGGAATCTTTTACGACGTTTTCGTGTTGAATTCCTTGCATTGCTCCGTTTTGTTCTGCAGTTAAGATATCTATTGCGTTAGCATGACCCATTCGTCTATGCCACAATTCGAACGTCGCAGAACTAGATTTCAACGCCGTCGCTGCGTTACAAACATCATGTGTGTGTTCGCGTACATAATTCAAGTTTCCAATGCGTTCAACGCTAAGCTTGACATCGTCATTTGCGTTCAATACTAAAGCATCATTCTTTTTAAGAAGAATTTCGTAACCACTATCAGTTATTCTCCCAACTGATAAAAGATTCGTTCTAAGATCTGGGACGTGCTATACTATTTCGAGGATGATAATTTTACTTAAACCTAGTACATCGGTATCAAATTGTACTGTTCCCGTCGCGGTTATCTCCGTTGATGAGTCGTTGACGAGATTTAAAATTCCACGATCGGAATTACCGATTCTTTTAAAATCTTCAAGATCGCGAAATAAATGTGATGAAGCGCCACTATCAAGACACCATTTTCGTTCGTGGTCACACGAATCAACAACATTCGAATTAAGGCAGACATTTTCGACATGCTTTGCAGATTCATTGTCGTTGTTTTTACTATGACATTCGTTGGCTTTGTGTCCGATCTTTTTGCATTTGTAACAACGAAATATAGGTTTATCTGTTTGCCTAGATTGATACGAATTAACGATTTTATTTGCTAATGTTCTATCACCCCGCACTCGCGAATGGAAGCTTTTTTTTACAAACATAGCTTAGAAAGGCGAACCACGTGTTTCGCTTTTACGCGCATCGTTTTCCTCTACGATCTTTATACGTATTGCTTCAGGTGTCGGTAACTCTTCACGAGACTCAATAGCGCATCTGAAATTCTCAAATTTCGCTGGCAAACTATACAGTAGCATAACAGTGAGTAAGTCTGGATTAATTTGTACCTCCATGTCAGATAGTTTATCGACAGTATCAAAAAAACTATTAAGATGCTCACGCACATCCCCATTGTCCGCCATTTTGTGCAGCGTTAATTTCTTCAACAACGTAGCTTTTCTCGCCGGTCCCGTTGACTGGTAGATAGAATGTAGTTTCATCCACATGTCATGTGCGGTCTCGCAGTTCTTTACCTGTTTCAGCAAACCCGGACTGATGGACAAGATCATGTCGGACATCGCCTTGCCATCATTTTTCATCCAAGTTCTCACAGCACTCGTATCGTTTTCCGTCAACTCGGGTTTTACATACGTTCCATTCACGTACTCCCACAAATCATTCTTTATCAATATCGCTTTCATTTTTAACTTCCAAGTATCGTAATTACTTTTATGTAGAAGTTCAAATCTTGACATATTTGCGGTATTCATTTCTGATTTTTGAAAAAACTGAAACTTTTAGTGCTGATTGCATGTTCCTGGGCCCATAACCTGTTAAGAACCAGGCTATTCTACTAATCAGAGTTTACAATCAAACACAATTTAGTAGAAATAGAACGTATTTATTGTAACACAACAGTACAATATATTTGTATATATTTTGACATAAGGAACATATTTCAATTGTTATTGTTTATTAGGAAACAGTCCCGTAACTCGATACTAGTTGGCCATGCCAGACACATCAACAATAACTTACGCATAAAATAAACTAAGAAATAAGTAAATGTTTTTGGTGAGAAGGATGAACCTGATGCTTTAATAATAAATTATCAACATTTGACGCCAATTTTGTAAGGTTTAATCTTAAATCTCCTCGGCTAAAGATGTCGAGTCTGTTTATATTTTTCGTTAGGATATCGGTAACAGCGCTGAACCTTTTTTCCACTAGGTATGACGATGGAAAGGAAATTAAATATTTCCTCGCTATATTCCATAATACGGAATAAGTAACGGGTATGTTGTTTTGCAGCCAGAATTGCTGATATCCGTCTTTAAACTGTTCTTTAAGTTCTTCATTTGTACTAATTGCAGTCAGTTTCTCTTGTATTATGACATTCTTTTGTTCTATGTCACCATATGGGTTAATTATCCACGGTGGTATTACCATAGTCAAAACGTCCTCTTACCTAGTTTTAAATTCTGAATAGAGGGCATTTAAATGTTGAACGTAGGTTGAAACGTCGTCTACTTGGCAGTTTGTGACAAATTAAGGAACTGGGAAAATTAGCCCTGTCAAATATTTTGCTTCATTAGTTTAACTCTGGCAAGAAACGCTGATAAGATGGACTTTGTTTTAATCAAATTTAGACTATTGCCTTGTACCTGCAAATTAACCATATTAAATGTTGTAAATGAATCTGTTCAATAGGCGATGTCTGTTTTCCCCTTCATTAAATTTTCTTTTAAAATTTTATCTTTAGTATCCAGAAAATTTAAAATATTCTCAAAAGGTGCAAAAAATCTTGTCAAACATAAGCCTTTCGACAGCCAGCGTACTTCAGTGTGAAGGAGTAATTGATGAAAGTGTTCGTCATTTTCTTCACACAACTGCGCAAATAACCGCGTATTCAACGCGTTGCTTCGGATACGGTTTACTGCATTAATGACTACTTGAAAAGATTCATGCAATCTAACACACAAATTTTTAGCAACTAAATGTTGTCGATGGATGACACATTTTGTTTTAAATAGCTTATAAATCAACGACAACGTCCAACCATGGCAGGTGCTCTGTGCATCTGTAGCTACTGATATTATATTTGATAAAGGGATTGCTTTTTAATGAAGTAATCCTTCAAAACATGAAATATTGATTCACGTTTAGTGTCGGTTGTTAAAGTTCTTGTGAAGAGCAGTTCTTCGTAGAATTCTTGATTCATAATAAAACGAACTTATGCCAATGCTGCATTACCAGGTAATGTTGATTTGTCCAGTTGTATAGAGAAATGGTTGGTTTGCAAATAATTACACAAGAAGCTTTCAATATCTGAACTCATTTCATCAATACGCCTTTCAACAGTATTGTTGCTTAAAGGGATTCATCTAATGATATCAGATGCAGGTTTGTGTAAAACAGTTTTTAAAACCTCTTCAACGGCTGGCAAAATTAACTTTTCTCCGATAGTATGCGGTTTTACGGATTTTGCTATAAGTAACGAGATATTGTAAGACGACCGCAAACCATCATCGTTTCGTAGTGACATCGAAGCAAAAATTCTGTCCAGCGTGGGTCTTTTCGGAAGTTTATCTTTGAATGTTTGAAAGTATTTGAAAACTTTATTTGTTTTATCAGGCTGACATTTTCTCAGTTGATCCTGCAGCTTAGATGGTTTTATAGCGTCGTTCCCAAAATTTTGTTGCATAAAAGGCACATAGGCAATTGTTTGTCCGACAATGATGGAATAAATCCAAGCTTCTAATAATCAACACTGTACTGTCTACATTTCTTTTTAGATTTGGACATGGCATCAGTCATCTATGGGCAACATTAATCTATTTAAATAAGACATAAAGTCCAGCAGCTGTATATTAAAATATCAAAGTTAAATTTAAATCGTATGGTCTTAGATTTTATGGCAGGCATAGGTGTATACCTACGAGTACAAAACTAAAATTTAATAAAAAATAATGAACTTACTTTTCTCCGGCACTCTCAAACAAAATAACACTGATTCACTATAATTTGTGTGATCAACTACCAGTTTATATTTTTTAAATATTTTCTTAGCAATATCCTTTTCAAGATTCAGGAAACGAATAAACGTATTTGCCTCACATTCGTGTTTATAGAGTGACGAATTGAACAAGTCAGTGCAATTTCGCGAAACTCTGGGCAAAGATATTAATAATTACAAAGATGTTTCTCTGAGACTGCGCGTATGCTTGTAACAAGATGATACTGGTATATCATTATGTGCATTAGGCAGATTTTTACAAGTTTAAAATGTATTGCATCCTACAATTTTATAAACATATATAATAAATTTTTTACTTCATAGGTACTTTTATAAATAATGTATATAGTATAATGTAAGTAAATAGGTACTATCAGTGTAAGTTGAGATCCACTGTCGTGGACCCCATTTTCACCTCATGGACCCCAAAATATTTTTTCGCTGACGTAGACCCCTTGCAGTTTGTCATAGACACCTGGGGGTCGATATAGACCTCTTTAGGAATCCCTAATCTTGATCATTTGGAATTTATGGTTTATTTAAATTTTACGTAAGTTTATTATACAATATACAAATTAATTTTAATTTATTAAATTTTGTATGCAAGTAAAAATTCAAATACAAATGTATGTAAAGATATGAAGTTTGTAAGTAGGCACTTCTATAGAGATTGAATATTATTCACTCAGACTTAGATTAAATGAGTAATAGAGATACACCCAGGTAACGTATAACACTGTTTTAGAATGAGCTATTACCTTTACTAACTTCAATGATCGTCAGGACCGTAAATACTTGAAACCAACGATTGCTAATAATTTTCACATTTTGAACAAATGTAAATGAAATAGAATAGCGAAACCAAAATTAATTAATTGGACAGAATTGATAGCAGATTTGAAAATAGACATTAATATTACATTACCGCAATAAAACGTTGGAGGGGTTGCGAATACTTTGATGTAAAATTTGAAATTATTTATTATAATCTATAATAATTATATTTCAATATAATACTGAAATTTTGCATTTAAAAGTAAATTAATTTGGTTTATAGTAATTATGTAGGGTTAATTTCTCCGTAGTTAGAGTATGTGTTTTCCCTATTTTTTTCTACTAAATAAGATCTATGACATTTGACAGCAGATGCATATAATTAAATATAATATAATACATTTACTGAAAATGTTTTTCTGTCGAAATAAATTATTTATGTTTTTGTAATATTTATCAGTAGATTATTATTAGCCCGTCAGAAACAATTATTTTTGATGAATGTGTTTTAAGTAAAAGAATGTCTCTTAAAAATTATATGTGGTAAAATTGCCGGAATTGATAATATAACTTTGGAGAGTAATTACACATTAGTTTGTTCAATTTGTTAGTAAAGGTGCTAAAATAATGACGCAATTCTGAATGAAATCAAGTGTATTGTCATTTTGAAAAGTAAAGGTAGTTCTAGTGATTGTAGGAACAACAGAGCTATTAGTTTGTTGTGTGTTGTAAGCAAGTTAATAGAATTGATATAATTGACAAATTGGGATGGTTCTTTTTTTTAATCAAAGTACAAATTGTTAAGGAGATTATTTGGTAAACGTAGGTATTTATCTCAGCTAAATCTAGCATAATCTAAAATAGTAGTGTGTATATTTTATTTATATCTTCAATACTTTGATATTCAGGCAGGAGTATTTCGAAATAAAACTTTCGTTCTAACTACCTGAAATAGCAATATTAACAATACAGAATCCATTATTTATTATTTTTATTAATGTGTTGTCATTTAATATAATGTTTTTTTTATAAATATGACTATCTTAGCTTCATATTTATTATAAGATATAATGACAAAAATTATAATTATATTTCTGAATAAAATTAAATGTATTATTATACTCTCTAGTGTATGCACATCTCTGTCTATATACGCATTATACTTCACTTACAGAAGTGATATTTTTGAGACAAAATTTTATTTTAACCTGAGAGCCTACAGTGGCATCAACTTAGAAGTGTTATTTGCCGCGTTTATTTTGCTCCATGCCATTTAAATTACAACTAGTTTATTGATAATTTTATCTTCAAAATCAAATCAAATATTTGCAATATCTTACACTAAACCCTCTTATACTCTTTTATTTGAAACACTTGTTCACTAAATATATTGCTTACAATAATTATTAAATGTCAAATTATTTGAGGCTATATTGCTTTTCTGGCTTTCAGTTGACAGGCGCTGATGATATTATTTATGTATAAATAAATAAGTATGTGCACTCTTTTGATAAATAATTTCAAAAGAAAGCTTTGCGGAATGTTAATATCTCTAATTATTATTCTAACCAATTTTGCTGTCAGTTTAACTATTTTCGAGTTATTGCAGAAATCGCCAAAAATGACTAGAGTAAACAGGCACTTCCGGTTTAAATCCTTCATAATATTCTATTCAACCGTTTAGGCGTTAGAAATGTGTGTGCGCGCACACGCACGCTAACACAGTCACAGACACATAGACAGGTGCCATTCTAAAATAGTCAGAAACGATTCAGGGAAGGTCAAAAGGTATAGTTCCGTTAAAAAATAACCCTATTACATTTGCGAAATTAATATTGCGTCACAATAAATAACATATCTTCTTCGGAATTTTTTATACACCCATCGAATAAATCTTTAAGTTTTACACATTTTGTTGAAGCTTAAACTTGATTTCTCACTATTGCCACAAATAATGCGTTGAGATAAATATAAGAACATTTATAAAACAACCATTCTTATTTTTTATTAATTAGGGTAAGCAGCAACGAGGAGTTGTTTGCACTGCTGAATACGATAATTTTAATGATATTTCATCATTCCTGAATAATATTTCAGTTATTGATTATACATCGCTTCCTCCTTCCGTATGACAAAAAACGATAAATAAAATTAGTTGATTACGACTTTAAATCCGAATATTATGTGGTTTAAAAACGTACCATGTCATTAATACTAAATAATTATTATGCATACAACTAAATTAATTTTTATATTTTTAACAAAACGAAAACACCTCTTATTCAACAAATCAAATAAAAAAAATTATTTGACCATATTTTAGTATAATCGTTACAAAAAACAAATGAGGTTATAAATGCAAGATAAATTAGAGGAAAAACAAACGATTCGCATTACCGTCAATATACTCACTAATAACTTGTCATATCTCACTACCTTGTTAGGTAGTGAGATTCAATGAAATCCATGACGTCATGTCAGGTGTACAAAATAAAATTGAAACACTCAGAATACCTTCGTTTCGAATTGATTCAAATTCACTACACATCACTTTGTACATCCCTTATTCTCTAACGCGCATGACTCTAGCGCTGCTTGCTGTTTTCTAAACACTTGTTGGCGTGTGAGTGCTACTGTAAACATGTGCGTTTAAGTGTCTTCCGCTGTTATAATAGAACAATGTTTTTATAAATCATAGTATAATATCTAAGGTGAGTGCAATTAGAATATAGGCATGTTATGCTACCTAAAAATAAATATTATAGTCGCATTTATAAAACTCTGGCATAAATATCTTCTTGTATTTGCTCTTAAATATTACCTGAGAACATGTAAACAAAATAAAACAGTTGCATTTAGATATGGCGAGTAAATTGAGGATGGGAATGGGGTAAAATTATTTATTAATTAAGTATAAATATTAGGTATTTGCAATGGATGTTACTCCATTTTGTTTCTATGGGCAACGCCTAGTACATTTTGCATCGTTGCGTGTGTAATGGGTCAGGACCAGAAATAAATAATACTAGACGATTTTGGTTTGATTGGTTTATTTTTTAATATGTAACTTGCAGCGTAACCCCGTCGTATTAACTGTGCTAACTGGGTCGTGATCACCCAGAGATTTTCCTTAAAAGGAAGTCTTATCATAGGTTTGTTTTAGGTATTAGCTAAATTCTCATGAAGTGTCAACATGACTCAATACAGTAAATTTCCTAACAAACAGTTTGAAAGGTCAGGTTTTAAATGTGCTAACTGGGTCGTGATAATATCATGATAATAACATTGCATCTTTAAGATAAGGGCGGTACATTACACGTGCATAAACACACAATACGTTAATGCAGGAATTACTGATTAATACTAAAAGCTCTTTTATGCGTAGGGATGAAATAATATTGTTAGTATGTACTAGTGCTGTCAGTGAAATTCGAATTTACGAAATTCGAATTTCTCAAAATTCGAAATTCGAAGTTACGGTTAAACATAAAATCGAACTTCGAATGCGAAATTCTAAATCTGAAATTCGGCAACCGAATTTTGAATTCTAAATTCGAATTAAGAATTCGAAATCCGAAGTTCGAATTATGCAAACTTTGCAATCCGTATTTTTAAATACGATAGTCTAGATGTAAACAATTCCCCACTTCTTTACATTACATTTTAGTTTATAAGTGCTGTAAGTTTGAAACTGAGAACCATTGTTACCCCTGATTTTGTGAAGGGATACTTTTATTAATTTCGTTATATACAATATAATGTCGAGTCGTAGTAAAATATGGAAACATTTTACGAAGCAAAGTGGCAATAAATGTAAGTGTAATATTTGTAGTGCTGTGCTACAATCACATAATTCTACGTCATCCTAATGGACACATATTCGAACCAGACACACGGCCTGCATTCTACCAAATAATAATCCATCTTTCATTTATACATTTATTAATTGAATTTAAATTAAAACAACTCAAAATAAAATTTTGTATCTGTTAAATAATATATACGTAACATAAAATAAACATAATGTTAAGGATCAGGCTATTCTACTAATCAGAGGTGACAATCAAACACAAATTAGAAATAGAATGTATTTAATGTAACACAACAGTACAATATTTTTGTATATATTTTGACATGAAGAACATATTTCAATTGTTATTGTTTATTAGGTAACAGTCCCGTTACTCGATAGTACTTGGCCATGCCAGACACATCAACAATAACTAACACCCCCTCACGAGTTAAGGGTCGATTATTTCCCTCGTATCAAGTGGAAGTCTCAGCCCACAAGAGTTAACGCACCATTGGTGTTTTGGCTCAGGTAGTCCCTTCGTAAACACGTCGGCAATCTGTTCTTCGGTGGAACGGTGAACAATCTTTAATTGTTTGTTCTTTAACATATCACGGATAAAGTGGTGACGGATGTCAATATGCTTACTTCTTCCATGAAACATAGGGTTTTCAGCCAGTTTGATAGCGCTGAGATTATCACAATGAATAGTGATGTCGCTCAATGCTTCAAATCCTAGTTCCTGAAGAAATCTTTGTAAATATACATACTCTTTAGCGCATTCAGCCAAAGCAATATATTCGGCTTGGGTTGTAGAGGGGGCAACGGTCTTTAGTTTCTTCGCATCCCACGATATTGGACCTCCATTCAGTAGGAAAACATACCCAGATCATGAATGCCTGTCTTCAATGTTGCTACCCCAGACTGCATCAACGAAGCCTTTCATGGGTTCAAAATTGGTACCGTAAATCAATCCAAGATTGTTAGTTCCTTTTAGACAACTCATTACTCGTTTTGCACCTTTCCAATGCTCAATGTCATGACAATTGTTGAATTGACCTAAATGGCATGCAGCAAAACTAATGTCAGGTCTAGTTGTCGTAGCTAAGTACGTCAGGGCGCCTACTAACTCACGGTAAGGTCGTTTGAGGTCTTCTTCGCTCGGCGATTTATGATTCGTGAGCGTCGATCGGTGTGGCCACTGGTTTACAATCGGACATGCCGAATCGGCTCAACAAATCAGTTATGTAACCACTCTGGTGCATTGCTATTTGATTACCGTCTTGAGTGAACTCTATTCCAGGGCAATAGTTCATATTTCCAAGATCTTTTATTTCAATCCGTCTACACAATTCCTTACCAAATTTGTCTAGCATCGTTTGACATTGTGATGCTGTATTTATGTGATAGGGACACGGAGTTAGTCGGAATAGCTCCACAGCTTCTCAGAACGTTGTCCAAATTGGCATACCAATTTCGTCCAGCCTGTTTTAGACCGTTAAGTGATTTACTTAAACAGCATACCTTGTTTCCCTTCTGTAGTTCCAACAACATGTCCTTGGCCTTGAGTCCAATACGACTACTTCGTTCATCTTCAACGATCCTTTCCAATGAATCTGATAAACTCTTCGGAGGTTCCATGAATATTAGTTCATTTAACTGTCCATTTAAATATGCCATAGTGACATCGAACTGTCTTATTTTCATACCAGATTCTGCTGCGAGAGACGTCATCAGTCTGATAGTTCCAAAGCGAGCCACTGGTGCGAATGTATCAAAAAAATTGGACACCCGGTTGTTGGCAAAATCCTTGAGCTACCAATCGCGCCTTTTGTCTTTCCAGTGTTCCATCAGAATTGAACTTGTTGCGAAGTATTATGCGGCTTCCGATCACGACATCCTTTTCGGGGCGAGCAACAAATGTCCATGTATCCTTCTTGATGATCGACTTAATCTCGCTGTCCATAGCTTTACGCCAACCGTCGGCGTTAGAACTAAACAGAACCTGTCTCATAGGAAATTCGGCTAGACACACTAGCTCTTCCTGAATGGTGTAAGAATTTTCAGACTCCTCCGGGATGGTTCGGTAAATTATGCGGGGTCGTCCTCTTGTACCTGTTCTAACGAGAGTCGGTCTGCCGGGACCTCTTTTTCCAATAATTCGAATGTTTTCCTCACCTTTATGTATAGTATTTTCGTCGTGAGACTCCAGTTGATTCTCGGTTGAATCCGAGCTCGGTAAATTGTTTACTTTATGATGAGTTTCGGAGAGATCATCATAAGCGTCCCTCACTTCGATCGCTTCTTCATATGAGAATTCGATATAATCCTCCATTTGTTTTGTAGACTCTCCAACAAATCTTGCATCCCTACTTACGATTACGTTTTTGCTTTCTATAGACCAGATTCTATAGCCTTTGCTTTCGTTGGCGTATCCCAGGAAGATTCCCTCTTTGCCGCGAGGATCAAGCTTACTCTTCCCGGGTTCTCTTTCGAGATAATAAACCTGACTGTCAAATACTCGTAATTGGCTCACGTCGGGTACTTTCCCGAACCATTCCTCGTAAGGTGTCCGACCATCCAAACTTTATGATGGCGAACGATTACGAATATAGGTTGCCGTGTTGATTGCTTCAGCCCAAAAAGAAGCAGGCAAACCAGATTCTATTAATAGACATCTGGCGGTTTCTACAAGATACCTATTTTTCCTTTCGGCAACGCCGTTTTAATCAGGATTGTGCGGAATGGTTAATCTTCTAGCTATCCCGTGTTTCTTTAGGTAGTTACTGAACTCGGTATTCATGTATTCTCCTTTAGAGGCTATGAATCGAACTTCGCACCATCTTGATTTAGCATCAATAAATGCGACGTAATATTTCGCTCGTCCAAGAGATTCTACTCTCATTGGTCCGCAGACATCGGTGTGAATCAAATCGAGAATGTGTGTTTGTCTGTGTGATTTTTTAGGAAATGGCTTCCGAATCAATTTCCTCTACAAACAAACATCGCAATTGGAATCTTTTACGACGTTTTCGTGTTGAATTCCTTGCATTGCTCCGTTTTGTTCTGCAGTTAAGATATCTATTGCGTTAGCATGACCCATTCGTCTATGCCACAATTCGAACGTCGCAGAACTAGATTTCAACGCCGTCGCTGCGTTACAAACATCATGTGTGTGTTCGCGTACATAATTCAAGTTTCCAATGCGTTCAGCGCTAAGCTTGACATCGTCATTTGCGTTCAATACTAAAGCATCATTCTTTTTAAGAAGAATTTCGTAACCACTATCAGTTATTCTCCCAACTGATAAAAGATTCGTTCTAAGATCTGGGACGTGCTATACTATTTCGAGGATGATAATTTTACTTAAACCTAGTACATCGGTATCAAATTGTACTGTTCCCGTCGCGGTTATCTCCGTTGATGAGTCGTTGACGAGATTTAAAATTCCACGATCGGAATTACCGATTCTTTTAAAATCTTCAAGATCGCGAAATAAATGTGATGAAGCGCCACTATCAAGACACCATTTTCGTTCGTGGTCACACGAATCAACAACATTCGAATTAAGGCAGACATTTTCGACATGCTTTGCAGATTCATTGTCGTTGTTTTTACTACGACATTCGTTGGCTTTGTGTCCGATCTTTTTGCATTTGTAACAACGAAATATAGGTTTATCTGTTTGCCTAGATT
Source organism: Nebria brevicollis (assembly GCA_944738965.1). Lineage (NCBI taxonomy): Eukaryota > Metazoa > Arthropoda > Insecta > Coleoptera > Carabidae > Nebria > Nebria brevicollis. Next base: position 8,521,819 of record OX122898.1, on the reverse strand, counting down.
GATACGAATTAACGATTTTATTTGCTAATGTTCTATCACCCCGCACTCGCGAATGGAAGCTTTTTTTTACAAACATAGCTTAGAAAGGCGAACCACGTGTTTCGCTTTTACGCGCATCGTTTTCCTCTACGATCTTTATACGTATTGCTTCAGGTGTCGGTAACTCTTCACGAGACTCAATAGCGCATCTGAAATTCTCAAATTTCGCTGGCAAACTATACAGTAGCATAACAGTGAGTAAGTCTGGATTAATTTGTACCTCCATGTCAGATAGTTTATCGACAGTATCAAAAAAACTATTAAGATGCTCACGCACATCCCCATTGTCCGCCATTTTGTGCAGCGTTAATTTCTTCAACAACGTAGCTTTTCTCGCCGGTCCCGTTGACTGGTAGATAGAATGTAGTTTCATCCACATGTCATGTGCGGTCTCGCAGTTCTTTACCTGTTTCAGCAAACCCGGACTGATGGACAAGATCATGTCGGACATCGCCTTGCCATCATTTTTCATCCAAGTTCTCACAGCACTCGTATCGTTTTCCGTCAACTCGGGTTTTACATACGTTCCATTCACGTACTCCCACAAATCATTCTTTATCAATATCGCTTTCATTTTTAACTTCCAAGTATCGTAATTACTTTTATGTAGAAGTTCAAATCTTGACATATTTGCGGTATTCATTTCTGATTTTTGAAAAAACTGAAACTTTTAGTGCTGATTGCATGTTCCTGGGCCCATAACCTGTTAAGAACCAGGCTATTCTACTAATCAGAGTTTACAATCAAACACAATTTAGTAGAAATAGAACGTATTTATTGTAACACAACAGTACAATATATTTGTATATATTTTGACATAAGGAACATATTTCAATTGTTATTGTTTATTAGGAAACAGTCCCGTAACTCGATACTAGTTGGCCATGCCAGACACATCAACAATAACTTACGCATAAAATAAACTAAGAAATAAGTAAATGTTTTTGGTGAGAAGGATGAACCTGATGCTTTAATAATAAATTATCAACATTTGACGCCAATTTTGTAAGGTTTAATCTTAAATCTCCTCGGCTAAAGATGTCGAGTCTGTTTATATTTTTCGTTAGGATATCGGTAACAGCGCTGAACCTTTTTTCCACTAGGTATGACGATGGAAAGGAAATTAAATATTTCCTCGCTATATTCCATAATACGGAATAAGTAACGGGTATGTTGTTTTGCAGCCAGAATTGCTGATATCCGTCTTTAAACTGTTCCTTAAGTTCTTCATTTGTACTAATTGCAGTCAGTTTCTCTTGTATTATGACATTCTTTTGTTCTATGTCACCATATGGGTTAATTATCCACGGTGGTATTACCATAGTCAAAACGTCCTCTTACCTAGTTTTAAATTCTGAATAGAGGGCATTTAAATGTTGAACGTAGGTTGAAACGTCGTCTACTTGGCAGTTTGTGACAAATTAAGGAACTGGGAAAATTAGCCCTGTCAAATATTTTGCTTCATTAGTTTAACTCTGGCAAGAAACGCTGATAAGATGGACTTTGTTTTAATCAAATTTAGACTATTGCCTTGTACCTGCAAATTAACCATATTAAATGTTGTAAATGAATCTGTTCAATAGGCGATGTCTGTTTTCCCCTTCATTAAATTTTCTTTTAAAATTTTATCTTTAGTATCCAGAAAATTTAAAATATTCTCAAAAGGTGCAAAAAATCTTGTCAAACATAAGCCTTTCGACAGCCAGCGTACTTCAGTGTGAAGGAGTAATTGATGAAAGTGTTCGTCATTTTCTTCACACAACTGCGCAAATAACCGCGTATTCAACGCGTTGCTTCGGATACGGTTTACTGCATTAATGACTACTTGAAAAGATTCATGCAATCTAACACACAAATTTTTAGCAACTAAATGTTGTCGATGGATGACACATTTTGTTTTAAATAGCTTATAAATCAACGACAACGTCCAACCATGGCAGGTGCTCTGTGCATCTGTAGCTACTGATATTATATTTGATAAAGGGATTGCTTTTTAATGAAGTAATCCTTCAAAACATGAAATATTGATTCACGTTTAGTGTCGGTTGTTAAAGTTCTTGTGAAGAGCAGTTCTTCGTAGAATTCTTGATTCATAATAAAACGAACTTATGCCAATGCTGCATTACCAGGTAATGTTGATTTGTCCAGTTGTATAGAGAAATGGTTGGTTTGCAAATAATTACACAAGAAGCTTTCAATATCTGAACTCATTTCATCAATACGCCTTTCAACAGTATTGTTGCTTAAAGGGATTCATCTAATGATATCAGATGCAGGTTTGTGTAAAACAGTTTTTAAAACCTCTTCAACGGCTGGCAAAATTAACTTTTCTCCGATAGTATGCGGTTTTACGGATTTTGCTATAAGTAACGAGATATTGTAAGATGACCGCAAACCATCATCGTTTCGTAGTGACATCGAAGCAAAAATTCTGTCCAGCGTGGGTCTTTTCGGAAGTTTATCTTTGAATGTTTGAAAGTATTTGAAAACTTTATTTGTTTTATCAGGCTGACATTTTCTCAGTTGATCCTGCAGCTTAGATGGTTTTATAGCGTCGTTCCCAAAATTTTGTTGCATAAAAGGCACATAGGCAATTGTTTGTCCGACAATGATGGAATAAATCCAAGCTTCTAATAATCAACACTGTACTGTCTACATTTCTTTTTAGATTTGGACATGGCATCAGTCATCTATGGGCAACATTAATCTATTTAAATAAGACATAAAGTCCAGCAGCTGTATATTAAAATATCAAAGTTAAATTTAAATCGTATGGTCTTAGATTTTATGGCAGGCATAGGTGTATACCTACGAGTACAAAACTAAAATTTAATAAAAAATAATGAACTTACTTTTCTCCGGCACTCTCAAACAAAATAACACTGATTCACTATAATTTGTGTGATCAACTACCAGTTTATATTTTTTAAATATTTTCTTAGCAATATCCTTTTCAAGATTCAGGAAACGAATAAACGTATTTGCCTCACATTCGTGTTTATAGAGTGACGAATTGAACAAGTCAGTGCAATTTCGCGAAACTCTGGGCAAAGATATTAATAATTACAAAGATGTTTCTCTGAGACTGCGCGTATGCTTGTAACAAGATGATACTGGTATATCATTATGTGCATTAGGCAGATTTTTACAAGTTTAAAATGTATTGCATCCTACAATTTTATAAACATATATAATAAATTTTTTACTTCATAGGTACTTTTATAAATAATGTATATAGTATAATGTAAGTAAATAGGTACTATCAGTGTAAGTTGAGATCCACTGTCGTGGACCCCATTTTCACCTCATGGACCCCAAAATATTGTTTCGCTGACGTAGACCCCTTGCAGTTTGTCATAGACACCTGGGGGTCGATATAGACCTCTTTAGGAATCCCTAATCTTGATCATTTGGAATTTATGGTTTATTTAAATTTTACGTAAGTTTATTATACAATATACAAATTAATTTTAATTTATTAAATTTTGTATGCAAGTAAAAATTCAAATACAAATGTATGTAAAGATATGAAGTTTGTAAGTAGGCACTTCTATAGAGATTGAATATTATTCACTCAGACTTAGATTAAATGAGTAATAGAGATACACCCAGGTAACGTATAACACTGTTTTAGAATGAGCTATTACCTTTACTAACTTCAATGATCGTCAGGACCGTAAATACTTGAAACCAACGATTGCTAATAATTTTCACATTTTGAACAAATGTAAATGAAATAGAATAGCGAAACCAAAATTAATTAATTGGACAGAATTGATAGCAGATTTGAAAATAGACATTAATATTACATTACCGCAATAAAACGTTGGAGGGGTTGCGAATACTTTGATGTAAAATTTGAAATTATTTATTATAATCTATAATAATTATATTTCAATATAATACTGAAATTTTGCATTTAAAAGTAAATTAATTTGGTTTATAGTAATTATGTAGGGTTAATTTCTCCGTAGTTAGAGTATGTGTTTTCCCTATTTTTTTCTACTAAATAAGATCTATGACATTTGACAGCAGATGCATATAATTAAATATAATATAATACATTTACTGAAAATGTTTTTCTGTCGAAATAAATTATTTATGTTTTTGTAATATTTATCAGTAGATTATTATTAGCCCGTCAGAAACAATTATTTTTGATGAATGTGTTTTAAGTAAAAGAATGTCTCTTAAAAATTATATGTGGTAAAATTGCCGGAATTGATAATATAACTTTGGAGAGTAATTACACATTAGTTTGTTCAATTTGTTAGTAAAGGTGCTAAAATAATGACGCAATTCTGAATGAAATCAAGTGTATTGTCATTTTGAAAAGTAAAGGTAGTTCTAGTGATTGTAGGAACAACAGAGCTATTAGTTTGTTGTGTGTTGTAAGCAAGTTAATAGAATTGATATAATTGACAAATTGGGATGGTTCTTTTTTTTAATCAAAGTACAAATTGTTAAGGAGATTATTTGGTAAACGTAGGTATTTATCTCAGCTAAATCTAGCATAATCTAAAATAGTAGTGTGTATATTTTATTTATATCTTCAATACTTTGATATTCAGGCAGGAGTATTTCGAAATAAAACTTTCGTTCTAACTACCTGAAATAGCAATATTAACAATACAGAATCCATTATTTATTATTTTTATTAATGTGTTGTCATTTAATATAATGTTTTTTTTATAAATATGACTATCTTAGCTTCATATTTATTATAAGATATAATGACAAAAATTATAATTATATTTCTGAATAAAATTAAATGTATTATTATACTCTCTAGTGTATGCACATCTCTGTCTATATACGCATTATACTTCACTTACAGAAGTGATATTTTTGAGACAAAATTTTATTTTAACCTGAGAGCCTACAGTGGCATCAACTTAGAAGTGTTATTTGCCGCGTTTATTTTGCTCCATGCCATTTAAATTACAACTAGTTTATTGATAATTTTATCTTCAAAATCAAATCAAATATTTGCAATATCTTACACTAAACCCTCTTATACTCTTTTATTTGAAACACTTGTTCACTAAATATATTGCTTACAATAATTATTAAATGTCAAATTATTTGAGGCTATATTGCTTTTCTGGCTTTCAGTTGACAGGCGCTGATGATATTATTTATGTATAAATAAATAAGTATGTGCACTCTTTTGATAAATAATTTCAAAAGAAAGCTTTGCGGAATGTTAATATCTCTAATTATTATTCTAACCAATTTTGCTGTCAGTTTAACTATTTTCGAGTTATTGCAGAAATCGCCAAAAATGACTAGAGTAAACAGGCACTTCCGGTTTAAATCCTTCATAATATTCTATTCAACCGTTTAGGCGTTAGAAATGTGTGTGCGCGCACACGCACGCTAACACAGTCACAGACACATAGACAGGTGCCATTCTAAAATAGTCAGAAACGATTCAGGGAAGGTCAAAAGGTATAGTTCCGTTAAAAAATAACCCTATTACATTTGCGAAATTAATATTGCGTCACAATAAATAACATATCTTCTTCGGAATTTTTTATACACCCATCGAATAAATCTTTAAGTTTTACACATTTTGTTGAAGCTTAAACTTGATTTCTCACTATTGCCACAAATAATGCGTTGAGATAAATATAAGAACATTTATAAAACAACCATTCTTATTTTTTATTAATTAGGGTAAGCAGCAACGAGGAGTTGTTTGCACTGCTGAATACGATAATTTTAATGATATTTCATCATTCCTGAATAATATTTCAGTTATTGATTATACATCGCTTCCTCCTTCCGTATGACAAAAAACGATAAATAAAATTAGTTGATTACGACTTTAAATCCGAATATTATGTGGTTTAAAAACGTACCATGTCATTAATACTAAATAATTATTATGCATACAACTAAATTAATTTTTATATTTTTAACAAAACGAAAACACCTCTTATTCAACAAATCAAATAAAAAAAATTATTTGACCATATTTTAGTATAATCGTTACAAAAAACAAATGAGGTTATAAATGCAAGATAAATTAGAGGAAAAACAAACGATTCGCATTACCGTCAATATACTCACTAATAACTTGTCATATCTCACTACCTTGTTAGGTAGTGAGATTCAATGAAATCCATGACGTCATGTCAGGTGTACAAAATAAAATTGAAACACTCAGAATACCTTCGTTTCGAATTGATTCAAATTCACTACACATCACTTTGTACATCCCTTATTCTCTAACGCGCATGACTCTAGCGCTGCTTGCTGTTTTCTAAACACTTGTTGGCGTGTGAGTGCTACTGTAAACATGTGCGTTTAAGTGTCTTCCGCTGTTATAATAGAACAATGTTTTTATAAATCATAGTATAATATCTAAGGTGAGTGCAATTAGAATATAGGCATGTTATGCTACCTAAAAATAAATATTATAGTCGCATTTATAAAACTCTGGCATAAATATCTTCTTGTATTTGCTCTTAAATATTACCTGAGAACATGTAAACAAAATAAAACAGTTGCATTTAGATATGGCGAGTAAATTGAGGATGGGAATGGGGTAAAATTATTTATTAATTAAGTATAAATATTAGGTATTTGCAATGGATGTTACTCCATTTTGTTTCTATGGGCAACGCCTAGTACATTTTGCATCGTTGCGTGTGTAATGGGTCAGGACCAGAAATAAATAATACTAGACGATTTTGGTTTGATTGGTTTATTTTTTAATATGTAACTTGCAGCGTAACCCCGTCGTATTAACTGTGCTAACTGGGTCGTGATCACCCAGAGATTTTCCTTAAAAGGAAGTCTTATCATAGGTTTGTTTTAGGTATTAGCTAAATTCTCATGAAGTGTCAACATGACTCAATACAGTAAATTTCCTAACAAACAGTTTGAAAGGTCAGGTTTTAAATGTGCTAACTGGGTCGTGATAATATCATGATAATAACATTGCATCTTTAAGATAAGGGCGGTACATTACACGTGCATAAACACACAATACGTTAATGCAGGAATTACTGATTAATACTAAAAGCTCTTTTATGCGTAGGGATGAAATAATATTGTTAGTATGTACTAGTGCTGTCAGTGAAATTCGAATTTACGAAATTCGAATTTCTCAAAATTCGAAATTCGAAGTTACGGTTAAACATAAAATCGAACTTCGAATGCGAAATTCTAAATCTGAAATTCGGCAACCGAATTTTGAATTCTAAATTCGAATTAAGAATTCGAAATCCGAAGTTCGAATTATGCAAACTTTGCAATCCGTATTTTTAAATACGATAGTCTAGATGTAAACAATTCCCCACTTCTTTACATTACATTTTAGTTTATAAGTGCTGTAAGTTTGAAACTGAGAACCATTGTTACCCCTGATTTTGTGAAGGGATACTTTTATTAATTTCGTTATATACAATATAATGTCGAGTCGTAGTAAAATATGGAAACATTTTACGAAGCAAAGTGGCAATAAATGTAAGTGTAATATTTGTAGTGCTGTGCTACAATCACATAATTCTACGTCATCCTAATGGACACATATTCGAACCAGACACACGGCCTGCATTCTACCAAATAATAATCCATCTTTCATTTATACATTTATTAATTGAATTTAAATTAAAACAACTCAAAATAAAATTTTGTATCTGTTAAATAATATATACGTAACATAAAATAAACATAATGTTAAGGATCAGGCTATTCTACTAATCAGAGGTGACAATCAAACACAAATTAGAAATAGAATGTATTTAATGTAACACAACAGTACAATATTTTTGTATATATTTTGACATGAAGAACATATTTCAATTGTTATTGTTTATTAGGTAACAGTCCCGTTACTCGATAGTACTTGGCCATGCCAGACACATCAACAATAACTAACACCCCCTCACGAGTTAAGGGTCGATTATTTCCCTCGTATCAAGTGGAAGTCTCAGCCCACAAGAGTTAACGCACCATTGGTGTTTTGGCTCAGGTAGTCCCTTCGTAAACACGTCGGCAATCTGTTCTTCGGTGGAACGGTGAACAATCTTTAATTGTTTGTTCTTTAACATATCACGGATAAAGTGGTGACGGATGTCAATATGCTTACTTCTTCCATGAAACATAGGGTTTTCAGCCAGTTTGATAGCGCTGAGATTATCACAATGAATAGTGATGTCGCTCAATGCTTCAAATCCTAGTTCCTGAAGAAATCTTTGTAAATATACATACTCTTTAGCGCATTCAGCCAAAGCAATATATTCGGCTTGGGTTGTAGAGGGGGCAACGGTCTTTAGTTTCTTCGCATCCCACGATATTGGACCTCCATTCAGTAGGAAAACATACCCAGATCATGAATGCCTGTCTTCAATGTTGCTACCCCAGACTGCATCAACGAAGCCTTTCATGGGTTCAAAATTGGTACCGTAAATCAATCCAAGATTGTTAGTTCCTTTTAGACAACTCATTACTCGTTTTGCACCTTTCCAATGCTCAATGTCATGACAATTGTTGAATTGACCTAAATGGCATGCAGCAAAACTAATGTCAGGTCTAGTTGTCGTAGCTAAGTACGTCAGGGCGCCTACTAACTCACGGTAAGGTCGTTTGAGGTCTTCTTCGCTCGGCGATTTATGATTCGTGAGCGTCGATCGGTGTGGCCACTGGTTTACAATCGGACATGCCGAATCGGCTCAACAAATCAGTTATGTAACCACTCTGGTGCATTGCTATTTGATTACCGTCTTGAGTGAACTCTATTCCAGGGCAATAGTTCATATTTCCAAGATCTTTTATTTCAATCCGTCTACACAATTCCTTACCAAATTTGTCTAGCATCGTTTGACATTGTGATGCTGTATTTATGTGATAGGGACACGGAGTTAGTCGGAATAGCTCCACAGCTTCTCAGAACGTTGTCCAAATTGGCATACCAATTTCGTCCAGCCTGTTTTAGACCGTTAAGTGATTTACTTAAACAGCATACCTTGTTTCCCTTCTGTAGTTCCAACAACATGTCCTTGGCCTTGAGTCCAATACGACTACTTCGTTCATCTTCAACGATCCTTTCCAATGAATCTGATAAACTCTTCGGAGGTTCCATGAATATTAGTTCATTTAACTCTCCATTTAAATATGCCATAGTGACATCGAACTGTCTTATTTTCATACCAGATTCTGCTGCGAGAGACGTCATCAGTCTGATAGTTCCAAAGCGAGCCACTGGTGCGAATGTATCAAAAAAATTGGACACCCGGTTGTTGGCAAAATCCTTGAGCTACCAATCGCGCCTTTTGTCTTTCCAGTGTTCCATCAGAATTGAACTTGTTGCGAAGTATTATGCGGCTTCCGATCACGACATCCTTTTCGGGGCGAGCAACAAATGTCCATGTATCCTTCTTGATGATCGACTTAATCTCGCTGTCCATAGCTTTACGCCAACCGTCGGCGTTAGAACTAAACAGAACCTGTCTCATAGGAAATTCGGCTAGACACACTAGCTCTTCCTGAATGGTGTAAGAATTTTCAGACTCCTCCGGGATGGTTCGGTAAATTATGCGGGGTCGTCCTCTTGTACCTGTTCTAACGAGAGTCGGTCTGCCGGGACCTCTTTTTCCAATAATTCGAATGTTTTCCTCACCTTTATGTATAGTATTTTCGTCGTGAGACTCCAGTTGATTCTCGGTTGAATCCGAGCTCGGTAAATTGTTTACTTTATGATGAGTTTCGGAGAGATCATCATAAGCGTCCCTCACTTCGATCGCTTCTTCATATGAGAATTCGATATAATCCTCCATTTGTTTTGTAGACTCTCCAACAAATCTTGCATCCCTACTTACGATTACGTTTTTGCTTTCTATAGACCAGATTCTATAGCCTTTGCTTTCGTTGGCGTATCCCAGGAAGATTCCCTCTTTGCCGCGAGGATCAAGCTTACTCTTCCCGGGTTCTCTTTCGAGATAATAAACCTGACTGTCAAATACTCGTAATTGGCTCACGTCGGGTACTTTCCCGAACCATTCCTCGTAAGGTGTCCGACCATCCAAACTTTATGATGGCGAACGATTACGAATATAGGTTGCCGTGTTGATTGCTTCAGCCCAAAAAGAAGCAGGCAAACCAGATTCTATTAATAGACATCTGGCGGTTTCTACAAGATACCTATTTTTCCTTTCGGCAACGCCGTTTTAATCAGGATTGTGCGGAATGGTTAATCTTCTAGCTATCCCGTGTTTCTTTAGGTAGTTACTGAACTCGGTATTCATGTATTCTCCTTTAGAGGCTATGAATCGAACTTCGCACCATCTTGATTTAGCATCAATAAATGCGACGTAATATTTCGCTCGTCCAAGAGATTCTACTCTCATTGGTCCGCAGACATCGGTGTGAATCAAATCGAGAATGTGTGTTTGTCTGTGTGATTTTTTAGGAAATGGCTTCCGAATCAATTTCCTCTACAAACAAACATCGCAATTGGAATCTTTTACGACGTTTTCGTGTTGAATTCCTTGCATTGCTCCGTTTTGTTCTGCAGTTAAGATATCTATTGCGTTAGCATGACCCATTCGTCTATGCCACAATTCGAACGTCGCAGAACTAGATTTCAACGCCGTCGCTGCGTTACAAACATCATGTGTGTGTTCGCGTACATAATTCAAGTTTCCAATGCGTTCAGCGCTAAGCTTGACATCGTCATTTGCGTTCAATACTAAAGCATCATTCTTTTTAAGAAGAATTTCGTAACCACTATCAGTTATTCTCCCAACTGATAAAAGATTCGTTCTAAGATCTGGGACGTGCTATACTATTTCGAGGATGATAATTTTACTTAAACCTAGTACATCGGTATCAAATTGTACTGTTCCCGTCGCGGTTATCTCCGTTGATGAGTCGTTGACGAGATTTAAAATTCCACGATCGGAATTACCGATTCTTTTAAAATCTTCAAGATCGCGAAATAAATGTGATGAAGCGCCACTATCAAGACACCATTTTCGTTCGTGGTCACACGAATCAACAACATTCGAATTAAGGCAGACATTTTCGACATGCTTTGCAGATTCATTGTCGTTGTTTTTACTACGACATTCGTTGGCTTTGTGTCCGATCTTTTTGCATTTGTAACAACGAAATATAGGTTTATCTGTTTGCCTAGATTGATACGAATTAACGATTTTATTTGCTAATGTTCTATCACCCCGCACTCGCGAATGGAAGCTTTTTTTTACAAACATAGCTTAGAAAGGCGAACCACGTGTTTCGCTTTTACGCGCATCGTTTTCCTCTACGATCTTTATACGTATTGCTTCAGGTGTCGGTAACTCTTCACGAGACTCAATAGCGCATCTGAAATTCTCAAATTTCGCTGGCAAACTATACAGTAGCATAACAGTGAGTAAGTCTGGATTAATTTGTACCTCCATGTCAGATAGTTTATCGACAGTATCAAAAAAACTATTAAGATGCTCACGCACATCCCCATTGTCCGCCATTTTGTGCAGCGTTAATTTCTTCAACAACGTAGCTTTTCTCGCCGGTCCCGTTGACTGGTAGATAGAATGTAGTTTCATCCACATGTCATGTGCGGTCTCGCAGTTCTTTACCTGTTTCAGCAAACCCGGACTGATGGACAAGATCATGTCGGACATCGCCTTGCCATCATTTTTCATCCAAGTTCTCACAGCACTCGTATCGTTTTCCGTCAACTCGGGTTTTACATACGTTCCATTCACGTACTCCCACAAATCATTCTTTATCAATATCGCTTTCATTTTTAACTTCCAAGTATCGTAATTACTTTTATGTAGAAGTTCAAATCTTGACATATTTGCGGTATTCATTTCTGATTTTTGAAAAAACTGAAACTTTTAGTGCTGATTGCATGTTCCTGGGCCCATAACCTGTTAAGAACCAGGCTATTCTACTAATCAGAGTTTACAATCAAACACAATTTAGTAGAAATAGAACGTATTTATTGTAACACAACAGTACAATATATTTGTATATATTTTGACATAAGGAACATATTTCAATTGTTATTGTTTATTAGGAAACAGTCCCGTAACTCGATACTAGTTGGCCATGCCAGACACATCAACAATAACTTACGCATAAAATAAACTAAGAAATAAGTAAATGTTTTTGGTGAGAAGGATGAACCTGATGCTTTAATAATAAATTATCAACATTTGACGCCAATTTTGTAAGGTTTAATCTTAAATCTCCTCGGCTAAAGATGTCGAGTCTGTTTATATTTTTCGTTAGGATATCGGTAACAGCGCTGAACCTTTTTTCCACTAGGTATGACGATGGAAAGGAAATTAAATATTTCCTCGCTATATTCCATAATACGGAATAAGTAACGGGTATGTTGTTTTGCAGCCAGAATTGCTGATATCCGTCTTTAAACTGTTCCTTAAGTTCTTCATTTGTACTAATTGCAGTCAGTTTCTCTTGTATTATGACATTCTTTTGTTCTATGTCACCATATGGGTTAATTATCCACGGTGGTATTACCATAGTCAAAACGTCCTCTTACCTAGTTTTAAATTCTGAATAGAGGGCATTTAAATGTTGAACGTAGGTTGAAACGTCGTCTACTTGGCAGTTTGTGACAAATTAAGGAACTGGGAAAATTAGCCCTGTCAAATATTTTGCTTCATTAGTTTAACTCTGGCAAGAAACGCTGATAAGATGGACTTTGTTTTAATCAAATTTAGACTATTGCCTTGTACCTGCAAATTAACCATATTAAATGTTGTAAATGAATCTGTTCAATAGGCGATGTCTGTTTTCCCCTTCATTAAATTTTCTTTTAAAATTTTATCTTTAGTATCCAGAAAATTTAAAATATTCTCAAAAGGTGCAAAAAATCTTGTCAAACATAAGCCTTTCGACAGCCAGCGTACTTCAGTGTGAAGGAGTAATTGATGAAAGTGTTCGTCATTTTCTTCACACAACTGCGCAAATAACCGCGTATTCAACGCGTTGCTTCGGATACGGTTTACTGCATTAATGACTACTTGAAAAGATTCATGCAATCTAACACACAAATTTTTAGCAACTAAATGTTGTCGATGGATGACACATTTTGTTTTAAATAGCTTATAAATCAACGACAACGTCCAACCATGGCAGGTGCTCTGTGCATCTGTAGCTACTGATATTATATTTGATAAAGGGATTGCTTTTTAATGAAGTAATCCTTCAAAACATGAAATATTGATTCACGTTTAGTGTCGGTTGTTAAAGTTCTTGTGAAGAGCAGTTCTTCGTAGAATTCTTGATTCATAATAAAACGAACTTATGCCAATGCTGCATTACCAGGTAATGTTGATTTGTCCAGTTGTATAGAGAAATGGTTGGTTTGCAAATAATTACACAAGAAGCTTTCAATATCTGAACTCATTTCATCAATACGCCTTTCAACAGTATTGTTGCTTAAAGGGATTCATCTAATGATATCAGATGCAGGTTTGTGTAAAACAGTTTTTAAAACCTCTTCAACGGCTGGCAAAATTAACTTTTCTCCGATAGTATGCGGTTTTACGGATTTTGCTATAAGTAACGAGATATTGTAAGATGACCGCAAACCATCATCGTTTCGTAGTGACATCGAAGCAAAAATTCTGTCCAGCGTGGGTCTTTTCGGAAGTTTATCTTTGAATGTTTGAAAGTATTTGAAAACTTTATTTGTTTTATCAGGCTGACATTTTCTCAGTTGATCCTGCAGCTTAGATGGTTTTATAGCGTCGTTCCCAAAATTTTGTTGCATAAAAGGCACATAGGCAATTGTTTGTCCGACAATGATGGAATAAATCCAAGCTTCTAATAATCAACACTGTACTGTCTACATTTCTTTTTAGATTTGGACATGGCATCAGTCATCTATGGGCAACATTAATCTATTTAAATAAGACATAAAGTCCAGCAGCTGTATATTAAAATATCAAAGTTAAATTTAAATCGTATGGTCTTAGATTTTATGGCAGGCATAGGTGTATACCTACGAGTACAAAACTAAAATTTAATAAAAAATAATGAACTTACTTTTCTCCGGCACTCTCAAACAAAATAACACTGATTCACTATAATTTGTGTGATCAACTACCAGTTTATATTTTTTAAATATTTTCTTAGCAATATCCTTTTCAAGATTCAGGAAACGAATAAACGTATTTGCCTCACATTCGTGTTTATAGAGTGACGAATTGAACAAGTCAGTGCAATTTCGCGAAACTCTGGGCAAAGATATTAATAATTACAAAGATGTTTCTCTGAGACTGCGCGTATGCTTGTAACAAGATGATACTGGTATATCATTATGTGCATTAGGCAGATTTTTACAAGTTTAAAATGTATTGCATCCTACAATTTTATAAACATATATAATAAATTTTTTACTTCATAGGTACTTTTATAAATAATGTATATAGTATAATGTAAGTAAATAGGTACTATCAGTGTAAGTTGAGATCCACTGTCGTGGACCCCATTTACACCTCATGGACCCCAAAATATTGTTTCGCTGACGTAGACCCCTTGCAGTTTGTCATAGACACCTGGGGGTCGATATAGACCTCTTTAGGAATCCCTAATCTTGATCATTTGGAATTTATGGTTTATTTAAATTTTACGTAAGTTTATTATACAATATACAAATTAATTTTAATTTATTAAATTTTGTATGCAAGTAAAAATTCAAATACAAATGTATGTAAAGATATGAAGTTTGTAAGTAGGCACTTCTATAGAGATTGAATATTATTCACTCAGACTTAGATTAAATGAGTAATAGAGATACACCCAGGTAACGTATAACACTGTTTTAGAATGAGCTATTACCTTTACTAACTTCAATGATCGTCAGGACCGTAAATACTTGAAACCAACGATTGCTAATAATTTTCACATTTTGAACAAATGTAAATGAAATAGAATAGCGAAACCAAAATTAATTAATTGGACAGAATTGATAGCAGATTTGAAAATAGACATTAATATTACATTACCGCAATAAAACGTTGGAGGGGTTGCGAATACTTTGATGTAAAATTTGAAATTATTTATTATAATCTATAATAATTATATTTCAATATAATACTGAAATTTTGCATTTAAAAGTAAATTAATTTGGTTTATAGTAATTATGTAGGGTTAATTTCTCCGTAGTTAGAGTATGTGTTTTCCCTATTTTTTTCTACTAAATAAGATCTATGACATTTGACAGCAGATGCATATAATTAAATATAATATAATACATTTACTGAAAATGTTTTTCTGTCGAAATAAATTATTTATGTTTTTGTAATATTTATCAGTAGATTATTATTAGCCCGTCAGAAACAATTATTTTTGATGAATGTGTTTTAAGTAAAAGAATGTCTCTTAAAAATTATATGTGGTAAAATTGCCGGAATTGATAATATAACTTTGGAGAGTAATTACACATTAGTTTGTTCAATTTGTTAGTAAAGGTGCTAAAATAATGACGCAATTCTGAATGAAATCAAGTGTATTGTCATTTTGAAAAGTAAAGGTAGTTCTAGTGATTGTAGGAACAACAGAGCTATTAGTTTGTTGTGTGTTGTAAGCAAGTTAATAGAATTGATATAATTGACAAATTGGGATGGTTCTTTTTTTTAATCAAAGTACAAATTGTTAAGGAGATTATTTGGTAAACGTAGGTATTTATCTCAGCTAAATCTAGCATAATCTAAAATAGTAGTGTGTATATTTTATTTATATCTTCAATACTTTGATATTCAGGCAGGAGTATTTCGAAATAAAACTTTCGTTCTAACTACCTGAAATAGCAATATTAACAATACAGAATCCATTATTTATTATTTTTATTAATGTGTTGTCATTTAATATAATGTTTTTTTTATAAATATGACTATCTTAGCTTCATATTTATTATAAGATATAATGACAAAAATTATAATTATATTTCTGAATAAAATTAAATGTATTATTATACTCTCTAGTGTATGCACATCTCTGTCTATATACGCATTATACTTCACTTACAGAAGTGATATTTTTGAGACAAAATTTTATTTTAACCTGAGAGCCTACAGTGGCATCAACTTAGAAGTGTTATTTGCCGCGTTTATTTTGCTCCATGCCATTTAAATTACAACTAGTTTATTGATAATTTTATCTTCAAAATCAAATCAAATATTTGCAATATCTTACACTAAACCCTCTTATACTCTTTTATTTGAAACACTTGTTCACTAAATATATTGCTTACAATAATTATTAAATGTCAAATTATTTGAGGCTATATTGCTTTTCTGGCTTTCAGTTGACAGGCGCTGATGATATTATTTATGTATAAATAAATAAGTATGTGCACTCTTTTGATAAATAATTTCAAAAGAAAGCTTTGCGGAATGTTAATATCTCTAATTATTATTCTAACCAATTTTGCTGTCAGTTTAACTATTTTCGAGTTATTGCAGAAATCGCCAAAAATGACTAGAGTAAACAGGCACTTCCGGTTTAAATCCTTCATAATATTCTATTCAACCGTTTAGGCGTTAGAAATGTGTGTGCGCGCACACGCACGCTAACACAGTCACAGACACATAGACAGGTGCCATTCTAAAATAGTCAGAAACGATTCAGGGAAGGTCAAAAGGTATAGTTCCGTTAAAAAATAACCCTATTACATTTGCGAAATTAATATTGCGTCACAATAAATAACATATCTTCTTCGGAATTTTTTATACACCCATCGAATAAATCTTTAAGTTTTACACATTTTGTTGAAGCTTAAACTTGATTTCTCACTATTGCCACAAATAATGCGTTGAGATAAATATAAGAACATTTATAAAACAACCATTCTTATTTTTTATTAATTAGGGTAAGCAGCAACGAGGAGTTGTTTGCACTGCTGAATACGATAATTTTAATGATATTTCATCATTCCTGAATAATATTTCAGTTATTGATTATACATCGCTTCCTCCTTCCGTATGACAAAAAACGATAAATAAAATTAGTTGATTACGACTTTAAATCCGAATATTATGTGGTTTAAAAACGTACCATGTCATTAATACTAAATAATTATTATGCATACAACTAAATTAATTTTTATATTTTTAACAAAACGAAAACACCTCTTATTCAACAAATCAAATAAAAAAAATTATTTGACCATATTTTAGTATAATCGTTACAAAAAACAAATGAGGTTATAAATGCAAGATAAATTAGAGGAAAAACAAACGATTCGCATTACCGTCAATATACTCACTAATAACTTGTCATATCTCACTACCTTGTTAGGTAGTGAGATTCAATGAAATCCATGACGTCATGTCAGGTGTACAAAATAAAATTGAAACACTCAGAATACCTTCGTTTCGAATTGATTCAAATTCACTACACATCACTTTGTACATCCCTTATTCTCTAACGCGCATGACTCTAGCGCTGCTTGCTGTTTTCTAAACACTTGTTGGCGTGTGAGTGCTACTGTAAACATGTGCGTTTAAGTGTCTTCCGCTGTTATAATAGAACAATGTTTTTATAAATCATAGTATAATATCTAAGGTGAGTGCAATTAGAATATAGGCATGTTATGCTACCTAAAAATAAATATTATAGTCGCATTTATAAAACTCTGGCATAAATATCTTCTTGTATTTGCTCTTAAATATTACCTGAGAACATGTAAACAAAATAAAACAGTTGCATTTAGATATGGCGAGTAAATTGAGGATGGGAATGGGGTAAAATTATTTATTAATTAAGTATAAATATTAGGTATTTGCAATGGATGTTACTCCATTTTGTTTCTATGGGCAACGCCTAGTACATTTTGCATCGTTGCGTGTGTAATGGGTCAGGACCAGAAATAAATAATACTAGACGATTTTAGTTTGATTGGTTTATTTTTTAATATGTAACTTGCAGCGTAACCCCGTCGTATTAACTGTGCTAACTGGGTCGTGATCACCCAGAGATTTTCCTTAAAAGGAAGTCTTATCATAGGTTTGTTTTAGGTATTAGCTAAATTCTCATGAAGTGTCAACATGACTCAATACAGTAAATTTCCTAACAAACAGTTTGAAAGGTCAGGTTTTAAATGTGCTAACTGGGTCGTGATAATATCATGATAATAACATTGCATCTTTAAGATAAGGGCGGTACATTACACGTGCATAAACACACAATACGTTAATGCAGGAATTACTGATTAATACTAAAAGCTCTTTTATGCGTAGGGATGAAATAATATTGTTAGTATGTACTAGTGCTGTCAGTGAAATTCGAATTTACGAAATTCGAATTTCTCAAAATTCGAAATTCGAAGTTACGGTTAAACATAAAATCGAACTTCGAATGCGAAATTCTAAATCTGAAATTCGGCAACCGAATTTTGAATTCTAAATTCGAATTAAGAATTCGAAATCCGAAGTTCGAATTATGCAAACTTTGCAATCCGTATTTTTAAATACGATAGTCTAGATGTAAACAATTCCCCACTTCTTTACATTACATTTTAGTTTATAAGTGCTGTAAGTTTGAAACTGAGAACCATTGTTACCCCTGATTTTGTGAAGGGATACTTTTATTAATTTCGTTATATACAATATAATGTCGAGTCGTAGTAAAATATGGAAACATTTTACGAAGCAAAGTGGCAATAAATGTAAGTGTAATATTTGTAGTGCTGTGCTACAATCACATAATTCTACGTCATCCTAATGGACACATATTCGAACCAGACACACGGCCTGCATTCTACCAAATAATAATCCATCTTTCATTTATACATTTATTAATTGAATTTAAATTAAAACAACTCAAAATAAAATTTTGTATCTGTTAAATAATATATACGTAACATAAAATAAACATAATGTTAAGGATCAGGCTATTCTACTAATCAGAGGTGACAATCAAACACAAATTAGAAATAGAATGTATTTAATGTAACACAACAGTACAATATTTTTGTATATATTTTGACATGAAGAACATATTTCAATTGTTATTGTTTATTAGGTAACAGTCCCGTTACTCGATAGTACTTGGCCATGCCAGACACATCAACAATAACTAACACCCCCTCACGAGTTAAGGGTCGATTATTTCCCTCGTATCAAGTGGAAGTCTCAGCCCACAAGAGTTAACGCACCATTGGTGTTTTGGCTCAGGTAGTCCCTTCGTAAACACGTCGGCAATCTGTTCTTCGGTGGAACGGTGAACAATCTTTAATTGTTTGTTCTTTAACATATCACGGATAAAGTGGTGACGGATGTCAATATGCTTACTTCTTCCATGAAACATAGGGTTTTCAGCCAGTTTGATAGCGCTGAGATTATCACAATGAATAGTGATGTCGCTCAATGCTTCAAATCCTAGTTCCTGAAGAAATCTTTGTAAATATACATACTCTTTAGCGCATTCAGCCAAAGCAATATATTCGGCTTGGGTTGTAGAGGGGGCAACGGTCTTTAGTTTCTTCGCATCCCACGATATTGGACCTCCATTCAGTAGGAAAACATACCCAGATCATGAATGCCTGTCTTCAATGTTGCTACCCCAGACTGCATCAACGAAGCCTTTCATGGGTTCAAAATTGGTACCGTAAATCAATCCAAGATTGTTAGTTCCTTTTAGACAACTCATTACTCGTTTTGCACCTTTCCAATGCTCAATGTCATGACAATTGTTGAATTGACCTAAATGGCATGCAGCAAAACTAATGTCAGGTCTAGTTGTCGTAGCTAAGTACGTCAGGGCGCCTACTAACTCACGGTAAGGTCGTTTGAGGTCTTCTTCGCTCGGCGATTTATGATTCGTGAGCGTCGATCGGTGTGGCCACTGGTTTACAATCGGACATGCCGAATCGGCTCAACAAATCAGTTATGTAACCACTCTGGTGCATTGCTATTTGATTACCGTCTTGAGTGAACTCTATTCCAGGGCAATAGTTCATATTTCCAAGATCTTTTATTTCAATCCGTCTACACAATTCCTTACCAAATTTGTCTAGCATCGTTTGACATTGTGATGCTGTATTTATGTGATAGGGACACGGAGTTAGTCGGAATAGCTCCACAGCTTCTCAGAACGTTGTCCAAATTGGCATACCAATTTCGTCCAGCCTGTTTTAGACCGTTAAGTGATTTACTTAAACAGCATACCTTGTTTCCCTTCTGTAGTTCCAACAACATGTCCTTGGCCTTGAGTCCAATACGACTACTTCGTTCATCTTCAACGATCCTTTCCAATGAATCTGATAAACTCTTCGGAGGTTCCATGAATATTAGTTCATTTAACTCTCCATTTAAATATGCCATAGTGACATCGAACTGTCTTATTTTCATACCAGATTCTGCTGCGAGAGACGTCATCAGTCTGATAGTTCCAAAGCGAGCCACTGGTGCGAATGTATCAAAAAAATTGGACACCCGGTTGTTGGCAAAATCCTTGAGCTACCAATCGCGCCTTTTGTCTTTCCAGTGTTCCATCAGAATTGAACTTGTTGCGAAGTATTATGCGGCTTCCGATCACGACATCCTTTTCGGGGCGAGCAACAAATGTCCATGTATCCTTCTTGATGATCGACTTAATCTCGCTGTCCATAGCTTTACGCCAACCGTCGGCGTTAGAACTAAACAGAACCTGTCTCATAGGAAATTCGGCTAGACACACTAGCTCTTCCTGAATGGTGTAAGAATTTTCAGACTCCTCCGGGATGGTTCGGTAAATTATGCGGGGTCGTCCTCTTGTACCTGTTCTAACGAGAGTCGGTCTGCCGGGACCTCTTTTTCCAATAATTCGAATGTTTTCCTCACCTTTATGTATAGTATTTTCGTCGTGAGACTCCAGTTGATTCTCGGTTGAATCCGAGCTCGGTAAATTGTTTACTTTATGATGAGTTTCGGAGAGATCATCATAAGCGTCCCTCACTTCGATCGCTTCTTCATATGAGAATTCGATATAATCCTCCATTTGTTTTGTAGACTCTCCAACAAATCTTGCATCCCTACTTACGATTACGTTTTTGCTTTCTATAGACCAGATTCTATAGCCTTTGCTTTCGTTGGCGTATCCCAGGAAGATTCCCTCTTTGCCGCGAGGATCAAGCTTACTCTTCCCGGGTTCTCTTTCGAGATAATAAACCTGACTGTCAAATACTCGTAATTGGCTCACGTCGGGTACTTTCCCGAACCATTCCTCGTAAGGTGTCCGACCATCCAAACTTTATGATGGCGAACGATTACGAATATAGGTTGCCGTGTTGATTGCTTCAGCCCAAAAAGAAGCAGGCAAACCAGATTCTATTAATAGACATCTGGCGGTTTCTACAAGATACCTATTTTTCCTTTCGGCAACGCCGTTTTAATCAGGATTGTGCGGAATGGTTAATCTTCTAGCTATCCCGTGTTTCTTTAGGTAGTTACTGAACTCGGTATTCATGTATTCTCCTTTAGAGGCTATGAATCGAACTTCGCACCATCTTGATTTAGCATCAATAAATGCGACGTAATATTTCGCTCGTCCAAGAGATTCTACTCTCATTGGTCCGCAGACATCGGTGTGAATCAAATCGAGAATGTGTGTTTGTCTGTGTGATTTTTTAGGAAATGGCTTCCGAATCAATTTCCTCTACAAACAAACATCGCAATTGGAATCTTTTACGACGTTTTCGTGTTGAATTCCTTGCATTGCTCCGTTTTGTTCTGCAGTTAAGATATCTATTGCGTTAGCATGACCCATTCGTCTATGCCACAATTCGAACGTCGCAGAACTAGATTTCAACGCCGTCGCTGCGTTACAAACATCATGTGTGTGTTCGCGTACATAATTCAAGTTTCCAATGCGTTCAGCGCTAAGCTTGACATCGTCATTTGCGTTCAATACTAAAGCATCATTCTTTTTAAGAAGAATTTCGTAACCACTATCAGTTATTCTCCCAACTGATAAAAGATTCGTTCTAAGATCTGGGACGTGCTATACTATTTCGAGGATGATAATTTTACTTAAACCTAGTACATCGGTATCAAATTGTACTGTTCCCGTCGCGGTTATCTCCGTTGATGAGTCGTTGACGAGATTTAAAATTCCACGATCGGAATTACCGATTCTTTTAAAATCTTCAAGATCGCGAAATAAATGTGATGAAGCGCCACTATCAAGACACCATTTTCGTTCGTGGTCACACGAATCAACAACATTCGAATTAAGGCAGACATTTTCGACATGCTTTGCAGATTCATTGTCGTTGTTTTTACTACGACATTCGTTGGCTTTGTGTCCGATCTTTTTGCATTTGTAACAACGAAATATAGGTTTATCTGTTTGCCTAGATTGATACGAATTAACGATTTTATTTGCTAATGTTCTATCACCCCGCACTCGCGAATGGAAGCTTTTTTTTACAAACATAGCTTAGAAAGGCGAACCACGTGTTTCGCTTTTACGCGCATCGTTTTCCTCTACGATCTTTATACGTATTGCTTCAGGTGTCGGTAACTCTTCACGAGACTCAATAGCGCATCTGAAATTCTCAAATTTCGCTGGCAAACTATACAGTAGCATAACAGTGAGTAAGTCTGGATTAATTTGTACCTCCATGTCAGATAGTTTATCGACAGTATCAAAAAAACTATTAAGATGCTCACGCACATCCCCATTGTCCGCCATTTTGTGCAGCGTTAATTTCTTCAACAACGTAGCTTTTCTCGCCGGTCCCGTTGACTGGTAGATAGAATGTAGTTTCATCCACATGTCATGTGCGGTCTCGCAGTTCTTTACCTGTTTCAGCAAACCCGGACTGATGGACAAGATCATGTCGGACATCGCCTTGCCATCATTTTTCATCCAAGTTCTCACAGCACTCGTATCGTTTTCCGTCAACTCGGGTTTTACATACGTTCCATTCACGTACTCCCACAAATCATTCTTTATCAATATCGCTTTCATTTTTAACTTCCAAGTATCGTAATTACTTTTATGTAGAAGTTCAAATCTTGACATATTTGCGGTATTCATTTCTGATTTTTGAAAAAACTGAAACTTTTAGTGCTGATTGCATGTTCCTGGGCCCATAACCTGTTAAGAACCAGGCTATTCTACTAATCAGAGTTTACAATCAAACACAATTTAGTAGAAATAGAACGTATTTATTGTAACACAACAGTACAATATATTTGTATATATTTTGACATAAGGAACATATTTCAATTGTTATTGTTTATTAGGAAACAGTCCCGTAACTCGATACTAGTTGGCCATGCCAGACACATCAACAATAACTTACGCATAAAATAAACTAAGAAATAAGTAAATGTTTTTGGTGAGAAGGATGAACCTGATGCTTTAATAATAAATTATCAACATTTGACGCCAATTTTGTAAGGTTTAATCTTAAATCTCCTCGGCTAAAGATGTCGAGTCTGTTTATATTTTTCGTTAGGATATCGGTAACAGCGCTGAACCTTTTTTCCACTAGGTATGACGATGGAAAGGAAATTAAATATTTCCTCGCTATATTCCATAATACGGAATAAGTAACGGGTATGTTGTTTTGCAGCCAGAATTGCTGATATCCGTCTTTAAACTGTTCCTTAAGTTCTTCATTTGTACTAATTGCAGTCAGTTTCTCTTGTATTATGACATTCTTTTGTTCTATGTCACCATATGGGTTAATTATCCACGGTGGTATTACCATAGTCAAAACGTCCTCTTACCTAGTTTTAAATTCTGAATAGAGGGCATTTAAATGTTGAACGTAGGTTGAAACGTCGTCTACTTGGCAGTTTGTGACAAATTAAGGAACTGGGAAAATTAGCCCTGTCAAATATTTTGCTTCATTAGTTTAACTCTGGCAAGAAACGCTGATAAGATGGACTTTGTTTTAATCAAATTTAGACTATTGCCTTGTACCTGCAAATTAACCATATTAAATGTTGTAAATGAATCTGTTCAATAGGCGATGTCTGTTTTCCCCTTCATTAAATTTTCTTTTAAAATTTTATCTTTAGTATCCAGAAAATTTAAAATATTCTCAAAAGGTGCAAAAAATCTTGTCAAACATAAGCCTTTCGACAGCCAGCGTACTTCAGTGTGAAGGAGTAATTGATGAAAGTGTTCGTCATTTTCTTCACACAACTGCGCAAATAACCGCGTATTCAACGCGTTGCTTCGGATACGGTTTACTGCATTAATGACTACTTGAAAAGATTCATGCAATCTAACACACAAATTTTTAGCAACTAAATGTTGTCGATGGATGACACATTTTGTTTTAAATAGCTTATAAATCAACGACAACGTCCAACCATGGCAGGTGCTCTGTGCATCTGTAGCTACTGATATTATATTTGATAAAGGGATTGCTTTTTAATGAAGTAATCCTTCAAAACATGAAATATTGATTCACGTTTAGTGTCGGTTGTTAAAGTTCTTGTGAAGAGCAGTTCTTCGTAGAATTCTTGATTCATAATAAAACGAACTTATGCCAATGCTGCATTACCAGGTAATGTTGATTTGTCCAGTTGTATAGAGAAATGGTTGGTTTGCAAATAATTACACAAGAAGCTTTCAATATCTGAACTCATTTCATCAATACGCCTTTCAACAGTATTGTTGCTTAAAGGGATTCATCTAATGATATCAGATGCAGGTTTGTGTAAAACAGTTTTTAAAACCTCTTCAACGGCTGGCAAAATTAACTTTTCTCCGATAGTATGCGGTTTTACGGATTTTGCTATAAGTAACGAGATATTGTAAGACGACCGCAAACCATCATCGTTTCGTAGTGACATCGAAGCAAAAATTCTGTCCAGCGTGGGTCTTTTCGGAAGTTTATCTTTGAATGTTTGAAAGTATTTGAAAACTTTATTTGTTTTATCAGGCTGACATTTTCTCAGTTGATCCTGCAGCTTAGATGGTTTTATAGCGTCGTTCCCAAAATTTTGTTGCATAAAAGGCACATAGGCAATTGTTTGTCCGACAATGATGGAATAAATCCAAGCTTCTAATAATCAACACTGTACTGTCTACATTTCTTTTTAGATTTGGACATGGCATCAGTCATCTATGGGCAACATTAATCTATTTAAATAAGACATAAAGTCCAGCAGCTGTATATTAAAATATCAAAGTTAAATTTAAATCGTATGGTCTTAGATTTTATGGCAGGCATAGGTGTATACCTACGAGTACAAAACTAAAATTTAATAAAAAATAATGAACTTACTTTTCTCCGGCACTCTCAAACAAAATAACACTGATTCACTATAATTTGTGTGATCAACTACCAGTTTATATTTTTTAAATATTTTCTTAGCAATATCCTTTTCAAGATTCAGGAAACGAATAAACGTATTTGCCTCACATTCGTGTTTATAGAGTGACGAATTGAACAAGTCAGTGCAATTTCGCGAAACTCTGGGCAAAGATATTAATAATTACAAAGATGTTTCTCTGAGACTGCGCGTATGCTTGTAACAAGATGATACTGGTATATCATTATGTGCATTAGGCAGATTTTTACAAGTTTAAAATGTATTGCATCCTACAATTTTATAAACATATATAATAAATTTTTTACTTCATAGGTACTTTTATAAATAATGTATATAGTATAATGTAAGTAAATAGGTACTATCAGTGTAAGTTGAGATCCACTGTCGTGGACCCCATTTTCACCTCATGGACCCCAAAATATTTTTTCGCTGACGTAGACCCCTTGCAGTTTGTCATAGACACCTGGGGGTCGATATAGACCTCTTTAGGAATCCCTAATCTTGATCATTTGGAATTTATGGTTTATTTAAATTTTACGTAAGTTTATTATACAATATACAAATTAATTTTAATTTATTAAATTTTGTATGCAAGTAAAAATTCAAATACAAATGTATGTAAAGATATGAAGTTTGTAAGTAGGCACTTCTATAGAGATTGAATATTATTCACTCAGACTTAGATTAAATGAGTAATAGAGATACACCCAGGTAACGTATAACACTGTTTTAGAATGAGCTATTACCTTTACTAACTTCAATGATCGTCAGGACCGTAAATACTTGAAACCAACGATTGCTAATAATTTTCACATTTTGAACAAATGTAAATGAAATAGAATAGCGAAACCAAAATTAATTAATTGGACAGAATTGATAGCAGATTTGAAAATAGACATTAATATTACATTACCGCAATAAAACGTTGGAGGGGTTGCGAATACTTTGATGTAAAATTTGAAATTATTTATTATAATCTATAATAATTATATTTCAATATAATACTGAAATTTTGCATTTAAAAGTAAATTAATTTGGTTTATAGTAATTATGTAGGGTTAATTTCTCCGTAGTTAGAGTATGTGTTTTCCCTATTTTTTTCTACTAAATAAGATCTATGACATTTGACAGCAGATGCATATAATTAAATATAATATAATACATTTACTGAAAATGTTTTTCTGTCGAAATAAATTATTTATGTTTTTGTAATATTTATCAGTAGATTATTATTAGCCCGTCAGAAACAATTATTTTTGATGAATGTGTTTTAAGTAAAAGAATGTCTCTTAAAAATTATATGTGGTAAAATTGCCGGAATTGATAATATAACTTTGGAGAGTAATTACACATTAGTTTGTTCAATTTGTTAGTAAAGGTGCTAAAATAATGACGCAATTCTGAATGAAATCAAGTGTATTGTCATTTTGAAAAGTAAAGGTAGTTCTAGTGATTGTAGGAACAACAGAGCTATTAGTTTGTTGTGTGTTGTAAGCAAGTTAATAGAATTGATATAATTGACAAATTGGGATGGTTCTTTTTTTTAATCAAAGTACAAATTGTTAAGGAGATTATTTGGTAAACGTAGGTATTTATCTCAGCTAAATCTAGCATAATCTAAAATAGTAGTGTGTATATTTTATTTATATCTTCAATACTTTGATATTCAGGCAGGAGTATTTCGAAATAAAACTTTCGTTCTAACTACCTGAAATAGCAATATTAACAATACAGAATCCATTATTTATTATTTTTATTAATGTGTTGTCATTTAATATAATGTTTTTTTTATAAATATGACTATCTTAGCTTCATATTTATTATAAGATATAATGACAAAAATTATAATTATATTTCTGAATAAAATTAAATGTATTATTATACTCTCTAGTGTATGCACATCTCTGTCTATATACGCATTATACTTCACTTACAGAAGTGATATTTTTGAGACAAAATTTTATTTTAACCTGAGAGCCTACAGTGGCATCAACTTAGAAGTGTTATTTGCCGCGTTTATTTTGCTCCATGCCATTTAAATTACAACTAGTTTATTGATAATTTTATCTTCAAAATCAAATCAAATATTTGCAATATCTTACACTAAACCCTCTTATACTCTTTTATTTGAAACACTTGTTCACTAAATATATTGCTTACAATAATTATTAAATGTCAAATTATTTGAGGCTATATTGCTTTTCTGGCTTTCAGTTGACAGGCGCTGATGATATTATTTATGTATAAATAAATAAGTATGTGCACTCTTTTGATAAATAATTTCAAAAGAAAGCTTTGCGGAATGTTAATATCTCTAATTATTATTCTAACCAATTTTGCTGTCAGTTTAACTATTTTCGAGTTATTGCAGAAATCGCCAAAAATGACTAGAGTAAACAGGCACTTCCGGTTTAAATCCTTCATAATATTCTATTCAACCGTTTAGGCGTTAGAAATGTGTGTGCGCGCACACGCACGCTAACACAGTCACAGACACATAGACAGGTGCCATTCTAAAATAGTCAGAAACGATTCAGGGAAGGTCAAAAGGTATAGTTCCGTTAAAAAATAACCCTATTACATTTGCGAAATTAATATTGCGTCACAATAAATAACATATCTTCTTCGGAATTTTTTATACACCCATCGAATAAATCTTTAAGTTTTACACATTTTGTTGAAGCTTAAACTTGATTTCTCACTATTGCCACAAATAATGCGTTGAGATAAATATAAGAACATTTATAAAACAACCATTCTTATTTTTTATTAATTAGGGTAAGCAGCAACGAGGAGTTGTTTGCACTGCTGAATACGATAATTTTAATGATATTTCATCATTCCTGAATAATATTTCAGTTATTGATTATACATCGCTTCCTCCTTCCGTATGACAAAAAACGATAAATAAAATTAGTTGATTACGACTTTAAATCCGAATATTATGTGGTTTAAAAACGTACCATGTCATTAATACTAAATAATTATTATGCATACAACTAAATTAATTTTTATATTTTTAACAAAACGAAAACACCTCTTATTCAACAAATCAAATAAAAAAAATTATTTGACCATATTTTAGTATAATCGTTACAAAAAACAAATGAGGTTATAAATGCAAGATAAATTAGAGGAAAAACAAACGATTCGCATTACCGTCAATATACTCACTAATAACTTGTCATATCTCACTACCTTGTTAGGTAGTGAGATTCAATGAAATCCATGACGTCATGTCAGGTGTACAAAATAAAATTGAAACACTCAGAATACCTTCGTTTCGAATTGATTCAAATTCACTACACATCACTTTGTACATCCCTTATTCTCTAACGCGCATGACTCTAGCGCTGCTTGCTGTTTTCTAAACACTTGTTGGCGTGTGAGTGCTACTGTAAACATGTGCGTTTAAGTGTCTTCCGCTGTTATAATAGAACAATGTTTTTATAAATCATAGTATAATATCTAAGGTGAGTGCAATTAGAATATAGGCATGTTATGCTACCTAAAAATAAATATTATAGTCGCATTTATAAAACTCTGGCATAAATATCTTCTTGTATTTGCTCTTAAATATTACCTGAGAACATGTAAACAAAATAAAACAGTTGCATTTAGATATGGCGAGTAAATTGAGGATGGGAATGGGGTAAAATTATTTATTAATTAAGTATAAATATTAGGTATTTGCAATGGATGTTACTCCATTTTGTTTCTATGGGCAACGCCTAGTACATTTTGCATCGTTGCGTGTGTAATGGGTCAGGACCAGAAATAAATAATACTAGACGATTTTAGTTTGATTGGTTTATTTTTTAATATGTAACTTGCAGCGTAACCCCGTCGTATTAACTGTGCTAACTGGGTCGTGATCACCCAGAGATTTTCCTTAAAAGGAAGTCTTATCATAGGTTTGTTTTAGGTATTAGCTAAATTCTCATGAAGTGTCAACATGACTCAATACAGTAAATTTCCTAACAAACAGTTTGAAAGGTCAGGTTTTAAATGTGCTAACTGGGTCGTGATAATATCATGATAATAACATTGCATCTTTAAGATAAGGGCGGTACATTACACGTGCATAAACACACAATACGTTAATGCAGGAATTACTGATTAATACTAAAAGCTCTTTTATGCGTAGGGATGAAATAATATTGTTAGTATGTACTAGTGCTGTCAGTGAAATTCGAATTTACGAAATTCGAATTTCTCAAAATTCGAAATTCGAAGTTACGGTTAAACATAAAATCGAACTTCGAATGCGAAATTCTAAATCTGAAATTCGGCAACCGAATTTTGAATTCTAAATTCGAATTAAGAATTCGAAATCCGAAGTTCGAATTATGCAAACTTTGCAATCCGTATTTTTAAATACGATAGTCTAGATGTAAACAATTCCCCACTTCTTTACATTACATTTTAGTTTATAAGTGCTGTAAGTTTGAAACTGAGAACCATTGTTACCCCTGATTTTGTGAAGGGATACTTTTATTAATTTCGTTATATACAATATAATGTCGAGTCGTAGTAAAATATGGAAACATTTTACGAAGCAAAGTGGCAATAAATGTAAGTGTAATATTTGTAGTGCTGTGCTACAATCACATAATTCTACGTCATCCTAATGGACACATATTCGAACCAGACACACGGCCTGCATTCTACCAAATAATAATCCATCTTTCATTTATACATTTATTAATTGAATTTAAATTAAAACAACTCAAAATAAAATTTTGTATCTGTTAAATAATATATACGTAACATAAAATAAACATAATGTTAAGGATCAGGCTATTCTACTAATCAGAGGTGACAATCAAACACAAATTAGAAATAGAATGTATTTAATGTAACACAACAGTACAATATTTTTGTATATATTTTGACATGAAGAACATATTTCAATTGTTATTGTTTATTAGGTAACAGTCCCGTTACTCGATAGTACTTGGCCATGCCAGACACATCAACAATAACTAACACCCCCTCACGAGTTAAGGGTCGATTATTTCCCTCGTATCAAGTGGAAGTCTCAGCCCACAAGAGTTAACGCACCATTGGTGTTTTGGCTCAGGTAGTCCCTTCGTAAACACGTCGGCAATCTGTTCTTCGGTGGAACGGTGAACAATCTTTAATTGTTTGTTCTTTAACATATCACGGATAAAGTGGTGACGGATGTCAATATGCTTACTTCTTCCATGAAACATAGGGTTTTCAGCCAGTTTGATAGCGCTGAGATTATCACAATGAATAGTGATGTCGCTCAATGCTTCAAATCCTAGTTCCTGAAGAAATCTTTGTAAATATACATACTCTTTAGCGCATTCAGCCAAAGCAATATATTCGGCTTGGGTTGTAGAGGGGGCAACGGTCTTTAGTTTCTTCGCATCCCACGATATTGGACCTCCATTCAGTAGGAAAACATACCCAGATCATGAATGCCTGTCTTCAATGTTGCTACCCCAGACTGCATCAACGAAGCCTTTCATGGGTTCAAAATTGGTACCGTAAATCAATCCAAGATTGTTAGTTCCTTTTAGACAACTCATTACTCGTTTTGCACCTTTCCAATGCTCAATGTCATGACAATTGTTGAATTGACCTAAATGGCATGCAGCAAAACTAATGTCAGGTCTAGTTGTCGTAGCTAAGTACGTCAGGGCGCCTACTAACTCACGGTAAGGTCGTTTGAGGTCTTCTTCGCTCGGCGATTTATGATTCGTGAGCGTCGATCGGTGTGGCCACTGGTTTACAATCGGACATGCCGAATCGGCTCAACAAATCAGTTATGTAACCACTCTGGTGCATTGCTATTTGATTACCGTCTTGAGTGAACTCTATTCCAGGGCAATAGTTCATATTTCCAAGATCTTTTATTTCAATCCGTCTACACAATTCCTTACCAAATTTGTCTAGCATCGTTTGACATTGTGATGCTGTATTTATGTGATAGGGACACGGAGTTAGTCGGAATAGCTCCACAGCTTCTCAGAACGTTGTCCAAATTGGCATACCAATTTCGTCCAGCCTGTTTTAGACCGTTAAGTGATTTACTTAAACAGCATACCTTGTTTCCCTTCTGTAGTTCCAACAACATGTCCTTGGCCTTGAGTCCAATACGACTACTTCGTTCATCTTCAACGATCCTTTCCAATGAATCTGATAAACTCTTCGGAGGTTCCATGAATATTAGTTCATTTAACTCTCCATTTAAATATGCCATAGTGACATCGAACTGTCTTATTTTCATACCAGATTCTGCTGCGAGAGACGTCATCAGTCTGATAGTTCCAAAGCGAGCCACTGGTGCGAATGTATCAAAAAAATTGGACACCCGGTTGTTGGCAAAATCCTTGAGCTACCAATCGCGCCTTTTGTCTTTCCAGTGTTCCATCAGAATTGAACTTGTTGCGAAGTATTATGCGGCTTCCGATCACGACATCCTTTTCGGGGCGAGCAACAAATGTCCATGTATCCTTCTTGATGATCGACTTAATCTCGCTGTCCATAGCTTTACGCCAACCGTCGGCGTTAGAACTAAACAGAACCTGTCTCATAGGAAATTCGGCTAGACACACTAGCTCTTCCTGAATGGTGTAAGAATTTTCAGACTCCTCCGGGATGGTTCGGTAAATTATGCGGGGTCGTCCTCTTGTACCTGTTCTAACGAGAGTCGGTCTGCCGGGACCTCTTTTTCCAATAATTCGAATGTTTTCCTCACCTTTATGTATAGTATTTTCGTCGTGAGACTCCAGTTGATTCTCGGTTGAATCCGAGCTCGGTAAATTGTTTACTTTATGATGAGTTTCGGAGAGATCATCATAAGCGTCCCTCACTTCGATCGCTTCTTCATATGAGAATTCGATATAATCCTCCATTTGTTTTGTAGACTCTCCAACAAATCTTGCATCCCTACTTACGATTACGTTTTTGCTTTCTATAGACCAGATTCTATAGCCTTTGCTTTCGTTGGCGTATCCCAGGAAGATTCCCTCTTTGCCGCGAGGATCAAGCTTACTCTTCCCGGGTTCTCTTTCGAGATAATAAACCTGACTGTCAAATACTCGTAATTGGCTCACGTCGGGTACTTTCCCGAACCATTCCTCGTAAGGTGTCCGACCATCCAAACTTTATGATGGCGAACGATTACGAATATAGGTTGCCGTGTTGATTGCTTCAGCCCAAAAAGAAGCAGGCAAACCAGATTCTATTAATAGACATCTGGCGGTTTCTACAAGATACCTATTTTTCCTTTCGGCAACGCCGTTTTAATCAGGATTGTGCGGAATGGTTAATCTTCTAGCTATCCCGTGTTTCTTTAGGTAGTTACTGAACTCGGTATTCATGTATTCTCCTTTAGAGGCTATGAATCGAACTTCGCACCATCTTGATTTAGCATCAATAAATGCGACGTAATATTTCGCTCGTCCAAGAGATTCTACTCTCATTGGTCCGCAGACATCGGTGTGAATCAAATCGAGAATGTGTGTTTGTCTGTGTGATTTTTTAGGAAATGGCTTCCGAATCAATTTCCTCTACAAACAAACATCGCAATTGGAATCTTTTACGACGTTTTCGTGTTGAATTCCTTGCATTGCTCCGTTTTGTTCTGCAGTTAAGATATCTATTGCGTTAGCATGACCCATTCGTCTATGCCACAATTCGAACGTCGCAGAACTAGATTTCAACGCCGTCGCTGCGTTACAAACATCATGTGTGTGTTCGCGTACATAATTCAAGTTTCCAATGCGTTCAACGCTAAGCTTGACATCGTCATTTGCGTTCAATACTAAAGCATCATTCTTTTTAAGAAGAATTTCGTAACCACTATCAGTTATTCTCCCAACTGATAAAAGATTCGTTCTAAGATCTGGGACGTGCTATACTATTTCGAGGATGATAATTTTACTTAAACCTAGTACATCGGTATCAAATTGTACTGTTCCCGTCGCGGTTATCTCCGTTGATGAGTCGTTGACGAGATTTAAAATTCCACGATCGGAATTACCGATTCTTTTAAAATCTTCAAGATCGCGAAATAAATGTGATGAAGCGCCACTATCAAGACACCATTTTCGTTCGTGGTCACACGAATCAACAACATTCGAATTAAGGCAGACATTTTCGACATGCTTTGCAGATTCATTGTCGTTGTTTTTACTACGACATTCGTTGGCTTTGTGTCCGATCTTTTTGCATTTGTAACAACGAAATATAGGTTTATCTGTTTGCCTAGATTGATACGAATTAACGATTTTATTTGCTAATGTTCTATCACCCCGCACTCGCGAATGGAAGCTTTTTTTTACAAACATAGCTTAGAAAGGCGAACCACGTGTTTCGCTTTTACGCGCATCGTTTTCCTCTACGATCTTTATACGTATTGCTTCAGGTGTCGGTAACTCTTCACGAGACTCAATAGCGCATCTGAAATTCTCAAATTTCGCTGGCAAACTATACAGTAGCATAACAGTGAGTAAGTCTGGATTAATTTGTACCTCCATGTCAGATAGTTTATCGACAGTATCAAAAAAACTATTAAGATGCTCACGCACATCCCCATTGTCCGCCATTTTGTGCAGCGTTAATTTCTTCAACAACGTAGCTTTTCTCGCCGGTCCCGTTGACTGGTAGATAGAATGTAGTTTCATCCACATGTCATGTGCGGTCTCGCAGTTCTTTACCTGTTTCAGCAAACCCGGACTGATGGACAAGATCATGTCGGACATCGCCTTGCCATCATTTTTCATCCAAGTTCTCACAGCACTCGTATCGTTTTCCGTCAACTCGGGTTTTACATACGTTCCATTCACGTACTCCCACAAATCATTCTTTATCAATATCGCTTTCATTTTTAACTTCCAAGTATCGTAATTACTTTTATGTAGAAGTTCAAATCTTGACATATTTGCGGTATTCATTTCTGATTTTTGAAAAAACTGAAACTTTTAGTGCTGATTGCATGTTCCTGGGCCCATAACCTGTTAAGAACCAGGCTATTCTACTAATCAGAGTTTACAATCAAACACAATTTAGTAGAAATAGAACGTATTTATTGTAACACAACAGTACAATATATTTGTATATATTTTGACATAAGGAACATATTTCAATTGTTATTGTTTATTAGGAAACAGTCCCGTAACTCGATACTAGTTGGCCATGCCAGACACATCAACAATAACTTACGCATAAAATAAACTAAGAAATAAGTAAATGTTTTTGGTGAGAAGGATGAACCTGATGCTTTAATAATAAATTATCAACATTTGACGCCAATTTTGTAAGGTTTAATCTTAAATCTCCTCGGCTAAAGATGTCGAGTCTGTTTATATTTTTCGTTAGGATATCGGTAACAGCGCTGAACCTTTTTTCCACTAGGTATGACGATGGAAAGGAAATTAAATATTTCCTCGCTATATTCCATAATACGGAATAAGTAACGGGTATGTTGTTTTGCAGCCAGAATTGCTGATATCCGTCTTTAAACTGTTCCTTAAGTTCTTCATTTGTACTAATTGCAGTCAGTTTCTCTTGTATTATGACATTCTTTTGTTCTATGTCACCATATGGGTTAATTATCCACGGTGGTATTACCATAGTCAAAACGTCCTCTTACCTAGTTTTAAATTCTGAATAGAGGGCATTTAAATGTTGAACGTAGGTTGAAACGTCGTCTACTTGGCAGTTTGTGACAAATTAAGGAACTGGGAAAATTAGCCCTGTCAAATATTTTGCTTCATTAGTTTAACTCTGGCAAGAAACGCTGATAAGATGGACTTTGTTTTAATCAAATTTAGACTATTGCCTTGTACCTGCAAATTAACCATATTAAATGTTGTAAATGAATCTGTTCAATAGGCGATGTCTGTTTTCCCCTTCATTAAATTTTCTTTTAAAATTTTATCTTTAGTATCCAGAAAATTTAAAATATTCTCAAAAGGTGCAAAAAATCTTGTCAAACATAAGCCTTTCGACAGCCAGCGTACTTCAGTGTGAAGGAGTAATTGATGAAAGTGTTCGTCATTTTCTTCACACAACTGCGCAAATAACCGCGTATTCAACGCGTTGCTTCGGATACGGTTTACTGCATTAATGACTACTTGAAAAGATTCATGCAATCTAACACACAAATTTTTAGCAACTAAATGTTGTCGATGGATGACACATTTTGTTTTAAATAGCTTATAAATCAACGACAACGTCCAACCATGGCAGGTGCTCTGTGCATCTGTAGCTACTGATATTATATTTGATAAAGGGATTGCTTTTTAATGAAGTAATCCTTCAAAACATGAAATATTGATTCACGTTTAGTGTCGGTTGTTAAAGTTCTTGTGAAGAGCAGTTCTTCGTAGAATTCTTGATTCATAATAAAACGAACTTATGCCAATGCTGCATTACCAGGTAATGTTGATTTGTCCAGTTGTATAGAGAAATGGTTGGTTTGCAAATAATTACACAAGAAGCTTTCAATATCTGAACTCATTTCATCAATACGCCTTTCAACAGTATTGTTGCTTAAAGGGATTCATCTAATGATATCAGATGCAGGTTTGTGTAAAACAGTTTTTAAAACCTCTTCAACGGCTGGCAAAATTAACTTTTCTCCGATAGTATGCGGTTTTACGGATTTTGCTATAAGTAACGAGATATTGTAAGACGACCGCAAACCATCATCGTTTCGTAGTGACATCGAAGCAAAAATTCTGTCCAGCGTGGGTCTTTTCGGAAGTTTATCTTTGAATGTTTGAAAGTATTTGAAAACTTTATTTGTTTTATCAGGCTGACATTTTCTCAGTTGATCCTGCAGCTTAGATGGTTTTATAGCGTCGTTCCCAAAATTTTGTTGCATAAAAGGCACATAGGCAATTGTTTGTCCGACAATGATGGAATAAATCCAAGCTTCTAATAATCAACACTGTACTGTCTACATTTCTTTTTAGATTTGGACATGGCATCAGTCATCTATGGGCAACATTAATCTATTTAAATAAGACATAAAGTCCAGCAGCTGTATATTAAAATATCAAAGTTAAATTTAAATCGTATGGTCTTAGATTTTATGGCAGGCATAGGTGTATACCTACGAGTACAAAACTAAAATAGAGTAATAGGCTAATTTTTTTTTTAATGTTTTCACTAGTTATCGCACAAAGAAGAGGGAAAAACAGACGCAAAAAATGATGCTTTTTTCAAAGTGCGGCCATTATGTCAATTTTTTGAATTTTGAAAAACTGTGCTATCACTCTATGCGAAATATCCCCGTTATTAAGGAAATTGGTCGTTTTTTGATTTCAGATTCGATGCGCAGCTCTAATCAAGTACGCGACGGAGGCTTCCCGGACAGCACGCCTATCGTCGCTTGGGGCGGGTAGGGGGGTGGGGGGCACGTTTGAAAAAAAAAATATTTTGTTAAGAAAAAGTAAATAAATATTGTGATCAAAGATTGGCGTTCATTGCTTCATTAGTTGCCACAAAAATAAATTGCAAAAA
This sequence comes from Nebria brevicollis, assembly GCA_944738965.1. Classification (NCBI taxonomy): domain Eukaryota; kingdom Metazoa; phylum Arthropoda; class Insecta; order Coleoptera; family Carabidae; genus Nebria; species Nebria brevicollis. Next base: position 8,484,998 of record OX122898.1, on the reverse strand, counting down.
TCATGCATTTTTCGCTCGTTGAAACCAGAATGGACCCTTAAAGGTTTAAGCTTATTGAGCTCATGATGTACTGATTTTGTCTCCTCTTCGTACTATATATAGCATTTGGTTATCCCGAGTATTGGTTTTTGTGGTTTACGAAATAAGCATGCTCGTGTCGCTTTGATAAGTCGTAGCAGGTATTATTGGGTCATCGTTCCTGTTCCTGCCTAATTGTGATGCTTGCTGCAAGCGGATGACCTTTTTTTTTTGTTGGAGAGGAAATCTTCATTAAGAGAACCGCATGTCGCATGTGGGTACTGCGAGGCTCTTACTCGCTAAAACCTCTCCCCCTCACACACCGACACCCCGGAACTGCGTTAGCATTACTTCAAGATGTCGGCTGTTACGGGCGCGTCCCCCTCATCAGTCCTGGTAAACTTCTTCCTCCGTCTCTTTCCGTCGCATGACGTATTCCACGAAGTGTCTTACTGCCTCCCAATTCGCTTCATTTAGGATCATGTAATCCACTATGTTTGCCGGTCTTATGGCGTCCCCTATTTTGCTCCTGACCTCCTCCCTTTCCAACTCCCATCTTTCACATTTGAAGATAGTATGCTCTGGAGTGTCCTCTTGTTCCTCGCAGTAGTTGCATCCGCTTCCTACTTTCTTCCCTATTTTGTTGAGGTACACTCCAAAGCTACCATGTCCAGTTAGGAATTGTGTGAGGCTATAATTTACTTCCCCATGCTTTCAGTCATGCCACTTCCGTATGATTGGCACAAGCACCCTTGTCCACTCTCCTTTCTTGGACTCATTCCACAGCCTTTGCCAATTTTCTATAACTTTACTCTGGCTTCTTTTTTGTTTTCTTCCTTGCTTCTTCCTTCTCTCCTGGCCATGTCAGCCCGCTCTTGTGTCAGTAACTGTATTGGGGGAATTCTGGCAAGTACCAGCATTGCCTCAGCCGATACCGCTCTGTACGCACAACAGATCCTGAGTGCCATCCTGCGTTGGACCGCAGTCAGCAGTTGTCGCGTCCTTGCGACCTCGAGCGCTCTCTGCCATGCTGGGACCGCGTATAACATGATGGATGTCGTCACGCTTCCCAGCAATCTCCTCCTACTCGACCTTGGTCCTCTACAGTTTGGCATCAGTCTACCCAGTGCTGCCCTTACCTCCGCTGCCCTGACCGCTACTCCCTGGACATGTGGGGTGAAGGATAGGCTTTTGTCAATTATAATTCCTAGGTACTTGACCTGGGGTCCTGGTCTGATCGTGGTCCCACGGACCTGGAATTGGATCAGTGGCAGTTTCCTTCTTCCTGACAGAATGACTGCCTCTGTCTTTTTGGGGGTTTTTTTCAGCCCGGCCCGGGAGATCCACTCACAGACCTGCAGGATTGCCGCATCTGCCACCTTCTGCAGCTCAGATGCGTTCCTTTGCACCACCAGCATCCCCAGATCGTCAGCAAAGCCTATTACCTTCACCCCTTCCGGTAGTGCTAACCCCAGCACCCCGTCGTAGAGTATGTTCCAGAGATCGGGCCCTAGAACTGATCCTTGTGGAACCCCACATGTGACAGGGATCGTTTGCCTGCCCTCCTCTGCATCTGCCAGTATGAAGCGCTCGCTTAGATAACTTTGGACCATCTGCTGTACGTATGGCGCCACCTTTCTTCTCCGTAGCTCCCCCACGACAAGCCTCCACTGCGCCGTATTGAACGCATTTTTCACATCCAGCGTGATGAGGGCACATAGTCTCCTTGATCTATGAGTTCCCCTACGTGCCTCATCCGCTGTGCTTATCACTTCCTGGATTGCCGTGAGGGTGCTACGGTTTTCCATAAAGCCGTACTGGTGTTCGGCCAGTCCTCCGGTCCCTTCGATCTCCTCTCGTAGCCTGACCCTGATAAGATGCTCAAGGAGCTTTCCGAGGCAGCCCAGGAGACAGAGTAGTCTGTATGCCCTCGGGTCGTCCAGTGGCTTGTCCCCTTTTCGGAGTAGCACCAATCTGGCTACTTTCCACTCTCTGGGGAAATATCTACCTCTCAGTGCCTCGTTCATTGCCTCCAGGACTGCCTCTTGATGGTGTTCCACAGCAGACTTCACCACCTCTGCAGGGATTCCATCGGGGCCTGGTGCTTTCCCCGTCTTGAGCCTTCCTGCTGCCTTGTTTAATTCCGCCAGTGTGAATTGTGGCACCTGTTCTTCCATGTTCCTGACCGGAATCCAGTTTGCCACCTTTTTTTTGTGGGAAGAGGCAGTTTACCACTCGTCTCAGCCTCTCATTTGTCATAAAGGCCGGTGGCCGCCTTCCCTTTAGACGTCTCATGGCGATCTTGTAACCCTCTCCCCACACGTCATTGTCGACATCCTCACAAAGCTTCTTCCAACATTCCCTTTGTGATCTACCGATGGCAAGACGCAGGTTTTTTCTTGCTGTTTTCACTGAAATCCTCTCTTCCTCCGCTGGTCCCCTTACCCTTCTCCTGGCGGTGTTCGATGTTTTGCGTAGTTCCGAAATCTCATCGTTCCACCAGTAGACGGCCCGTCGCTCTCCTTTCCTCTTGCGTGGCATTGTTGCGTGACATGCCCTTGTGAGGATGCCTTGTATGACCGCTCCTACGGTTTTGCATAGTTGTCCCTCCATACTAGTTTGGAATTTTGAGAGGTCGAACTTCCTAAAGTTCCACCCCTCCCTTTAGGGTGTCACCTCTTTCCGTAGGGCGTTAAACTAGATGGAGAAGAGGATGTATTGGTGAAGGCTCATCGTCTCCTCCTCTTCTTCCACTCTCCATCCTATAACGTGTGGGGCCATCCCGGTGTTTGCCTAGGTCAAATTTATTATTGACCTGGAAGCCCCTCTTACGAAAGTTGCTACATTGCCCCTATTTATGATTATTAGGTTTAGTGCTGCCGCCCAGTCCGTGCGTCGGTAGCCTCTGCCGTCGTATGATGGTGCCCCCCAGTCTGGTGCCTTTGAGTTAAAATCACCGGTTATAAGAATTTTCCCTCTCTGCTTCCTCACGCAGTTTCACCCACACAAACCCGTCTCCACTTCCAGTATCCTTTATTGCAGCAGCCTGGTTTAGGACCTTTATCGCAGCATCCCCTCTGCTACCTTGGTGCCAGTCCCTACAGCAGGCGGCGTTTGGTTCCGTCACCAAGAGCAGGTCCGCGCCAGTGTTTCTTGCCGTGTTATACAGAAGATCATGTGCTGCCCTGCTTCTCCCTACATTTATTTGTATAACTCGATGTTCCATTACCTCGGTCCTTTACTTCTGGCTTCCTCCAGCGCCGCTCTGTGCATGGTACATGCAGCCGTGCCACTCCGGTGGCCCTTAGTATTGCAGGCCCCACAATGCGTTTCCGCCTTGCAGTCCCCCATCTTATGGCCCGGCTGCCCGCAGTTTCTGCAGAGCTCTCCCTGTGTGCTCTTGCACCCCATGGCCATGTGGTTGTAGCCGTGGCACTTGTAGCACTGCACTATATTTGCCCAGGCCCTTATTCTGCAGCACACCCAGCCTATTTGTACCGTCTTGTCCTATAGTAGCCTTCTGCTAGTCTATCTTGCTACCTCCACTATGGCCGTTTGAGTGTTTGCATACGCCGGCCTTAGGGACTTAACGGTCACCTCCCCTTTCATTTTTAGTGTTATGGCTCTGCTTATGTCCTCTTTGGTTATGTCCGCCTCGATGTCTCTGATAACCAGCATCTCCGTGTTGCCTATGACCCTGATTGATGCTGTGTTCCCTAGTTTCTCTGTGAGGACCTCTTTGAGCTTCCTGGAGTGTCCCTCTTCTATTTCTACCTCCATGATGACGTCCCCCGTGCGGGTCTGCTGTATTCCATTTATAACTATGCCGGTCTTTGTTAGATCCACCTTTGCCTTTATGTTTTTAAGGGTGTCTGCGTAGCTGTGCCCTGCCTCTTTCTTGAGTATCTTCGCTTCTGTCCTTGGCCTATCTTGCCTTTTCCCCTTCACGGCCCTTTTTTGCTGGACCTTTAGTTGTGTCCCAGCCCCGGCCTCCTCCGCGCGGATGACCTGAGTGGTGCTTTCTACACGTGGGTGACCTATTGTGTGGCACGGGTGTGTCACTGTTGACTTATTGTCTGGCACAGGCGTGACAATACTGTATCTACTCCTGCCAATTTCAAGTCTTGCCGCGCGATGCCGCGCCTTTGATAAGCAATGCCATCCTTCCAGGCCAACCCGTGTACGTTTTTTTTGCGTACCTGATATTTTATGCTCCCTTTTGGTTTACAATTGTTACAGGGTAGGGTTCATGCAGGAGCAGGTACACGCACTATCTTCCGTCCAGCAGCAACGCTACCTTCTTCGGAGAGATTTCTCCGTCACCCAGGTACCACCTGCATATTCAGGTACGCGCTCTCTATTTTTGCCAGCCGATGGTATATTTATACCGTGGGCTGCGTCCTCTATCCACATCTCGCCTTCTAGTTCTCCCAGCCAGGGATTGTCCGAGTCAGTTTCTCATAGACACAAGATATATGCTGTAGAAAACGTATTGCATCTCCGAAACTGGTAAAATATCAATTGCAGAGATGAATGCCGGTTACACGAGAAAATTCTCAGGAATCACTTCCGTCATATCGCACACTATGGAGCTTATGCTGGCAATAGATTGCCTCATAAAGGGAACTGCCCTTGTGCAATCGTCGTTAATACCGATGCCAATACTCTACCCGGATCGCACTGGGTCGCTATTTTTATCGATCGCGAAGGAAGAGGGTTATATTTTGACAATTATGTTAGATCGCCTCGAATTGTGCATCATTTGGATTTCATAAGGAGAAACACACCAATCTGGACGTATAATTCAATTTTATTGCAATACTTGTATTCCACTGTTTGCGGACAATACTGTATATTATTTCTATTATTTAAAATAAAAGGACATACACTTAAGGAATTCGTTAAATTGTTGAAATTTTGCAATAATAGTAAGTTGAAAAATGATAGGTATGCTCAGGGTTTATTCGAATACAATTTTTCTGTAAACTGTTATAAAAATTCGTGAACTTATCAATAAAGTACGCATCTAAATATGTTTAATAAAATGTTCATTATTTACAACTTAAAATTAAATCTAAATCTAAAAAAATAACCTATTCCTACTAACTATAAAATCCTTCACAAACCTAATATTTAAACTTAATTTAAAACTATATAATCTAGACATGTCCCAAACATCCTTAAAAAATCCTTCCACCCCCCCTAACTCACTCAACTTTTCACACACGTTACACTTTCTACCCGTTCTCACTTCATACAGCGCGCAGTACTGCACGAAGTGAAGATACACGTTAAAGAACGAGTCTACCTCACTCGCCAAATTATCCTCCATCAGCGCCGCACGGCACAACACTTGCTCACATATTTTAACATCCTCCTCGTCAAGGAGGATGTAGTGCCCGTCCCTACTTAGCTTTACGACGGTGCGGTCCATGAGAGTTATGTTGATGCCTCATGTCTCGTGGAAGAATTCAGTCGCTAACACGAGACGCTGCCTCAGCCATTCTCCCATGTGCCGCATCGTCTCAGCCAATAAACGGCAGTCCTTAAAACAGATAATCTGACAGGGTCTGGGGCAAGACCCGCTCTACTAACGGTTTAGCCAACTTTGAGAATTCGAGTATAAATCTGCGGTAATAACCTACGAAACCTAAGAATGATTTTATATCTTTTGGATTACTCGGGATTATAAAATTACGGTTTAATTCCGTGATCAGTAATAACATGTCCTAAAATGCAATTTCCTTTTTTAAAAATTCACACTTATCCGGTTGTAACTTTAAATTATATTGATTTAACCGTTTGAATACTTTAATTAGTTTTTCGTTATGATCTACTTAAGATTTGCCATATATAACAATATCACCAAGGTATACCAAACATTTGATACCTTGTAGTCTGGTTAAAATATGATTCATTAAGGGGTTATACGTAGTTAGTAGGCCGACAAATGAAGTTTTCTTAAATTTTTTTTTGTGAGGAGGTATTTTATTTTACAATACTTTAAAGTATTGAAACATTTAGTGGTAACATCTAAGTTTATACAATCACTAATGATTTTTAAAAATATAGTACTGGTGTGCTCCTTCATATGATCCCCTAAGGGTCTTCCAAAAAAAGGTGTCCGGCGGTGACCACGATATCTCCGGTATGGTTCACCTGAAATCAAAAAACCAAAAAGATTCTTTAAGTGGATAAATTATACTAGGTATTTATTGAATGAATAATCGATATTTGGAATTTTCTGACAAAATGGCGGCGTCGTAAAATATAAAATTGGATTTTCGACCAAAATTGCCACGTAAAAATTAAGAAATAAATAGAAATAATTATTCGAAATATTATTCATTCGTTTAAAACCTGAGGAATATATCTGAGAAGATTGTCTTAAATTTTCAAAACCATCGTTGAAGCTGTTTTTTAGAAATCTAGGTCACCGACTTGGAAAACATAGTTTTCAGAAAAACGCGTTTTAAGATTCGGAAGAAGTTTGATGCTGTCTTCGAGCCATTTTTCCCTCTCGCGTACTCCCATGCGCTCTCAAGTGAGAGATCGTGATGCACTCTGCATCCTCTTTCTCAACATAGGCATGTGCAATGGGTCTAATTGATAGTCCCATTGCATTCATATAATATAAAATTGAAGTTGTTTCTTCATTGAAGATCCCGGCAGCGATGTAAGATGCTACTTCAACAATTTTTGGGCCACACGGTATAATATTGTGAGTTATTTTCCAAATCAGCTGATTGTAGCTCTCATTGTAGTTTTGCGTAAAACCACATCTTTCTAATAATATTTTATCACTGGGGTCTGTATATATTGGAAAGATAGCTTCAGCAACATCAGGTGGTAGAGGCAGATAATCATGTTTATATGATGATAACGTGTCTGAAGCTCGCGCTCGCTGCCAACAACACTATGATTCTTCTCCGACCGGGCACCTTTCGTGTTGAGGATTTGTCATCCGTTTAACAATAGTGGTAATAAGTTACCCATATTGCATCATACATGTTTTCAACAGAATCACAGTGTCTTGTGATTGCCAAGCCATAATAAACTGTTATTTTATCGATAATTTTTCCAGTGAGTTTACCTTTTCCACCAAGTACCAAGTTTTGTATTTTTTTTTTTACCTTTATCTACTGTATGAGTAGTTTTACTTACACAGTTGCGGAGTCGTGAACTCATTCTCTTTTGAACAATGATGTTAACTTATATCGTACAAGAAATAACTCGATTTAGTCTTCAGGTATAAAATTAACCCTTCATAAGATAATTTATACCTAGGAATACGTAGAAAGAAAAGAGCAGCTTCTACTTCAGTCTGTACTTCACCTACTTTCTAACGGTCCGAGATGTCTTTACAAATATGCGTATTTCTCGGAAAATGCTTATCGGATCAGTTTGAAAATTTCAGAGAACATTAACAGTTAAATAACTATTCCGAAAATGCAAAAAAAAACAATAGTTTTTTCGAAAATTCTAACTGCATATAACCCCTTAAACGTTGAAAGGTGGCACTCCTTTTAAACCAAAAGGCATGCGATTATATTCAAAATGTCCTGTAGACGTAGTAAATGCTGTTTTTTCTTTATCTTTTGAATCCATTAATATTTTATGGAAACCACTAGCTAAATCTAGGGTAGTAAAATATGTAGAATCTCCCAGTTGATCTAGGACAGAGGTTCCCAAACTTTTTTGTGTCGTAGACCCCTTGCCATGTTTTTCGGTTTTGGGTAGACCCCCATTTACAGGATATTGATTTTTTGTAAATTTTTAACTGCAGTCAGGTTAGGTGTTAAAAACTTATATTAAAAACACATGTTAAGTTTTATACATATATTAATTGAATTAAAACTACTCAAAATAAAATTTTGTATCTGCTATTAAAATATACGTAACATAAAATAAACATAAAATAAACTAAGCAATAAGTAAATGTTTTTAGTGAGAAGGATAAATCTGATGCTTTAATAATAAATGATTAACATTTGGCGTCAATTTTGTAAGGTTTAATCTTAAATCTCCTCGTCTAATGATTGCCAATCTGTTTCATTTTTTCGTTAGGAGATTGTTAACAGCGCTGAACCCCCTTTCCACTAGGTATGGCGATGGAAAGGAAATTGAAAATTTCCTCGCTAAATTCCATAATACGGGATAAGTAACGGGTATGTTGTTTTGCAGCCAGAATTTCTGATATCCGTTTTTAAACTGAACCTTAAGTTCTTCGTGTGTACTAAGTTCAGTCAGTTCCTCTAGTATTATTACATTCGTTTCTTTTATGTCACCATATGGGTTAATTATCCATAGTGGTATTACCATAGTCAAAACGCCCTGAAACCTAGTTTCAAAATCTGAATAGAGGGCATTTAAATGTTGAACGTAGGTTGAAGCGTTGCGACGTCTTCTTGGCAGTTTGTCTGTGACAAATTAGGGAACTGGGAAAAGTCGCCCCGTCCAATATTTTACTTCATTAGTTTAACTCTGGCAAGAAACGCTGATAAGATGGACTTTGTTTTAATCAAATTTAGATTGTCGCCTTGGAATTGCATATTAACCCTATTAAATTTCGTAAGAAATATGTTAAATAGGCGATGTCTGATTTCCACTTCATAAAATTTTCTTTTAAAAATTTATATTTAGTATCCAGATATTCTGAAATAGTCTCAAAGATTGCAAAAAATCTTGTCAACCATAAGCCTTTCGACAGTCAGCGTTCTTCAGTGTGAAGGAGTAATTGATATAAGTGTTCGGCATTTTCTTCATACAACTGCGCAAATAACCGCGTATTCAACGCGCTGTTTCGGATTCGGTTTACTTCATTAATGACTAATTGAAGAGATTCATGCAATCTTACACTCATATTTTTAGAAACTAAATGTTGTCGATGGATGACGGTATGTATTGCTAACACCCCTGACACATTTTGTTTTAAATAGCTTATAAATCCACGATAACGTCCAACCATGGCAGGTGCTCCATCTGTAGCTACTGATATTATATTTGATAAAGGGATTGCTTTTTAAATGAAGTAGTCCTTCAAAACATGAAATATTGATTCCCCTTTAGTGTCGGTTGTTAAAGGTCTTGCGAAGAGCTATTCTTCGTAGATTTCATGATTTATAATGAAACGAACATATGCCAATAATGATGCTGCATTACCAGGTAAAGTTGACTCGTCCAGTTGTGTAGAGAAATGGGTCGTTTGCAAATAATTACACAAGAAGCTTTTAATATCAGAACTAATTTCATCAATTTCAACAGTATTGTTGCTAAAGGAGATTCTTTTAATGATATCAGATGCAGGTTTGTGTAAAACAGTTTTTAAAACCTCTTCAACGGCTGCAAAAATTAACTTCTCTCCGATAGTATGCGGTTTGCTGGATTTTGCCGTAAGTAACGAGATATTGTGTTGAAGAACGAGTCTTCCTCACTCACCAAATTATCCTCCATCACCGCCGCACGACATAACACTTGCTCACACATTTTAACATCCTCCTCGTCAAGGAGGATGTAGTGCATGTCCCTACTTAGCTTTACGGCGGTGCGGTCCATGAGAGTCATGTTGGAGCCACATTTCTCGTGGAAGAATTCAGTGGCTTCCACGAGACGCTGCCTCAGACATTCTCCCATGTGCCGCATCGCCTCAGCCAATATACGGCAGCCCTTAAAACAGATAATCTGCTATCCCCGTGCAAGCCGCACCTCGCATTTCATATAATTGTAGGGACTAATCCCTACAATTATATACAAAGTAAGTGTTCCCTGCAGCGTAACACGGCGAAGCAGCTTGTCTGTATCAAGCCCCCTGCACGTAGGTAGATTGAATCTACGAGCTGGGGTGGGGGCGTCAGCCGTCGATAAGGTTCCGCAACCTTACGGGCGTTAAAGCCGCCACGGCAACTTCGGAACCTAAGCCGTCGGGTAAAGTGCGCCGTACTGGGACCTGCCCGATCACCCTCGCACGCCCGGTGCCGTAAAATCGGGCTGGGCGTGATCGTCGTCGGTGATGGATGGAGCCGAAAACGCCATAGACTTGGATGGGGACGCCGGAGCCTCCATCGAGACTTCGTCGTCATCGTCTTCGTTGACGACGGGAGTCTCCTCGTCTTCGCTGGTGGGAGTCTCCGCCTCCTTCTCGCTATCGCTTATCACGGACACAGTCTCCGAGATTCTTATAAACAAAGAAAATAAAATAATAAAAATAATAAAATATTAACGAAGTAAAATAAAATATATCTTAACATTGAAATTATTAAATTTTATTTACCTGACTGGTCGAATGCGACATGGCTGGTCAGGCCGAATTGGTTTATTTTGAGGGTTCATCGTGGATCTACTGTTCGAATAACACTGAGTACCTACCCCTAAAATACGGGCTGCTTATATACGTTTCGCAACAATAGAAATGATATTCTATGCTCTTCCGGTACCTTTTAAACATGGCGTTTGGTTCCATCTTATATCAGCAATAATACTAATAAGTTATTTATTTTTAATCTTCAATTCCTTTAATTTATTTATATTGATAATTTTTATAAAATCTACATATATTGCATGGTTTCGGGTGTTATGCTTTTAAAAGAAGACTATGGTTTCAACGTATAATTTTTTTTTAGTGCTGTAGCATGTTTTCGTACACGTATGTAAACAGTTTTTCCCACTTGAAACTCTTGTTTACAGTTGCATCATTTTTTTTAATAGGTTTTTCATGCATCTTGCTCTACCTTTTAAACATAGCTTTTGACTCCATCGTATATCAGAAATAATACAAACGTTATTTATTTGACTCTTCTAATAAAACGTCAAATGTATTTGCAAATGGTAGACTCTCTCGTAGAGTCCACTACACTAACGTAATTTTAGATTTTTTTTTTTACACTAAAGAGATTCGTATATTTATTAGGGTCTGGTACAACCTGACGCCTTCGGCCTAAAGGTGTTTTTATTTTTGTCTGACGCAAAGGGCCGCTGTACATACGGACAGGTGCAAACCCGATATCTCGGCAGGACAGTAACAATGGTCAATGTCGCCAAAGGAAAAACAATGACATATTTATTTGGGTGTCGGTCTGGTGCAGGTGGGCGCCTTAAATCTGTTGTTGCACCTGACATATTTATTAGGTTCTACTACTAAATAGGGTCTGTGCCACAAAGGGCCCCTGTATAAAAGAACAGGTGCAAACATTGGACAGTGACAATGGTCACAAAGGCTGATAGGGTCTGGGGCAAGACCCGCTGACTACTCTACTAGCGGTTTACCCATCTTTGAGAATTCGGGTATAAATCTGCGGTAATAACCTACAAGACCTAAGAATGATTTTATTTCTTTGGATCACTCGGGACTATAAAATTTTCATCAGTATCCATTTTTCCTGGATCCGGTTTAATTCCGTGATCAGTAATAACATGACCTAAGTATGCAATTTTTTTTTTAATTCAAGCTTATCTGGTTATAACTTTAAATTATGTTGACTTAACCGTTTGAATACTTTAATTAGTTTATCGTTATGATCTACTAAAGATTTTCCATATATAACAATATCATCAAGGTATACCAAACATTTGATACCTTGTAGTCCGGTTAAAATATGATTCATTTAACCGAAAGGCATGTGATTATATTCAAAATGTCCTGTAGACGTACTAAAAGCTGTTTTTTCTTTATCTTTTGAGTCCATTAATAGTTGATGGAAACCACTAGCTAAATCTAGGGTATTAAAATATTTAGAATTTGCCAGTTGATCTAGGACAGAGGTTCCCAAATTTTTTTGTGTCGTAGACCCCTCGCCATGATTTTCGGTTTTGGGTAGACTCCCGATTACTGGATATAGATTTTTTGTAAATTTTTAACTATAGTGAAGTTTAGTGTTAAAAACTTATAGTAAAAACACATGTTAAGTTTTATACATTTATTAATTGAATTTAAATTAAAACTACTCAAAATAAAATTTTGTATCTGTTATATAAAATATACGTAACATAAAAAAAACAATATAGACTAAGCAATAAGTAAATGTTTTTAGTGAGAAGGATGAACCTGATGCTTTAATAATAAATTATCAACATTTGGCTTCAATTTTGTAAGTCTGTTTCATTTTTTCGTTAGGAGATTGGTAACAGCGCTGAACCCTCTTTCCACTAGGTATGGCTATGGAAAGGAAATTAAAAATTTCCTCGCTATATTCCATAATACGGGATAAGTAACGGGCATGTTGTTTTGCAGTCAGAATGGCTAATATCCGTCTTTAAACTGAACCTTAGGTTCTTCATTAGTACCAAGTTCAGTCAGTTCCTCTTGTATTATGATATTCGTTAGTTCTATGTTACCATATGGGTTAATTATCCACGGTGGTATTCGTCAAAACGTCCTCAAACCTAGTTTCAAAATCTGAATAGAGGGCATTTAAATGCTGAACGTTGGTTCAAACGTCGTCTTCTTGGCAGTTTGTCTGTGACAAATTAGGGAACTGGGCAAATGTGCCCCGTCCAATATTTTGCTTCATTAGTTTAACTCTGGCAAGAAACGCTGATAAGATAGACTTTGTCTTAATTAAATTTAGACTGTCGCCTTGTAACTGCAAATTAACCATATTAAATTTTGTTAAAAAATCTGTTAAATAGCCGATGTCTGATTTCCACTTCATTAAATTTTCTTTTAAAATTTTATCTTTAGTATCCAGATATTCTAAAATAGTCTCAAAAAGTGCAAAAAATCTTGTCAGACATAAGCCTTTCGACAGCCAGCGTTCTTCAGTATGAAGGAGTAATTGATTAAAGTGTTCGTCATTTTCTTCATAGAACTGCGCAAATAACCGCGTATTTATCGCGTTGCTTCGGATTCGGTTTACTGCTTTAATGAATAATTGAAGAGATTCATGCAATCTAACACTCAAACTTTTAGCAACTAAATGTTGTCGATGGCAGGTGCTTTGTGCATCTGTAGCTACTGATATTATATTTGATAAAGGGTTCTCTTTTTCAATGAAGTAATCCTGCAAAACATGAAATATTGATTCACTTTTAGTGTCGGTTGTTAAAGTTCTTGGGAAGAGCAGTTCTTCGTTGAATTCTTGATTCATAATTAAAGGAACATATGCCAATAATAATGCTGCATTACCAGGTAATGTTGACTCGTTCAGTTGTATAGAGAAATGGGTCGTTTGCAAATAATTACATAAGAAGCTTTCAATATCAGAACTCATTTCATCAATACGTCTTTCAACAGTATTGTTACTTAAGGGAATTCTTTTAATGATATCAGATGCATGTTTGTATAAAACAGTTTTTAAAACCTCTTCAACGGCTGGAAAAATTAACTTCTCTCCGATAGTATGCGGTTTATCTTTGAGTGTTTGAAAGTATATCAAATCTTTATCTGTTTTACCAGGGTGACATTTTCTCAGATGAACCTGCATCTAAGATGGTTTCATAGCGTCATTGCCCAAAACTTTGTTGCATAAAAGGCACATAGGCAATTGTTTGTCCGACAATGATGGAATAAAGCCAAGTTTCAAATAATCAACACTGTACTGTCAACATTTCATTTAAGATTTGGACATGGCATCAGTCATCTGTGGGCATCATTAATCTATTTAAATAAGACATAAAGCGGTATATTAAAAAATCAAGGTCAAATTTAAATCGTATGGGCTTAGATTTTATGACATGCATAGGCTCGTAGTTATCTACGAGTACAAAACTAAAATTTATTAAAAAATAAAGTACCTACATTTCTCCGGCACTCTCAAACAAAATATCACCTATTCACTATAATTTGTGAGATAAACTACCAGTTTAAATTTTTTTAAATATTTTCTTAGCACTTTCCTTTTCAAGATTCAGGAAACGAATAAGCGTATTTCTCTCACATTCGTATTTATAGAGTGACGAATTGAGCAAGTCAGTGCAATTTCGCGAAGCTCTGGGCAAAGACATTAATAATTACAAAGATGTTTCTCTGAGACTGCGCGTATGCTTGTAACAAGATGATACTGGTATATCATTATGTGCATTATGCAGGTTTTTACTAGTTCAAAATGTATTGCGACCACAAGGCGAATGCCTACATCCTACAACTTACACAATTTTATAAACATATATAATACATTTTATACTTCATAGGTACTTTTATAAATAAAGTACATGTCTTTATATTATTAGATAGTATAATGTAAGTAAATAGGTACAATCAGTGTATGTAGAGATCCACTATCGTAGACTTCCAATTTTCATTTCAAGCAACCACAAATTTTTTTTCGCTGACGTTGACCCCTTGCAGATTGTCATAGACCCCTGGGGGTCGATATAGACCACTATGGGAATCACTGATCTACATACTTGATTTTTTCATCTCCTATCGCCCGTCTGTAAAGAGATACATTTCCAGTACGTCCTCCGAAAAATGCATCGTGGGCACGCAATGGTATGTAATTAAGTAAAGAGTGGTTATCTTAAACGACTTTCAAATCTTTATCCCGTTTTTATTGACGGTTAAATTCACATTCCCAAATAGCAACGACATTATAGCCTAGGCTACGCAGCTTAAGTACCTTTACATTTGATCCCTGGAATCGAGAATTTAAACTTTCTTTAGGAGTAGAATATAAACATTTCTCGCGATTAGTACGGTTACACAGGTTACAGTCATGCCAAAAACATCCAAAAAATTCTAAAACAAGTTTTTCTAACGCGTAATAACCATCAACTTTTAACCCAGCCCCCCGAATTATTTCATTTCCGCGACCCTCATGTTCAATGCATATACCTTGCGCCAACTTCTCAATAATTAGCCATTGCAATGCTACTTTAGAGTTGGGCTCGCTAAGTCTGCCCCTGTTACGCGGAATTATGCCACTTGAGTTGGGCTGTAAATATTCACGTCTGAATACGCGATTACATGCCGACGCAATGGTAACTGCCTCCGTGATGGGGTATACGTTGCAGTCCGTAAGAAATGGATTTCTGAATTTTACACATGCCTGACGATGAATATTTACATCCGGAATACAATATTCGACTATTTCTTTTTCCATACAAAATGCATCGTTTTCTACCTTTTGTTTTTCATACCAATCCATAAAAGCAGTACGGGCATCTACACCCATGCTATCTGCCCCGTAAAACTCTATGGGGGGGCAAAGGGCCGACATAAAATTCGTTTACTTTTGTATTAAAATAATGCGGGAAATATCCTTTTTTTAATGAAGATGGCAAATCTAAGGCTTTAGGCAGTGAAGCTAAAGGTATGGGCAGATAATTCATAGAATCGATAAATCTAATTTTGTTATATATCTCCAGCAAAAGTATTTTACAACCATTTCAAATTAATCGTGGTTTCATGCTCAAGGTCTCCGTTAAATATTTTAATATAAACTGCGCATCAAAACTCTTAGCATTGTGAGCAATACATACGATGTTTGAAAATTATTACTGCACCCTGAACATGTTTGTTGCGTAACACATAGGTTTATCTCGTGCTCAAAGTCTTTCTCCACTTCTCCTTCTTGACGAGTCTCAAAATCATAGAAAATGAATAAGTTCTTCTTTCCTACTACTCTCTTCTAGCCTTTTTCATGAAAGACTTGTTTCCTGCCACTTTATAACACTCGCATAAAACACAAAATGTTTCACCACATATGTGAACACGATTGTCTGCAGTATTATAAATTTTGAAACACTTTGTATACATTGTAGTCTTTTTACGTATTGACACTTTATGGTTGTCGATGCATTATTGTCCTCGAAATCATCTATTGCATTCCACACACGAAACAATAACAGCCTCTACATCACATGTGGGTACCCTACAACAAACGGGGCATGTATTTGCACATCGGTGATTACCTATTTGATTTAGGGTTGATGGCACGGCTCACACAAAAGTGATTTTGATCATGGAGCATATTGAGTCTAGGTAAATCGGATTCGCGTCGTCCATCGAACAACACGCTACCTCTTCCGTTTAAGTCGTATACGACGATGTTAAACGAGGAGTAGTATCGTTGAAACTCTTGTATTTCATCAATACTGGCTCCACCCATAGGAATGTTTACGCAAGCTTTAATCATCAGTTGTATATTGTTCCGATCTGCGGCAATTGTCTTAAAACACTAATCTTTATCAACCCATGCTTGAGCAACCATTAGTGCTCGTGGTAGGCAGAGATTATCCGTGTTGTTTGTCTCGATAATTCTGTATTTTCGTCGACATATGTCCGCATACTTCACTCCATGCCTTATCCTATTGTTTCCACGACCAATAGGCATCGAAACTCGCGATATATTAATATCGAGCGAGCCGTCGGAAAATATTTCGGCGTTACTTTGAAGTATATTATTTAGCATATCTCAGATGACGTCTACGTGGAATTGATCTGCATGACGGTAACTGATCCATGCCGGTCCATTGGTTAAGCGGGGCGTATTTATGCCTACAAAATCATGAGCGGGGATACCATGTATTATGTATTCCGCAACGGTTGACATACTGTCCTTAAACCACGCAATGGGATTCAATCCGGTGGGGGGATCCATCATCTTTATAACAATTTGCCGCCCTAATATGTTAAATTTTTTAACCATATTTTCCTTCTCGGAGATGATATTCAAGCGTTGTTGACCATGTCCGGTTTGTATCGTGGATACGGACAAAAGGGTTGCAGCGGTAGGGTTCAAGAGCGTGTCAAATACTTCCTGTATATCGTTTTCTAATTCGATTCTACCACACGAGGATACAGGATCCATTAATAAGGTTTCAAAATCGTCAATACGACGAGTTAATCACGAACGTGTTGCTCTGCAACGAGCGCATGGCGGGAAAGATAGAGATGACGTCCAGCTTATGGCGGATGAAAGAGGCGAAGCAGGTTAACGGGGGCATTGAAGCAGCCTCGCCGCAAGTGGTTAAGGAAAGTTGTAATAAACCAGCGCTACCTACACCAGCACCAGGCAGGAGAACGTTCGCGTGTGTAGTTAATACGAACGACAAAGCGATTACCAGTGCAAACATCGAGCAGATGGTACAAAAGAGTGTGCGACCAGCCGTGAGTGACTGGGTCAAGGTTGTTGGCACTCGGAAGACGCGGGCCGGAGGACTCGCTATCGAAGTGGCCTCGGAGAAGGACCTTCAGGCCCTCAAGGACTGTAATAAGTTCAAGGACCTGGGGTTAACCGTCTCCAAGCCACGGAGGGCGGGTCCGAAGGTTATCGTTTACGATGTTACCAACCAAGAGACAATGGACGAGTTCATGGGTGAACTGTATGAGCGTAATCTGAAACACGTGTTGTCGGAGAATGAGTGGAAAGAGCGAGTCAGGGTTGTATCACGGAATGGGAAGAAAGGGGATGAATGTGGAAATCTTGTTTTAGACTTGCCGACTAAAGCAAGTGAATGGATGATCAGCAACGAGCGAGTGTATGATGGATGGAAGGGTTACAAGGTTAGGGCATTCGATCGTGTGCAGCAATGCTACAAATGTTACGGGTATGGGCACAGAATGAATGAGTGTAAAGAAAAGTTGCGTCTTTGCAAAAAGTGTGGTGTGGCTGGACACGTTATGAGTGAATGTAAGCATGTTTCCCCGAAATGCAGTAATTGTGGCATGCGCAAGCTCCTGAAAGCGCACTCCGTTGTAAGCCAGGATTGCCCTATGTACAAGAGAGAGCTCGACCGGATGAAGGAAAGAGAATCGAATTAGTGATAAGTGTTTTGCGAATACTCCAGTTGAATTGTCGGCGGTCGTATGAGGTTATGTTGGATGTTGGTATGACTTTGATGAATGAAAACGTACACGTGGCCGTTCTTCAAGATCCGTACGTTGCGTATGGGAAAGTGAGTGGACTTCCACCTAGCATGAAAGTGATTGCGAATTAAAGAGGCGGTGCGAAGGCGGCTGTAGTCGTCAACGCTGCGTTTGATGTTTTGACCGTGAATGATTTAGTTACTGAGCATGGGGTATGTGTATGGATTGGGGGTGTTTTCGGTAAGGTGTATATCACGTCCGTCTACTGTCAGTTCGGGCAGGCCCTGGCGGTCCTTTTAGAATACTTGGAGAGAGTGTTTGATGTTGCGAACGCCGTGTCGCCGTTGTGGTATAGTAAGATTGGTCACAGATATCGCGAGAGTGAGAAAAGAGGCTTGTTGCTGGAGGATTTCATCCTTCAGCACCAAGCCCGGGTATTGAATGAGCCGAGTGAATGCTTCACATTCAGCTCGGCACAGGGAGACAGCGACATCGACGTTACTCTCATGAGGGGGTCTCTTGGGGGGTGGCCTCGGTGAAAGCTGGATTTTGAAGCCTGAATGGAGTATAAGTGACCACAACGCAATTCTAATAGAGCTTGGCCACCGCAGGGCACGCAGGCCAGTGGCCGCTGCACCTCGGTGGAGTACAAGCAACGTCGATTGGGATGAGTTTATGAGAATGATTGCGTTTGAATTCCCCGGTGATACCATTGGGGAATTCCAACGACTGAATGTGGAAGATCAAGTGCGACAAATGAATGAGCGCTTAACGCTTGTATGTAACAGAATGCTTCGTAAAAGGGTAGGGCGAGGGCGTAAGCCCTACCCTTGTGGACGGATGAGCTTCAGCGAATGAGGCGGGCCGCCAGGAAGGCGAGACGTGAGTACCAGCGAATGAGGAAGAGAGTGAAAGTGGATGCAGTTTACTACACGCGTGAATGGAAGCGCCATGAACAGCTGTACAAACAAACCCTTCACGCGACAAAGGAAAGCAGGTGGCGCGAGTATGTAAGAGTTAGAGGGAATGCTGAACCATGGCGTGAAGTGTGTAAAGTATGCAGAGGGAAGCGCAAGTGGGGTGATGTGATTTGCATGATGGAAAGAATGGGGTTAAAGCACGAACGTGGAGAGAGAGTGTGGAGATCCTGCTGGGTGAATTCTTTCCCGCCAGAAGTGTAAATGAGCCTGAAGTCGCACAAGTAAGAATGAATGTTAACAGGGAAGAATTTACACCCGGTGAGATAAGCGGTGCAGTCATGAGAATGAAGTGTAAACGTGCAGCAGTGTTAGATGGGTTCGGGACGGAGATTGTTCGCCGACTATGGTGGGCGATCCCTGACCATGTGAAAGTTATGTTTGACAGTTGTCTGAATGCAGGGTACTTCCCTACCGTGTGGAAGCAGGCGAAAGTCTGCGTACTGTTTAAGTCGGCAGAGAAGCCTAGATTGAAGCCTAGATCGTACAGACCGATCTGTCTCCTTCCTGTATTGAGCAAAGTGTTGGAACGCATAATGGCGAATCGGATGGAAGATAAATTAGCTGCAAATACGAGTAACAGGCGGTATGGCTTTCGCTGTGGAAAGTCAACTGTCGATGCGTTGTATAGAGCGAAGACCTTCGTGAGTGGCTCACAAAGCCAGTATGTGTTAGGTATATTTGTAGACTTCCGGGGTGCCTTCGATCACCTCAATTGGGGTTGCACCGTGCGAAAGCTAGCGCAAATGGACTGTGCTGAGCAGGATCTCTGGGTGAGTTATTTCGAGAACAGACGGGTCTGTATCTCAGGTATGCATGATACTGTGTGGAAGAATGTCGAGCATGGTTGTCCGCAGGGCTCGGTGTGTGGCCCCATGGTTTGGAACATGATGATGGATGATTTGTTGCATGATTTGACGGCGAGGGGGATAGAGACCATTGCTTACGCCGACGATCTTCTGTTGTTGGTCGAGGGGAACAGCAGGAGGGAGTTGGAGGAGCGTGGCTCTATCGGGATGAACTGTGCGAGTGAATGGAGTGGTCGGGTTGGTGTGGATGTGTCTCGAGAGAAGACAGTATATATGCTCCTGAAGGGGAGGCTGTCCCAGCGAAGGGCACCAAACGTGAGATTGGATGGAGTGCAAGTGACGTACGCGCGCGAGGTAACTTACCTAGGCGTCAGTGTGAGTGAGAGAATGGTCTTCAAACCGCATCTGCGAATGTTAAGGATGAAAGTGACGAGCGCGATTGGAGGGCTCCGTCGAGTCCTCAGGAGAGATTGGGGCTTGGGGCGGCGCGCTGTTCGCGTCGTCTACAAGAGTATGATTCTTGCGGCCGTGACGTATGCAGCTGGGGTATGGTATGAACGAACGAACTTAGAGTACTTGAGAAACGCTCTCGCTAGGTGCGAGCGAGTTGCGTTGTATGCATGTGTGAGAGTCTGCAGGACCGTCTCCACGCAGGCGATGCAAGTTTTGATGGGGGTGCTACCGCTGGCTTTGGAGGTCAGAAGGAGGGGTATAGGATACCTTATCCGGCGGTCCATCCCCATCGACGACGTCGCCGTGCGTGAGGGCGACCTGTTGGGAATGTCGTATGCGAGGAAAATGGATTACGTGAAACTTCGTATGATTGAGATCCACCAAGCCCGGTGGAACGAATGCGTGACTGGGCGAGCTCTGTATGCGTGCATTTAGAGTGTAACGTTTGCGGCAGCGAATGAATGGTTTGACCCGGGGATTAAGCTTTCTTTCATCCTTATGGGTCACGGCAGCTTGAATGGGTTTTTGTTTAAAAGGGGGTTGGCCGCTACAGAAATCTGCTACCATGTGCTCCTTCAATGTGCCCTCTACGACGACTTGTGATCCTGGGATGAATGGGACATTGTGCGAGTGAACGAGGGTGACCAGTGGAGACTTAGCTCCGTTGTCACCACGTATGAAAGCTTCTTCAGTGTGAATCAGTGTGTGAAAAACATCTTTGCGCGTCGAAAGGAGATGGATGAATGGCCTCCGGTGGGAGCCCCATTTTAGCCCGAGCCTTTGTCCGCTTCGCGCCGATTGACCCGCAGGGAGTCATTGCCTGCTGTCAGGCCCGGGCTCAACCCCAGGTTTGATAACGGGGAGTAGCGCCCCTGCCGTACTCTTAGCTGGCTGACCATAGCCTGGATTGCAAGTAGCCTAATCTAGGAGCGACAGATGGCCTTCGTGCATCTCTGTCTCGAAATCTTACCGAAGATTGTTCGATACCACGGGGGTCAGGTAGCCCACGGGGTCAGATATGGCAACGTGCCTGACCATAAGAGGATAGGTTTCGTGGTGTCAGTGGTTGGGTCATGATGCAGACCAGAGTGTTTCTATCTCGCCGGGTGAGCTACGGTTTCTAGCTCGGGTACTGACCTGCTTAGCCAGTAGAGATATAGATAGATATCGCTCCCACCAGTGAGGTGGATGGTCTTGCAGACCGGAAACATAGTGGAAGACTCTTCGTAGCCGAGTCATGATTGGCCTTAACCCAATCCCGCGTCCATGGGGGCCGTGGCGAATACGCCTATAGGCAGGAATCGCCACGTTAAAATACAAAAGCAGGACTCAGCCGGTCGCTGGGCCTGTGTGACTTATGTCCCTATCTACTATCTAGCGAAACCACCGCGAAAGGCTCATTAAATCAGTTATGGTTCCTTAGATCGTACACACATTTACTTGGATAACTGTGGTAATTCTAGAGCTAATACACGCAAACAGAGCTCCGACCAGAGTTGGAAGGAGTGCTTTTATTAGATCAAAACCAATCGGCGGGCAGGAAATTGCTGTCTTTTCGTCGCCCTATTTGGTGACTCTGAATAACTTTATGCTGATCGTACGGTCTAGCACCGGCGACGCATCGTTCAAATGTCTGCCTTAGCAACTGTCGATGGTAGGCTCTGCGCCTACCATGGTTGTAACGGGTAACGGGGAATCAGGGTTCGATTCCGGAGAGGGAGCCTGAGAAACGGCTACCACATCCAAGGAAGGCAGCAGGCGCGCAAATTACCCACTCCCGGCACGGGGAGGTAGTGACGAAAAATAACGATACGGGACTCATCCGAAGCCCCGTAATTGGAATGAGTACACTTTAAATCCTTTAACAAGGACCTATTGGAGGGCAAGTCTGGTGCCAGCAGCCGCGGTAATTCCAGCTCCAATAGCGTATATTAAAGTTGTTGCGGTTAAAAAGCTCGTAGTTGAGTCTGTGTCCCGTGCTGTCGGTTCACCGCCCGCGGTGCTAACTGGCACGTCTCACGGGACGTCCTGCCGGTGGAAGACCAATCGTCGCAGTGTTGTCTGGGGTCTGTGCGTGCATAACGCGCGTACAGAATTCCCGGGTGCTCGGTGATCCTTCCGACTTTTTTAAATCCTGCCGCGGTGCTCTTAATTGAGTGTCGAGGCGGGCCGGCACGTTTACTTTGAACAAATTAGAGTGCTCAAAGCAGGCTAAAATTTTGCCTGAATACTATGTGCATGGAATAATGATTGATAGCTCTTTCTTGATTCGGTGGGTGGTGGTGCATGGTCGTTCTTAGTTGGTAGAGCGATTTGTCTGGTTAATTCCGATAACGAACGAGACTCTAGCCTGCTAAATAGGCGTACTCTACCGGTATCTCGAAGGCTCACATCTTCCGTACTAACCGTACGTTTGTTCGTCGGTGTTTCTATCGGTGTTCATACACTGTGCGAGCATTTTGCGGCTTCGTGCGGGCGGAATGTTGTGGTTTTTACTACTGGCGTACATTTTAATCTTCTTAGAGGGACAAACGGCTTATAGCCGTATGAGATTGAGCAATAATAGGTCTGTGATGCCTTTAGATGTTCTGGGCCGCACGCGCGCTACACTGAAGGAATCAGCGTGTCTTCCCTGGCCGAATGGTCCGGGTAACCCGCTGAACCTCCTTCGTGCTAGGGATTGGGGATTGCAATTATTCCCCATGAACGAGGAATTCCCAGTAAGCGCGAGTCATAAACTCGTGTTGATTAAGACCTTGCACTTTGTACACACCGCCCGTCGCTACTACCGATTGAATGATTTAGTGAGGTCTTCGGACTGGTATTCGGCCGGCGTTTCGACATTTGCCGATGTCGCTGGGAAGATGACCGAACTTGATCATTTAGAGGAAATAAAAGTCGTAACAAGGTTTCCGTAGGTGAACCTGCGGAAGGATCATTACTGTGTCTCTAAAGAAAGAAACAAATATATAAATAAAAATTGAGAAATGTGCACGGGCAACACCATATACACTCTCTGTAACGACCGGACACTTGATCCTAAACAGTCCACCTAATAAAATTTCGTAAACAGGGGGACAGAGTGAAAATGTGATATTTTATAATATACATTTTTATATGTGTATAATATTGGTGGCACTGAAGATGATGATGATGATGGTAGCTTCATCTCACGTTACTCTATTCTTCTCTATATTATCCATCAACATACGTAGCATTTATAATATATACATTATATACATAACGCATACATCATATATATATTATATCGATCTACACTGATTGACAAACACACGAGCTGTGTGTGCAGGCTGTGTATGTTGAGAAATGTTAAATGTACATATATATTTACATTTGTGTTGTGGTTATGTATGGTATATCGTATGGTATAGTATGGTATGGGTGTGTGGTTTGGAAGAGGACGAGATGTCGTACGACGATAAAGAGACAAATCGATATACACAAACTTTCTCACACACCTCACTACACACAACACAGAAGCCTCTCGCGATATGACATGGAAACGTGTATGCGCACCGCGGTTTGTGATTGTAAAGTTTGAATCTGTGTATGCACCAGTAAACAGAGCCTAACACCGAGTCTCGGGGTTATTGCATGTGAAAGTGTCCAACAATGTTGGTAGGTTGTATGTGTTGTATGTGAGGTATACATGTGATGTTTGTGTGTATCACCACTCATTGGTCAATAACGTATATAAACATATAGGGATAACCGTTATATAGCACTGAGTTTTAGGTGATGTTGTGTATGTTACCCCTTCGTACATCCACACTCACACATCTATTAATAGAAACCCCCATATATTATGGAGATTATCAAAAATTATTCTTGTTGCTGTTGTTGACGCTAATGTTGCTGTTTGTTGCATCGACATACACTTACTGTGCGACTAGTTTTGTGTGTCTGTCTGACCCATCGCTGTGACGGTCTCTACATATTTATAAAATACTGTTGTGGTGTTGTCTTTTCTACCACTAGCAGAGGAGGGACACGGACTCCTCTGTACATCATTAAATTTAAGAGGTGAGAAAAGACACACATTGACTCGCACAGCAGATAGAGAGACGTGCGATGATAATGCAGTACACACAGGCCAGTTTGCGCTAGTAGGGACTAGTTTTTTGTAACAACACACTCACACGCAACACGCAAGAATAAAATATATATATATATATATATATATATATATATATATATATATATATATATATATATATATATATATATATATATATTATGAATTGATAATGGAGAATTATTCTCGTTGCTGTTGTTGACGCTGAAGTTGCAGTTTGTTGCATCGACATACACTTACTGTGTGACTAGTTTTGTGTGTCTGTTTGACTCGTCGCTGTGACGGTCTCTACATATTTATAAAATACTGTTGTGGTAATGTCTTTTCTACCACTAGCAGAGGAGGGACACAACAACACACTCACACGCAACACACAAGAATAAGTCACCGACGACGGCTAGTCACTCATTCGTCGCACCAGTAGACGATAGCCATTTGCTATAAACACACACACACACATATATATATATATATATATATATATATATATATATATATATATATATATATATATATATATATATGTATATAATGTGTGTGTAAGGTTTTGACTCGGCCTTACACATTTACAATTGGAGGGGCAGTGGTGAGTGGTTAGTGTCTGATCGGTGACACATATAATATGTGTCTCTGTGTGGTGACCATTATTATACAAAATTTTTTTATTATTATTATTATTATTATGCTGTTGATGATGATGATCAATAAAGAATTGTGTGTGGCGGAAAATGAATGAATATTATTATAATCCTAACAAATATAACCCTGAACGGTGGATCACTCGGCTCGTGGGTCGATGAAGAACGCAACTAAATGCGCGTCAACTTGTGAACTGCAGGACACATGAACATCGACATTTCGAACGCATATTGCGGTCCTCGGATACTGTTCCTGGACTACGCCTGGCTGACGGTCGTATTACAATTACCAGACTGCCGGTCTTCAGTATACACCGCTGCCACCACTAGTGTGTGGGTGTTTCTGCTGTTTCTGCTGTTGCTTCTGTTGCTTCTGTTGCTTCTGTTGCTGCTGCTGCTGTTGCTGCTGTTGCTGTTTTGTATTCGCGTTCATTCATTGCTACTAAATTGAGACAGAGAAAAACACTCTGTCTCTAACATGTACTTGATTAAACAACAGTACACACACATGCACACACAACACACAGTAGTTCGAGTATACAGACAACGCGAGCAGATTCACGGCGCACACACACACCGGTGGTTATGTGTTGCTGTGTAATAGATGTCAGGCGATGTTGGGTATCCGGCGTTGGGGTTATTCTGATGTATAAAATTGTTCTGCCGTCTGTGCGTGTGGCTGGTTGATGTTTGTGTATTTGCCGGTTGATGTTGTAGATGATGTGTGTGCGTCTGTGATTTTGTACTCGCAGATGTACAATATACACACACACACACACACACACACACCTACAAAACACAACACACCACCATTTCATTGTCTGTACTCTACTCTGTGTGGCAGAGGAGTCCCCGTAGTTAATATGTATATTATTTTATTTATTATCAATATGCAATATATTGGAATATATTTAGATATACAGAAAACACTCTGTGGACTGGGACTTTTTTAAACATGTATACAGTTTAATATACCAAACCCAGCCCGGTTCCTTAAATAGAAGGTGAGCGGCGACTGAGTAGTAAAACACCACTCACTTGTCAAGCGCTATAGACGCGCGGGCATCTGATGTGTTATATGTTGATACAGTTCGTCGCAAACCTAAGATTAAGATACTCAAACACATACACACACGCGTGTGATTTGTACTCGTACATAATAGACCAAAACACAATCCGACAACACCGTAGTAGTCAGTGTGCTGCTGCTGCTGCTCTTGTTGTTGTCAGTAGTTTCACAAAGAGAAGCCTCTTCTGTCATGGTACTAGCATATATACATTAATACATACATACATATATAAATTCACTCTACTACTATAGAAAATCATAGATATCGACATCACTGTCGTCTCGTGTGTGTCATCCTACACACCACTAGAAACCATAATATTTTACTCTCTATACTACACTTTATATCATATTTATAACTATTATAAATAACTATATAGAAAGAAAGAAACCAAGCCGTATATGCCAATACAATTTTGTGTGTATACATCGATCTCAAGTCAACGGCACAAACGCTAGAGAACGCATAGTCGTATTATTATCACATTTATATATTAAACATCGCATACTCGTATAACTTTACAGACATTTTAGTGTGTCTTTACGTATTAAAGCTGTGCGGCCAGAGTGTGACCAGAGTGGGTAGCGCTCGTCCGTCTTATCATTATCACACAATATACAAATTAAGTATGAGAATCTGATGACTTGTTTTTAAAAAGGATTTATTTTATTTTTAATAGAATGTTATACAGATATTGTTTGAACTATTTAGTTCTTACATCAACACTAGTTGTAACTAGAGTGGTTAGAATATTGTGCTTATTTCTTATTTGTACAAAGTTTATCTTTTTGTACGTGTCTTTATGGGAATAACATAACTTGCTGAGTTATGAAAAAAGAACAGGATGATTCAATTTATTATTGTGCAATAGAGGCGAGCCTGCTATATAATTCCTCCCTCATTAGAAATAGAAATTAACTCATTGGTATTTTTATTAGTTTTTTCAAAATTAGCTCTTAATTCTTTTGACTTTGGTGTTTTGATTTTTCTTTTAAGACACCCTTTGTATTTACAAGTTATTATAATAATTATTATTATTAAGATTATTACATAATTTATTACATATTGGAAATTATAAGTACCAACATTATTATAAGGAGAATCTAAGCGAATACTATTTTCTGATTTATAGTTAAATTATGGGATATTTTTTATTTCAATTTTTATATTTGATATGATCTTTTGTTAAGTTCATATGGATATCTAGTAGATCTCCGATATTATTTTTCGTTCCGATTTGGTTATTAATTTGACACTTATTTGTGTGATATATTCCGGTTAGATTTTTAATATTCAATTCGTTATATCTGTAATATTTTATTTGCTTTCATTCGGGAAGTATAGATATATTTTGTTTGAATTTTGTATTTCGATAATTGTATTTATTGATGGTAATTTATTATACTAACAGAACTGAAAGTCTTTATAACCGATTACGTTTTCTTAACATTTTTCGTATTCATTGTTTTGAGATAAACAATAGTATTCTTTATGGTTAATCTTAGTACATTTATTTACAGATCTAATTCTACAGTTATTTTTCGTATATAGGCCCGTTAAGACATTTATTGTTTCATATGTATTGTTTAAGTAGGTAGGTATTGGGGTAGCTTGTAAGAGTTCCTCTTTAATGACGTTAGATGGGATTTCAATAAGGATAACTAGTACGTTGTTGTTAATTGAGCAATAAGTTTTTAAGATATTGTTATCTTGACTGTTATTTAATAGGATAGTTTTTATGAAGGTATTTTCGATTTTATTAATTTCTATTAGTAATTCGTTGTGATTAATTATTCCAAAGTACAGAGTATTTAATTGACAGAAGGTTATAGTTTCTTCTAATAATACTAAAGAGAAGTAAAGTTCTTGTCCTACTTGAATTAGTTCATTTTTAATGTTTTGTGTTATTACAATATCTATTTCATCTAAAACTTTTCCTATTATTTTTTCCAAATTGCTTTATCTTGTATTTACGATATGATAATTTTCATTGATAGTTTTTATTTTATTATCAAATTGTGTGGTGATATTATTATTGATTGTTACCATGGTGTTTATTTTATTGGTTAATTTATTTTCGTTATTAACTATGTTATCTATTATTGTGTCATATCTTCCTTTATCTGTTGAATCTAGGTTTCCTGATATGCTTTTGATAATAGACCCGAGTCCGTTAATTAATCCACGTTTTGTTCTTTTTGGTTCAAGAAGTTGTATTTTATCTTTTATATGTAGCATTATGTTATTTAACGTGTTTTTATAGGTTGCAGTATTTTCTTTGAATTTGTAATTTTGCATCTTTTGATATAAGGTGTTTACATTTTCGTCTAGCATATGGTATTGTTTCAGAATGTTGGTAAGAGGAATTTGGAGTGATATTATTTGGGTGTTTACCTGTATGTAAGCAGTTCCTAGTTCGAGTACATTAAGTCCGGTGTTAGTGTCATCTTTGATGATTTGTGATATCCCGAAAGGTATTAGTTTGTAACAAGTCGGGGTGTTTTGAGATTAGAAATTTTGTGTTTCTTGTCTTTTTCGTCGATGATTTGTCCTCTTTCGTGACGTATTGTTTTTAAATTTAGGATTTTAAATTTAGGTTTTTCTATTTTTCCAAAATTTCTTTTATTTATTTTTACAGAGGCTTGCTTGGGAATTTCATATTGTTTTTCGATTGGTTTCGAATATTTTAGTTTATTTTGTTCTATGTTAGTTTTTACTTGTACATTGATTTTTATTAATGTTTCGGCGTGGTTTTGTAAATATTCGTCGATTTGTATTTCTTCTGGTTTTAAGTTTGGTTCCGATGTTTGTCCGAATATAATTTCTAGCGGCGATCTTTTAGTAGTGGAATGGATGCTGTTATTATAGGCTATTAGGGCATAGTTTAATCTTTCTTTTAGTTGTAGGGTTTTGATTATTGGATCTTGATTAATAATTCTCATGTGTTCTATCAAGGATGAGTGGAATCTTTCAACTATTCCATTACTTTTTGGATTATCAATGGAGATGTAATGAATATTAATTTGTCTAAGTGCTAAATAATTTTGAATCGTTTTATTATTAAACTCTAACCCGTTATCGGATATAATTTCTTTAGGAGTTATGAAGTGCGTAAAATATTTAATTAATTTGTATAAAATTGTAATTGCATTTTTATCTTTTATTACGTATGCTACTGCAAATTTTGAGGAGTCTACGATAGTTAATATTTTGGTTTGTTCTAGCGACAATAGATCTATATGTTATTTTTCAAAAGGCTTATCTGCTGTTGGAATTTGGATATTTGGGATTTGTATCGGATTTCTTTCGTATTTCGTCGTTAAACAAGTATTACATTTATTTATAAAATTTTGAATATCTTTTTGCATGTTGGGCCATTAATGTATCTGTTTTAGTTTTTTATATGTTTCCGTTATGCCTTTATGATTGGTTTTTCCTTCCCTGATAATTTCTTATTACCATTTGTTGTTCTTCTTTATTTTCTATATCGGTATTCATAGTCTTGCATGATATTACTTTGTAGCTATTTGCGTCGAAGTATGTTTGTAAAACTGCATTGAAGTTGAATTTAAATTTTTCTGGTATAAGACAATAATATCTTATGCCGGGTTGCAAGTATTCTTTAATGAATTTCATAATTGTTTTTTTACTATCAATTTTATTCAAATAGAGATATATTCGTTGTATTTTATTATTAAATAGTTTATTAGTTTTGACTTCGATTTTGTTATTTGCTTCTTTAACGACTATTTGATTTTTACAAATATTAATTGGGGTGTCTAGATATATTAGGCCGTTTATGGGGTTTTCGTCGTCGGAGTGTGCGGTGTCAGTTTCACTACCTGTTTGTACCATTACTGAGTCTTTGTCTGAGTTTAGATTTAAGTCTTCATAGTTAGGCTTTTCGTAAATATTGATTTTAATGTTAGAATTTTGAAATATCTCTCTGATAAAATTTTCTATTTTATTCCAGATTTTCTTATCTAGGCCGGAACAGATTTTTGGCATATCTAATTCGTTTATTTCATTTTGTATGCAATAGTCTAGTAATTTTTCAAGACATATTTTGATATTTTTAATTGTCGGTTTATTATCATAATTTTCTTTTGTGATTAAATGACAAATTAATCTTGGATTATTTTGAATGAGAATTTTGTTATCTAAGTTGTGGTAATTTTTACAAGGGTAATGTTGTTTAACTTGTAATGCGAAACCTTTGTGCATTGTGGTGTCTTTAGAAATACAATGTACTAACGTTTTGTTTGATTCGATTATATTTGAATTTTTATATTCGATTTTAAACTCTGGTTTAATTCGGGACAGTGCATCAGCTACAACGTTTTGGCATCCTTTTTTATATTCTATAGTGTAATTAAATTCCTCTAATTTTAAGCGCCAACGTATAAGTTTAGAATTTGGTTCTTTTAATGAGTTCAAACAAACTAGTGGTCTATGATCTGTGATAATTTTGAATTTGTAACCTAAGAGGTATGGTCGGAATTGTTTCGTTGCCCAATTTATTGCTAAAAGTTCTTTTTCGATTTTGTTCTATATATATTTTTTCTTATTTCACTAGACTGGCCTTATAGTACGAGAATTGTGCAACAAAAAAAATTACGTAAAATACGTTTGTTAGTATGAAATAAATCGACTTTCACTGATTGACGTACGTTTGGTGAAAGAAAGATAGAATTTAAAGTGTTGAAGATTCTTGCGTTTTTGTTATTTAAAAATATTTTTTCTTCATACTCTAGCGGAGCCTTATAGTATAAGAACCGAGCAAAAAAAAATTAAGTAAGAAACCTTTGGAAGATTGAAATAAATCCACTTTTACCGATTGATGTTCAACTGATGAAAGTAAAAAATTTCAGTGTCGAAAATAAATTTTAAGGAAATTATAAAATTTTATTTTTTACTTAACCCCTAGAAGTTTTTTAGGTTAAGTGAGAAATGAAAAAAAAATTAGGTAAAATAGCCTTGAAAGTTTGAAATAAATCCACTTTCACCGTTTGATGTTCAACTGATGAAAGTAAAAAATTTCAGTGTTGAAAAATGTTTTTTTTGGAAATTATAAAATTTTTTTTACTTAAGCCCTAGAAGATGCTTAGGTTAAGTGAGAAATGCAAAAAAAAATTAGGTAAAGTTCCCTTGGAAGTTTGAAATAAATCCACTTTCACCGATTGGTGTTCAACTGATGAAAGTAAAAAATTTCAAAGTGTTGGCCTCCCACGGAACTTACTTGCTATGAGGCTCTGGGTCGGATGGTTCACGCTATCGCTGGATGTCCTCGTCGGCCGCCATTTAACGTACAGCTCAGAACTGGCACGGACCTGGGAAATCTTACTGTCTAATTAAAACAAAGCATTGCGATGGCCCCAGCGGGTGTTGACGCAATGTGATTTATGCCCAGTGCTCTGAATGTCGAAGTGAAGAAATTCAAGCAAGCGCGGGTAAACGGTGGGAGTAACTATGACTCTCTTAACTGGCTGAGAAACCTAGGGCGTGCGCCTCTGAAGCCCGACCAGAAGCTGTCAATCCTAAAGACCTATCTGCTTCCACGAATTTTACCTCGGTCTACAGTCCCCCGCCTGCACCGCGGGAATCCTGGCGGAATGCGACCGCCTAATGAGAAAGTGGGTCAAGCGGACCCTGCACCTGAATATCCACACAGGCGACCAGTTTCTGTATGCGAGAATCTGCGACGGCGGCCTGGGGATTCCTCAACTTAGGTTGGAAATCCCCTACCTTCTGGCCAAGCGCATATCGAAAATAGCCATGGAAGATCCTTCCATCAGGGCAATTTCTGGGGAACCGCCTACATCAGCCTTTATGGCCAAGATGACCCTGTACATTCGTAAGGGGAATCCAGAGTCCCTATGGAGGGAAGCCATCCGGTACAGACCATACAGTAGCGGCCTTCAGGAGACGGGCAGCTCTTCGTCCCTGACCTGGTTATCCACACTCCAGATAACGTTACCATCATCTGTGATATCCAGGTCTCTTGGGAGGGTCCTCGTACACTAGCCGAAACCTGGGATAGGAAAGGGCTAGTGTACGACAATCCCAAGTTCTTGGAGGCTGCTCGTCGCACTTGGGTAAGTAAAAATCTAAAAATTCTGCCTATCATTTTAGGTGCACGCGGAATTTGGCCCAGGGCGAACCACCCCGCTGAAGATGCCCTACAGTTACCTACCAGTTTGAAGGCTTCATGTGTCCACAGCTGACTCAAATGGGGCAGCTCCATCCACCGAACCTTCATGGCCACTTGGAGACGGGGGCCACCAGAAGGAAGGACGCCTCCTTAATACTGCCTATGGCCCTGGAACGTCGCCCTCCCAAACGTGATATAATGCAATATTTACCATGTTTGTTTTGTTATCGTTTTTATTTTCTTAAAAAACCGCCTGGCTCGGTAATAACATAAGCCAAAATGTATTTTATTGTTAGGATAAGTTTATGACATGTTAGAATGCTATGAATTCTATAAATATTATATATAGCCAAATGCCTCGTCATCTAATTAGTTGCGCGCATGAATAGATTAACGAGATTCCCACTGTCCTTATCTACTAGGCTGTGTTCTAACTCCGTTGGAGACAGACGTGCTTTGATAGCTGTCGTAAGCAACAAATCATTCTTACGTGCATTTCATAATCGTACTGGTTTATTCCTGTTTTTGTTCGGTTCTATACCTGTGTTGTAATCTATTAATTTCGTTTATTGTTTGTTACGTCAGTGTGGTAACATTAAAAATCGTGTTTTAACACGATTTTTAACGTTATCGGCTATCGTGCACGTGTCCGGTGTTTAGATTGTGCTGTTCTTTTTGTGCTTCCCGCTGCTGCCCTTACTGGTTGGCGATAGCGCCACCACAGGCCGTCACTATGACGGAGCCAGCAGCTGGGGTCCGCGACATCGTCGACAGCATAGACGAGGGTATCCCGCCAGCTGTACGGAACACGGAGGTATCTGGTGCGCGGAAAAGGGTCCGTCCGGAAGAGCGGAATGAACGATCTTCTAGCATGAATGTGGTATTTAAGGATTCAAATCCGAGCAGAATGCGTGAGATTGGGGAGAGGATGCGTATGTATGTGTCGGAGAACTGCAACCGGGTGAGCAAGTCGTCCGCAAAGTTTTTGCTTGACAGGGTCGCGGATTACGACGAGTTAATCACAAACGTGTTGCTCTGCAACGAGCGCATGGCGGGAAAGATAGAGGAGATGACGTTCAGCTTATGGCGGATGAAAGAGGCGAAGCAGGTTGATGGGGGTATTGAAGCAGTCTCGCCGCAAGTGGTTAAGGAAAGTTGTAATAAACCAGCGCTACCTACACCAGCACCACGCAGGAGAACGTTCGCGTGTGTCGCTGATATGAACGACAAAGCGATTACCAGTGCAAACATCGAGCAGATGGTACAAAAGAGTGTGCGACCAGCCGTGAGTGACTGGGTCAAGGTTGTTGGCACTCGGAAGACGCGGGCCGGAGGACTCGCTATTGAAGTGGCCTCGGAGAAGGACCTCCAGGCCCTCAAGGACTGTAATAAGTTCAAGGACCTGGGGTTAACCGTCTCCGAGCCACAGATTGCGGGTCCGAAGGTCATCGTTTACAATGTCAGCAACCAAGAGACAATGGATGAGTTCAAGGGTGAATTGTATGAACGTAATCTGAAAAACGTGTTGTCGGAGAATGAGTGAAAGAGCGAGTCAGGGTTGTATCACGGAATGGGAAGAAGGGGGATGAATGTGGAAATCTTGTTTTAGAGTTGCCGACTAAAGCAAGGGAATGGATGATCAATAACGCAAGAGTATTTGTGGGATGGAAGGGGAAGGGGAATCCGACTTTATAATTAAAACAAAGCATTGCGATGGCCCCAGCGGGTGTTGACGCAATGTGATTTCTGCCCATTGCTCTGAATGTCAAAGTGAAGAAATTCAAGCGAGCGCGGGTAAACGGCGGGAGTAACTATGACTCTCTTGCACTGTGCCATATATGGACGGGGGAATGTAGGTTCAAGGGTAGCAAGCAGGCGCAAACAGTGAGGATAAACCAAATGCATGAGCACGCTGCATGGGCATGTGTGCATGATTTTGCATGTCGAGATGCTCTTCTCGCTTCCGAGAATGCGTCCGGCTAGACCCTTATCCGAACCAACCAAGAAGCATGTGGCAGAGCGATAGCCATAGTTAACAGCTGTGGTCGAAAGACCAATAATATGTGATTCTAAACCTCAGGGTATCATAACTGTGGCAATAGGACCGGGGGAGCTGATGCTTTGGGTACTTGTACTCAAGGTAAGTCGGGCCCCGTGCCTATTGCTACAGGGACTGATAACCGCCAATGCCTAACCATATACAAAGACCAATTGTGCGCAAACGGGTAGTTTGCATCCTTCTCGAGGTAGCGCCGTTACGTCTCTAAAACCCCCTTGAGTTCAGGGGGAAAGAGGCTAACAGAACACAATGGATCTAGAGCAGAGAAGTTCGATAAATAATCAGCCGGTTCATAGAACTTCTGTCTACGCACCAAGCCACCATCGGCCGATACATGAGTGTTTCCACCGAATGTGAACGCAGGCTAACTGTGGTAGGTTTAGGGCGTGAGGGGGGGGTTGCATCCCTCCTCACACTTACGGCCCTTGATGTTCCACACGTGATGAAGAAAATCAAAAGCCTCGGACGAGGGTGGACAAGGGTTCGTCCACCCTTGTACCTTCTTCCGGGAGGGCCCAGGAACCTATTACGCCGACCTTCGCAACGTGCCATAACCCTCCACCTGGCTCTCTTCCGTCTTCTACGGGGAGATCCTCTTCCTACGCTGTGGCGGTCGCGAGACCACCAATCCGCTGCAATTCTGGCGCCCAGCAGGACCCAACCCAACAAGTTCAGCGCCCCTCCACGAGTCTGCATAGCTGCCCTAAATGTGGGAAGACTTATCCACTCAAGGCTAGCATGGCTCGCCACGTCAAGGATTGCGGTACTCGTGACCGCTCCAGATGTGAGGTTTGCCATATGTCATTCCCGAGTTTCGCTTCCGTGGGTCAGCACGAACGCGTGGCCCACCTTGTGGACTACCGGAAACAACTCGAGGAGAAACTCCCCGCCCCCGAGCCTAAATTGCTGGCCTCTATAGCCTCTATAGAGGCTAAGAGCAAGAAGGGGATCTTAAACCTCAAAGAGCTTGAGCGGGCCACCGGTCTAACTCAGCACCACTGGTGAAGAATTATTCCAGGACCGCCTGGCGGCAAGGTGCTCGCTCTCCTCTATGGGGCGGTGAGTTTGAAGGGGGGAACCGAAGGTGTTGATACGCTCACCGTCTAATGGGGAAGGATCTTCAAGGATTCCACGGTAGAAAGAGTCGGGGAAGACGAAGGGCGTCTTATCCCCGAAGTACTGGCTAGCGCTGGGGTGGTAAACGATGGTACGCGAACGGACATCAAGGGGATTGGTTGGTTTGCCTTGGATTCCTGAGACCAGAATATCCGCGAAGGACGGAACTGGCCGAGGATCTCGGTCGGTGAGGGGGCCTAACAGCCGCAGAGAGAAGCGGAGGGATGCTCCTTAGAGGTGGTGGAGACAAGCGTGGGCTAGGGTTGGGGGGCAGAAGCTGGGTCAGGTTTAAAGAGGTGTTTCAGTACCACAACTTTCTGCTCCTTATGCGCTCTCGCCAGGTAGAATTGATATTCTGGCTTCTCTCTGCGGTACCGTGCATTGTCAGTGTTTTTGTTACTTTGTGCTTAACTTCTTTGTAAAGTGCATTGTGTGCATTGTCCGTGCGTTGTTTGTAGGTGGCAGAAGACGAGCCCGGCTGCATGGCGGAGCCGCCTGGTATGGATTTGGAGGTGGGTCCACCGAAGGCCGCTCCCAGGGCGGTCCCGGTGGACTGCACGTAGTCCAACAAGCAGCGGAGGAAGAGGACGCGGGCTGAAGACTAAGGAGAATGCCTGGTCGAGGTAAGCACACGAAAAAGAGAGCCCTGGTAAGGATGAGAGCGATTGGGGAAGCAATGCGGGGCATTGTCAGCGACGACAGTAACCGCGTTAGTAAGGCTACGGCGAAGCTGATACTGGACCGCATGGCAGAGTACGAGGAGCTGTGCGTGGATGTATTGCTGATGTACGAGAACCTACACGGTAGAATGACTGAGATGAAGTCGTCGCTGTGGGCTACGCGGACGGCAAACGAGAGCTTGAGGCCAGTGACGCAGCTAGTGGGATGAAAGAGAGCGTGAAAGACGCCATGAATGCGCCTGCGGTACCACAGCCACGCGAGAGAAAGAAGACGTGGGCGTGCGTTGTAAGACCGAGAGACAGCAGTGTCTCCAGCGACCGTGTGGAAGAGATGGTACGGAAAGAGGTGCAGCCTGCCGTGGATAGCTGGGTCAAGGTGGCGGGTACCAGGAAGGTTAGGAGCGGAAGGGTGGCCATTCAGGTGGCCTCGGAGAAGGCCCTGACTGCCATCAAGGCGTGTGGCAAGTACGTAGACCTAGGTCTGAGCCTCTCAGACCCACGCAAGATAGGCCCAAAGGTAATCATTTACGACGTAGATAACAAGGCCACCACTGATGAATTTATGAAAGAGCTGTATGAAAAGAACTTAAAGGATGTGATTGATGAGAGCGAGTGGAAACAATGAGTGCGAGTAGTTTCACGGAACGGTAAGAAAGACGGTGAATTTAGTAATGTGATCATCGAGGTTCCGATGAAAGCCAAGGAATGCCTGATGATGGATGAAAGAGTCTACCTTGGTTGGAGGGCCCACAAGGTAAGAGAGTTTGAGCTCGTGCAGCAATGCTACACGTGCTATGAGTATGGGCACCGCTCCAGAGAGTGTCGACTCAAGGAGCGGTTGTGTAAACGATGCGGCGAGGCTGGCCATGTGATGAGTGTATGCAAGGTTTCCGTAGAGCGCTGTAGGAATTGCTACAGGCGGCGAATGACGAGCAACCATTCGGTTGTTAGCAGTGAATGCCCGTTTTACAAGCGGGAACAGGAACGCATGCGCGAGCGAGTGTCCCATGACTGAGCGATGGATAGGTCTGTTAAAATACTCCAGCTGAATTGTCAGCGAGCGTACGAAGTGATGTTGGATCTGAGCGTAACTCTGGTGAATGAACGGATTGATGTGGCCCTCTTACAGGAGTCATATGTTGCGCATGGACGAGTGTGTGGCTTTCCACCAGGTATGAAAGTGATAGCGAACGAGAAGGGCGGGGCGAAGGCGGCAATCGTAATTTCTAAAGACTTCGATGTCGTGGCCGTGAGCGAATGTATAACCGAGCACGTTGTGTGTGCTTGGATTAACGGAATGGTTGGAGAAATGTATGTAGTCTCGATGTACTGCCAATTCGGGCAGTGCCTGGAAACCCACCTTGAATACATGGAGAGAGTGATGAATAAAGCGAATGGGAAGTGCGTGTTGTATGGTTTGGACGCGAATGCAGTTTCGCCGTTGTGGCACAGTAAAATCGTGAATCGATATCGTGAAAGTGAAACAAGAGTGCAACAGCTGGAAGAATTCATTCTCCAGCACGATGTTGATGTACTGATTGAACCAAGTGACTATTTCACGTTTAGTTCGGCGAGCGGTGAATCTGATATCGATGTCACATTGATGAGTGGAAACCTAGAAGGTTGGCTAGGTAGAGAATGGAAGGTGATGCCTGAATGGAGTACAAGTGACCATAACGCGTTGCCGATGCAACTGAGACATGCCGGGCCCCGACTCCCTTCGTGCGGCTCGCCCGGCTAGAGCGTTAGAAACGCAGATTGGGAAGAATTTATGAGAATGATTGCCTTTGAATTCGGCGGCTACAACGTCGACGAATTTAAGGCACTCACCGTGGATGAGAAAGGCAGAAGAGTAAATGAGGGATTAAAATCCGTGTGTGATCTAACGCTACAGAAGCGGTCAGGTGGTAGACCTCTTCGTAGGCGCTACACCTGGTGGACGGATGAGTTGTATGCGTTTCGGGTGCAGGCCAGAAAGTCGAGACGTGTGTTTCAGCGGATGCGAAAGAGAGCGAATGTTAACGCGAACGACCTCCGGCGAGAATGGAAGCGTAGAGAGACTTGCTACAAGCAGTCCCGGCGCAATGCAAAAGAGAGCAACTGGCAAGAATACGTGAAAGATCGAGGGAATGATGAACCATGGGGTGAGATTTATAGAATATGTCGAGGTAAGAGAAAATGGGATGACGTGCTATGCACTATGGTAAAGGATGGAAGGGCAGCTCAGAGCTGGCGCGAGAACGTTGAGATCTTGTTACAGGAATTCTTTCCCCGGAGGGACCTTAACGACGAGGCGATAGTCCACGAGCGCACCGCCAGGGTGGGTGATGAATTCACCGACGACGAAATAAACAGCGCAGTTGCGAAAATGAGACCCAACAGGGCTGCCGGAATGGATGGGTTCCGTCCGGAAATCGTTCGCCGACTATTGTGGGCGATTCCGCACCTCTGAAAGCGCTGTTTGACTGAAGGTTATTTTCCACGGGCGTGGAAATAAGCGCGCGTATGTGTGCTATTAAAGTCAGCCGAGAAGCCCCGATCTAACCCATGATCGTACCGGCCTATATGTCTACTGCCTGTAATGGGTAAGGTGTTAGAACGCCTGATAGTAAATAGACTGTATGAGACAACGGCAGAGAGTATGAGCGACAGTCAGTATGGATTTAGGAGAGGAAGGTCAACCGTGGACGCATGGCAGAAGGCGAAGAGCTTGGTGAGCGAATCAGATCTTAAATAAGTTTTAGGAATATTTGTAAACTTCAAGGGGGCGTTCGACCACTTGAGCTGGTCACGCACCCTACAAAAGCTAGAGAGACTGAACTGCTCTGAACAAGATCTATGGGTGAGTTACTTCAACGAGCGAAAGGTATGCATTGCCG
The DNA here is from genome assembly GCA_944738965.1 of Nebria brevicollis. Lineage (NCBI taxonomy): Eukaryota > Metazoa > Arthropoda > Insecta > Coleoptera > Carabidae > Nebria > Nebria brevicollis. The sequence goes on along the minus strand of OX122898.1, from coordinate 8,446,309 downwards.
GCATGTATGTATGACCGTCGAGCGAGGATGCCCGCAAGGCTCCGTGTGTGGCCCCATGGTATGGAATATGATGATGGATGATTTGTTAAATAATTTGAATGTTTTAGGTATAGACTCCGTGGCTTATGCCGATGACCTCCTGCTGTTGGTGCAAGCCAATAGTAGGAGAGAGCTTGAGAATGTGGGGAACATTGCGTTGCAATGCGTTACTGACTGGGGAAAGGAGGTCGTCGTTGATGTGTCTGAAGAGAAAACATCCATGATGTTAATGAAAGGGAGACTGTCTGAGAGAAGAGTACCGAATGTGGGGCTGAACGGGCAATAAGTCAGGTATGTTACTTCGGGCACCTACCTTGGCGTTCATGTTGCAGAGCGAATGAACTTCAAACCGCACTTGAGTGCAATTCGTCGGAATGTAGTGAATGCGATCAGCGGATTGAGGAGAGTGCTGAAGACTGAATGGGGCCTGGGGCGGCGCTGTCCGCGTCGTCTACAGGGGTATGATTCTTGCTGGCGTGACATATGCGGCTGGAATGTGGTATGAGATGATGAATCTAGAGTATGCTAGGGTTTCGATCGCGCGTTCTCAACGCGAGTATTGTATGGATGTCTTAGAGTGTGTCGGACTGTTTCTACGGAAGCGATGCAAGTGTTGATGGGTGTTCTTCTGTGGGACTTGGAGGTGAGAAGACGGGGGCTTGCTTACAAGCTCCGGCGGTCTCTACCTCTGAATGAAAGAGACCTGCTGCATGAAAGGGATTTCGCGAACATGGCGTATGCAAGTAAGATGCGTGTTCTTCAGGAGAAAATGATCAGCATACATCAGACCATGTGCGATGCGTCTACTAGTGGACGAACAACGTATGAATTTCTCAAGAATGTTTCGTTTGCTAGTGAAAATGACTGGTTCCATCCCGGGTTGGGGCTCTCCTTCATCCTCACGAGACATGGAAGTATGAATGGCTTCTTGTATGGTCGGGGGCTGGCTGCAACTGCAGCATGTTTATGTGGGGATAGCTCGTTCGAGGATTGGTTCCACGTTTTAATAGAATGCAGCATATATGCAGGGCTGCAAGATTGAGACAGGTGGGCAATTGTTAGAGAGAATGAGCAGCACCAGTGGAGCTTCGACCCTCTGGTGACCGAGAGAGAAAGTTTCAAGTCAGTGAGTGAATGTTGTTTGCAAATCTTCGCTCTTCGTAGCATGCTGCTTGAAACCTAGGTCTTCGGCGTAATGCAGACCTGTGCGACACCTTCTGTCGCCGACCGCATCCGGGGGTTGTCTGCTACCGACATCATTTGATCGCGCATGACTAGGGCAGCAACTTGGCCGGATCACCAATAACACGCAGGAGAAGGCATTGTCTGGTACTTTGTACCATTCAGTGCTTTTTGGGGATTGGCGGCCCCGCGTTTCTGATGCCGGTATACCATAGCCACGACTGCAAGCAGCCTAATCTGGGAGGCGTAGGAGCTGCATCTTCCGCAGTAACTATGTCGAATTCTTACTGATGATTGATTAGTACCACGGGGGTCGGTAGCCCTCGGATTCACTCCGTACCGACCATTGCGGATGGACTCGTGGTGGCAGTGGTTATGGTCACGATGCGGACCAGGGTGTTTCTATCCCGGCGGGTGAGCACGCTTATAGCTCGGGTACTGACAGTGCTAGCCAGTAGTGTATAAATGGCGGTTCTAACTCAAAAAAACCTGAACGTACCCCGTTTTTTGCTAGAAAAACCGTGAAAAATGCCCATAAAAGAGTACTTTTGCCCTATTTTTACGGTTTTTTCGCTAGAAAAACCGTGAAAATGCCCATAAAAGAGTACTTTTGCCCTATTTTTATTAAAATGTACAAAAAGTGTAAATTGAAAAACCTGAACGTTTAGACAAATTTTTTCCCTAATAAATGGAGAATAAAAACGAATTAGCGAGTATGCTAAATAGTAGTAATTCACAATTTAGAAAATTGTCAGAGTTGTAGAATAAAACGTATAAAATCGAATATTTTGAGGTAAGTGAAGGAAAGTTTGGTGAGCAAATAATAGTTGGTATAGAGAATTTTTAAGTATCATTACATGAACGGTATAATAGATTTATACCAAGTATTGAAAAGTTGAACAATAATCCTTCTAGTTTATAATATAACGGTAAGAAGAAAATAGGTACTAGAGAGATGCATGATATAGAATTTGTTTAAACGAATAGTTAAAAATATTAAAAAAATACTTATTGAATAAATAAAGTACATAAACATAAATAAAGTTCATAAAACATAAATAAAGTACATAAAACATAATTAAAGTACATAAAACAAATAAAGTACATAAAACATAAACAAGACATAAATAAAGTACATAAAACATAAACTAGACATAAATAAAGTACATAAAACATAAACTAGACGTAAATAAAGTACATAAAACATGAATCATAAATTAATATAATTTTTTCTTAAATAAATGTATGATAAGAGCTTTGAGAAGTTAGTAAAACAATTTAATTTCTCTAAGAAAAAACAATAGATGCTTTAAAATTATATAATCAGAGTGAGTTTGATAAAATTGAAGCTTTAGAGAAACAATATAAACCTATAATTAAAGTCTTGAATAAACAAGAAAAAGCCATAAAAGAAACAACAAATACTATTACTGATGCAAGTATATCAAGAAATGCAATGGTACACTGGCGAAATCCTAAAGCACCATCAACTTTAAATGATTCATATGAAGGCGATGAAGAAACAATAGTACCAATGCCAAAACAAAGAGTAGTTCTACCAGGTGAAATGGCTGTTGTTAATTCCATAGAAGATGCATATTTAAATCGACAACAAGATGAAAGAGACACAACTTACGGAATTAGTCATAAAACTGAACATGGTTATAGAATGGGACAAAAGATGAATAAAAAGAGAGATTTGTTATTTAATGGTTATAAAATAGATTTCGATGAAGATCATATTATATTATACAACACTGAACAACATAATAAGAAATATCCAAAAAATGAGAATATATTGACTTTCTTAACATTGAAACAACCACCTTACGAAGATTGGCATAAATTTAAAAATGCAAATGTAGCTGACTATACAAATTATAGAGAAATTTTATTTCTGACAAGGGCATCGCATATGTATGATCAACCTACACGTCAGATAAGATCTAGTTCAGATAAATATAGACAACTAATATCACCCATGTGGCAAGATTATAATTACTTTAGAGGTGCACCTATATATACATCGTCACCAAAGATCAAGCAACAAGCTGAATTTGATAAAAATAGACCTATACCATCAACGTCATCTGGGAAAGGTTTATTTAAAAAATATAATACAAAAGAAAAAGAATATGTGTATTGGGATGATCCTAAAGAATTACAAGATCGCTTAGATTATCTAAAAGCGGAAAAACTAGTTGGTAACGATAACGTTCAAAATGAAATAATAAATATAGAGGAGGAATTACATGAGAGGTATGGTAGCGGTATTAATTTTTTTACTCTTAAATGGTACTAAATAAATTTGGAGATAGTGATGAATATCTAGAAAATAATAATGTTAAAGGTGTTCCTGGAATAGGGTTTAAGTTAACAGATGATGGTCATTATGATATACAAAGCAAGAAATTATGTAATATGGGAATGTCTGAAAATGTGAATGATGCATGTAAAAAATATTATGTTGACCAATTAGTATTAGATAGTATGATAAAAATTGAAACTGACATAAAAATTTAAACAAATTATATGGGTAAATTAATTAATGAACATACGAAGTCTTTGATAAATCAGAGACTTACCACTATATTTAGAGAATTGGATAATCATATTAAAAGTCAATTTAAACGGCTGTCAATACCAATTCAATTACGATATAACAAATTTGATGAAGACGGTTTCTATATACGTGAATATAGTATATCTAATGATACCATTTATCGTCTACCATTTAACATAAAAATTGAAAAGTTAACATTATTCCCAGAAGGTGCATGCAGTGAAATACATGTTAATGATAGAGAATTTAAAACATTACCGGATGGCTTCGAGTTGAAAAAACGTGAAAAACTTAGATTTAAACGATTTATAAGTACTGATAATGTTTCATGGGCCAATATAAGTGTTGAATTAATTATTACGCATCAGTAGATTTCTTATGTAATAAATAAGTGAGTATTGTGTTATATGTAAGCCAAAGACAGGTACTAAGATTGTGACTAGAACAACATCTAAAAAAGGTCAGCCAATGTTAAAAGGGGAATGTGTAGTTTGTAATACAAATAAATGTTCATTTATAAAAAAAAAAATAGGTGATGGTATTAAAGAAGATATCGCGGATGAAATACATAAACCATTAAGGCGTAATTTTCAGAGACGTAAAGTTTTAACAATAGCAATTGATGATTTATGGCAGGCTGATTTAGTTGAAATGATTACAAATCAGGATAAAGGATATAAACATATTTTGACAGTTATTGATGTATTTTCTAAATTTACATTACAATTAAAAATAAAACTGGAGAAAGTGTATCTAAAGCGTTTAAATCGATTATAGCTAACCGCAGTCCAACACATCTAGAAACTCACCGTGGACTTGAATTTTATAATAAAATCTTTCAGAAATTAATGCATGACAATAAAATTAATCATTATTCAACATACTCTGATATAAAAGCATCTGTTGCTGAACGATTTAACAGGACACTTAAAGAAAAAATGTGGAAGCGATTCACTGTAAACGGTAATTACAAATGGTTCGATTTGCTACCTAAATTAGTAGAAGAATATAACAATACTATACATAGCACGATTAAAATGATACCTGTACAAGGTTCAATGAAAGAAAATGAGAATTCTTTAAAAAAAATTTTTGCTCAAACAGTACCTACTAAACCTCCCAAGTTCCAAATAATTGACAAAGTAAGAATATCAAGGTATAAAACTATTTTTGCGAAAGGTTATACACCAAATTGGTCGAATGAAATATTTACCGTTTGTAAAAAATTATATTCTTACCCTATTACATATCATATTAAGGACTATAAAAATAAATTAATAGAAGGTTGTTTCTATGAACAAGAAATGTTTAAAACAAAGTACCCGAATGTTTTCCTAGTAGAGAAAGTAATAAGACGTAAAGGTAATAAAGTGTTTGTTAAATGGTTAGGGTTTGATAACACTCATAATACATGGATAGAAAAAGATGCTGTAATAAATTAACAAATTTATTTTGTAATAAATGGATGGTCCAGATTATTTTATATGTAGAGAATGTTTAGAGTGTGCATTTAGAAGAAATGATAAAATACCTTCTTGTGACAATTGTGGGTTCTATATAATAACTAAATCAAATAAAAAATATTTTACAAAGCCATGTAATAAAATCAAATATTTCGAAAAATTACTACGTGAACATAAATAGTTTGAAAAACAGAGTAAAATCTCTGTAAATGTATATTATTTTGATGAACAAGAAATAATATTTCCAGTATATGTAACAAAAGACAAGAAAGATCAACATATAAATTTGTTGTATATAAAGGACGATAAGAATAGTCACTATTGCTGGATAAAAAGTATTTCACGATTAGTGGGATCTCAATTATCTAAGTATGAAGGTTCAAAGTATCCCTGTGATCGATGTTTATTATTTTCTAATTCAGAGTATAAGTTAAACATTCACAAAGTTGATTGTAAAACCAAAGATTCAGTAAAAGTAATTATGCCAAGTGAAACTGAGAAAATCCAGTTTAAAAATTATAGAAATACAATGAAAGTTCTATTTGTTATATATGCAGACTTTGAATGCCTAACAAAAAAATTCAAACATGTACACCATCAAATAACAAATCATACACACATAGATATGAAAAACATGAACCTTAAGGTTTTTGTTATTATATAAAATACATACATAAAGAATATAAGCCGCCTATTGTATATAGAGGTCCTAATGCCGCAAAAGTATTTATGGATAGAATTAGACAAGAAGTAGAAGAAATTGGTAACTATTATGATGAAATTGAGGAAATGTTACCTCTTACCAATACAGAAATAGAACAATATAATACTAATAATAATTGTACTTTATGTGGGTGTAGGTATACGGAACAAAATAAAAAAGTACGCCATCATGATCATTTGACTGGAAAATATATAGCACCTCTTTGTAATACTTGTAATTTAAAATGCCAAAATCCTAAATTTGTGCCTGTATTTTTCCATAACTTGTCCGGTTACGATTCACATTTATTTATCAAAGAACTTGCTTATGTTGACCATGAAATAAATTTAATCCCATGTAATGAAGAACGGTATATAAGTTATACTAAACATACAGATGATCTACAGATTAGATTTGTGGATTCATTTAAATTTATGTCGAGTGGTTTGGAATATCTTGCAAAGAATTTAAAAAAAGAACAAAAAACATCATTGACTAAATACTTTAAAGAAGATGAGGTTGACTATGTAACTAAGAAACTAGCATATTGCTATGAATACATGGATTCATGGTCAAGATTTACAGAGACAAGTGTTCCTCCTAAATCTGAATTTTATAGCGAACTAAACGATTCAAACATAAGTGATACAGACTATGAACATGTATTAAATGTATGGAATAAATTTAATATGCAAAATCTAGGAGTCCTTCATGACTTGTATGTAAAAACAGATGTATTATTGTTGGCGGATATATTTGAGAATTTCAGATTAATATGCTACAATTTATACAAATTAGACTCAGCATGGTACTTTACAACACCTGGACTAACATGGGATGCAATGTTAAAATATTCAAAACAGGAATTAGACTTAATATCTGACTATGATATGATTTTAATGATTGAAAAAGGTATTAGAGGAGGAATAGCACAGTGTTGTAAGCGGTATGTAAAGGTTAATAATAAATACATGGAAGATTATGACCCCGCAAAATCATCTAATTATTTGAATGGGCCAGTAAAAATATTAATTTAAATCTAGCGGATGATGCAAATGAAGGATATATTGCTGAAGTTGATTTAGAATATCCCATGGAGTTACATGATTTACATAAGGATTTACCACTGGCACCCGAATCAAAAAATCCACCAGGATCTAATCAATGTAAATTACTAACTACATTGGATAACAAAAAAAGATATGTTTTACATTATAGACGCTTGAGACAATATCTAACAAAGGGAATGGTATTAAAACAGGTACACAGAGTAATAAGTTTTAGACAATCTTATTGATTAAAAAATTATATAGACTTGAATACGGAAATGAGAAAGAAAGCAAGTAGTGAATTCGAAAAGGACTTTTATAAATTAATGAATAACAGCATATTTGGAAAGTCTATGGAAAACATTAGAAAATATGTAAACATAATACTATGTCTAAATGCTAAAAAAAGTGAAAAGCTTATAAGCAAACCAAACTTCAAACATAGAAACATCTTTACTGAAAATCTTGTGGCCATACATATGAATAAAACTAAAATAACATTCAACAAACCAATGTACATTGGTTTGTCTATATTAGATATATCAAAAGAGTTTATGTATGATTTCCATTATAATGTTATGAAACAAAAATATAAGCATAATATAGAGTTACCCTATCAAGATACGGATTCCTATATTTATAAAATTATCACGGAAGACTTTTATGAAGACTAGAACATATGATAGATCACTCTGATACATCCGACTATCCTGTTGATAATAAATATAACATACCCATAGTGAACCAAAAGGTACTTGGAAAAATGAAAGATGTAAATATGGGCTCTCCAATGACAGAATTTGTTGGCTTAAAGGCAAAAATGTATGCGTTTGATGTATTAGGTAAAACAGTTCAAAAGAAGGCAAAAGGTACCAAGAAAAATGTAGTTAAGAATAATATTACTATTGACGATTATAAAAACTGTTTATTCAATAGCGAGAAGATGTCCAGAACAATGAATACTATTAGAAGTGTAAAGCATGACATTTATTACATCAATCAAAATAAGATTGCTTTGAATCCTGCCGATAATAAAAGATATATACTAGAAAAAGGGTTTGACACATTACCATGGGGTCACTATTCTATTAATAAAAATTAACGGTAGATATATTAATATTTAAATAATAAATATAAAAAATAGTTGTAGATATTTAAATTAAAAAATCTAAATACTAAATAGATATAAAAAATAATTGTAGATATTTGAATTAAAATATTTAAATAATAAATATAAAATATAATTGTAGATATTTATATTAATTATTTAAATAATAGATATAAAAAATAGTTGAAGATATTTAAATTAAAATATTTAAATAGATATATAAAAAATAATTTTAGATATTTAAATTAAAAAATTTAAATAAAATTAATGTAGTTAAGATAAAACGTTCTCATTAAAGCGACGGCTATATTTACCATTTGCCATATCTTTCTCTATATTTATGGCTAGAAAATCATATTTCTTTTTCCAACAAAAATTACAAAGATCTATAAACTTTTCTATACTCATATCCGTACCAGCGAAATCATTATATGTTCTAAATTAGTACTATCAGTAAAGTGACAAAGTATAATATAACGACAGGTGAACTGTTCTATGAATCACAAGTTTTAGGAAATAATCAGTAGATAATTATTTTTGAAAGTTAAAATTGTGTTGCTTCGCCGGGAATCGAACCCAGGTCTACCGCTTGCCGGGCGGTTGCCTTGACCACTAGGCTACGAAGCCACTATGCGAAGCCACTCAATTTTAACTTTACAAATTCATTATATTATTTTTGTATTCAATTCTCAATGTTATTACTCTTGTCATCAAGCCAGGCGGTGAAGCTATAGACTTAATAACGCGAGACGGTTAGGCCATACATGAGTAATGACGAATTGAATACCACATGTACACAAGGGTGTGTAACCAACGAAATAACGACAGGTGAACTGTTCTATGAATCACAAGTTTTAGGAAATAATCAGTAGATAATTATTTTTGAAAGTTAAAATTGTGTTGCTTCGCCGGGAATCGAACCCAGGTCTACCGCTTGCCGGGCGGTTGCCTTGACCACTAGGCTACGAAGCCACTATGCGAAGCCACTTCAATTCGTCATTACTCATGTATGGCCTAACCGTCTCGCGTTATTAAGTCTATAGCTTCACCGCCTGGCTTGATGACAAGAGTAATAACATTGAGAATTGAATACAAAAATAATATAATGAATTTGTAAAGTTAAAATTGAGTGGCTTCGCATAGTGGCTTCGTAGCCTAGTGGTCAAGGCAACCGCCCGGCAAGCGGTAGACCTGGGTTCGATTCCCGGCGAAGCAACACAATTTTAACTTTCAAAAATAATTATCTACAAAGTATAATATAGTTTGCATTATCTCTGACCATCTGTTTCGGTATGCGGCTTAATGTTTGACATGTGCATATACAACAAAGACCATAATGTCTACCTCTACTATAGTAATCTTCAAGTATTTTTATTTTTCGTGTATCAATATCATCAAATATTGCTACTGAATTAGGTTTTACATTTTCTACAGGTGTAACGTCGTCAGCATATTCAAATTTGTAAAAGCCTATACGATTTTTCAAATGACTATTCATTTCATTTACAAACTCTTCAAGATATTTGTATTTTAGTTGATGTAATGATTTTGAATAAACATATATATTTTGATATATTAAACCGTTATGCGTATCTGTTAACATTTGTAATATAATGTTTGTTTTACCACAATTTGATGGTCCACATATTATACATCTTATAGTGTTGGGGAAATATTTAAATCTATTTTGTTGCTCTTCTTCTATAGTTATATTCTCTAAACCTTTTCCTACATTTTTAATTTTAAACTCCATTTATTAGCGATTAAAAGTCTTTTACTACCGTGTTTGTCAAGCTACTATATTTTATATTTGTATCACTAACTATCAGACAGTGTACAATAGTATTTTCTGGAAACTTTTTATTAAACTGAAAGTCAATCTTTACATCTGTAATTGATTCCTTTATGGTCTCGTTTTGATATAAACAATCTATAACAAATATTGTATAGTTTTTATTAAACTCATATTTAGAAACAATAGGTGCATTAATATGTTTGTTATTAAGGAAATATGTGTATACACTACTATAGTCATTGTGGTCAGTATCTAACATTAAGTTTTCCTGTGGATAGCCATCGTTGTTTAATAATGCTTTTATAGCATGCAGGTCAATAAAATCAAATTTTGAATTATCTACAGTTACATCTGTTTCACGATTTTTAGAAATCGCTATGATAAAATATTTTGGACGTTTTGCTAGGGTAGCTACTCGCCATGTATATTTCATCACATCTTTAGGAATTGTAGGATTACATTCATAAGTCCATGAATTATAATTTATTATTTGCTGTTTGTTTGAAGCTAAATATGTCTTTTGAAAGTTTTTAAACATTGTGTATACACTACTATAGTCATTGTGGTCAGTATCTAACATTAAGTTTTCCTGTGGATAGCCATCGTTGTTTAATAATGCTTTTATATCATGCAGGTCAATAAAGTCTAATTTTGAATTATCTACAGTTACATCTGTATTAGAAAACGCCATGATAAAATATTTTGGACGTTTTGCTAGGGTTGCTACTCGCCAAGTTTATTTCATCACATCTCTAGGAATTGTAGGATTACATTCATAAGTCCATGAATTATAATTTATTATTTGCTGTTTGTTTGAAGCTATAAGATTACTAATTTCAATTTGTTTTTCCAATGTGGGAATTACTAGTGGCATACTCCAATATACTTCTGAAATATTAATTTGCAAATTGTCTTTTAATGTCACAGGTGCTAATAAACAATTTGAATCATCGGTTGCTCTAAGTAGTTGTAGTTCCTGACTGACACGTAAAATAGCTTTATTATATGTTTCAAATACACCGAAAATATTTTTTAGTGGTACAGTAATGGAAAAATATCCCTTTTCATCTAAAACATTCTCAGTGCCCCAGCCATCAAACATGTCTTGTTTATTAAAAGTAGTTAAACCTTTAATTGTTGTTGTATAACCTGGAGCAATAACTACTTCTACTTCTTTACAGGATATTAAATATTTTATTTGTGAATAGAGATGCATTATAACATTTTGAACAAATTGAATCGTTGAATAAATAACATCCTGATTGGGTACTTTAATCTCTGTAAATGTATTTGGTGTATTAATTCTACCTACTATTATAGGTAAATAATTTATATATTGGTAACGCTGGATAGGTGGTTTATGTACTCGCTCATTAATAGAATAATCAAATATTGTTGTATCCATTTAAGAATAATTTTTAGCAGTTGAAAAAGTAACGGATACGGCAGGGATTGAACCCGCGACCATCGTTTTCGCGCCGATCGCTCTAACCAACTCAGCTACGCGTAGCTGAGTTGGTTAGAGCGATCGGCGCGAAACCGATGGTCTCGGGTTCGATCTTTGCCGTATCCGTTACTTTTTCAACTGCTAAAAGATATTCTTAGCATGTACTTTAACGTGAATCCGTTGAATATAGTAATAATATAATCTCTGTATCCATTTATATAGAAAAAAATATTACATTTTTTTTTTATGTAAAGTTATTAACAAAGGTTCAGTTCTAAAGTCTATTAAATTATCATCTTGATATATTAGTTTTAATTCCAATTTATATATTTTATTTAATATTAGTGGATAATATGCCAAGTTAATAGGTTGCTCAATTATATAATAACCAGGTCTTACCTTTAGAAAAAATTCATATATTGTACTAGTTTCTGTCGAGCCGATATACCATCCTTTTGTAATATTTGATCATACTTTGATAGTCTTAACATGAAGTATATCCAAAGTGTTATCAGGCATGTGCAGAATGTTTGGCTCTAGTACCCTTTTATTAAATCCCAGCAATGGTCCTATTGAGTTATATGTTGTAAAGTCGATGGTATAAATACTTTTAATCATATTTTTTATAGTATTGTCATTTGGTTTTAATGTGAATCCTATACCCATAATTTCTTCTAGTATGTCTTTCAAGTCTTTATATCTATATGTACCATCATCAATTTTAATTGTTTTACTGACACCCTCTTTAATATAAGTAAAAGTATTATTTTTTAATTTTTCTGATACATTTGGAATAGTAAATGATGTTTTTAAACTTTTCAGACACAATTCATATCTACCATCTGATAAATCTAGTGGGGGGAAATAATTACTAATTAAAATAGATTGATTCAAATTTTTATAATTATCTAATGTGAGTGTACCCATTTATTATAAAAGAAATTATATATAAATTCTATACATAACTTTCCACAATTTGTTTCACTATATGACTGTTGTCTGTCATAATTATAATATATTTCAGCCTTATTAAAATACTTTACTAATTTTATTTCAGGGTTTACGTTTCCATAACTATCAAAATAGTAAACTTTATTATCAATTTTTATATAAGCTACCCAGTGAGAATCTGGTCCCGAATTAGAGTCTAAATTAACTATACCTAATTCATTCTTGTTAATTAGTTTAGGCAAAGTGTCATCCATAAATACACCTCTAAAATATGGAAGTCTTAACTCTTTAGCATATTTCAATATTTCTATATTCGACAATGGTCTCTCTGGTATCAATTTTTTTTATTTTTCCTCCACGTTTCTGTTTATTATATGCAGGATCGCCTATATACATCCCATTACCAAAAACCTTCTCGCCTACCTCTTTACCTGCTTGCAACATTGCACCTCTTCCTAGAGCGGCTAATGCACCTTTAATTGAAGGCCATTACAGCTGGAATTGCGAATGGAAGAAAGCCGCCATTTTTTACAGAAATATCAGATAATGCACCGCCTAATTTTATAGATGATCCTTTTATTATTGGTGCTGAATTAGAAATTTGTAATGCCGCCATTAACATTGTGACAGGAATAGGTATTTTTGATGGAGTACTTATTTTTTTTATCTGAGATGCAGATAATTTTATAGTAGCTCCTACTCCTTCCTGTTTAGCTATTTGAATTTTATTTACTAGACTTTTACTCAATATTTCTGCCATTTCAATTGATTTATTAGTACAAAAATTAAGACCCATTCCCAATTTACGTTTCGCTTTCATTATACTTGTAACTAATCGATCAGCTATTTTTACTTTCTTATACGCAGTATATGTAAGTATTGTAATCATGAAAAATTTCGAACTAGAGATTTTAACGGAAATATACGTTTTGACCTTTTCTGAATCGATTCCAACTATTTTTGGAATGACCTCCGTCTGTGTATGTGTGTGTGTGTGTGTGTCTGTGTGTGTGTGTGTGTGAGCGCTCTACAGTCCAAACGGCCAAAGGTAAAATTATGAAATTTTAAATTTAAGATTTGTATGTGCCTGGCACAAAAATCTCTTATTTTTGAAAACAATATTCCAACCGGAAGTGCATGTTTACTCTAGTAATTTTTTGCAGCTTCTACAATTACTCAAAAAAGGTTACAGTTACAGAAAATTTTTGTGAACAAAAATTAATGATATTTATATTTAACACAACTTTTGTTTGAATATTTTTTCAAAAAAAAAGTACTGGTTTCAAAATAAATTTCTGCTTATTATATATAAAGTTACATAAATCGTATCATCTACACCTGTCAATTGTTTAACAAAATAGACTTAAAGAATTTGAAGTTTGACATTTAATATTTATTCTAAGAAACATATTTAGTGTAAAAGCGATCTAAAGGTTAGAACAAATATTATAAATTAGAAAAATAATGTTACTACGATATGGTTTAACCCATATGCGGATAAGAAAGTTTGGTGCATGACACTGCAGACATTTTCTTTAAAACTTGCATTTTTATCTAATACTCTATTCCATGCTTTATTTTCTAATATATAATTAGCTTTATTTCTGTTGTATACATCTGTATATTTAGAATAAGCTATATCATGTTCTGGGCAAGCTTCATCTAATCCGTTAACTCCTTTATCACCTCTTGCTAATCGCTTTTCTAACTTGGTAATTTATTTATTAAACTATTTACAAATCCAGATCCTTCTTTTTTCCTCATTTATAATGATACATTTTCTCGTTCTAAATGAAAGATTATCTTGAAAAACGTAAATATGTTTACGGCAAATCAAAACATTATAGTAAAATTAATCTAGGTATGCATTTGGACGAAGTTTTATTTACAGGTTTACAGTTTATCAGCGATAGCAATGCCCTTATTATCATATATCACTGTCGGGTCACCTTTACTTATGTTTGTCTCTGAACTCTTAAATATAAAAGAAAAAATGATTGAATTCAAGAAATGCTATGATTTTTATAATAATTTACCATTAACATTTAAATCTGGTGAAATATTAGAGGCTCAAATATTTATTAAGGAACGCGAGTTTATTAAAAATATTAATTACTTTTGCGTTGAGAAATATTTAAAAGTGTCATGCACCGAGCTTTCTTATCCGCATATGGGTTAAACCATATCGTAGTTACATTATTTTTCTAATTTATAATATTTGTTCTAACCTTTAGATCGCTTTTACACTAAATATGTTTCTTAGAATAAATATTAAATGTCAAACTTCAAATTATTTAAGTCTATTTTGTTAAACAATTGACAGGCGCAGATGATACGATTTATGTAACAATATATATAATAAGCAGAAATTTATTTTGAAACCAGTCCTTTTTTTGGAAAAAAGATTCAAACAAAAGTTGTGCTAAATATAAATATTATTAATTTTCTGTAACTGTAACCATTTTTGAGTAATTGCAGAAACTGCAAAAAATGACTAGGGTAAACATGCACTTCCGGTCGGAATATGGTTTTCAAAAATAGGAGGATTTCGTGCCAGGCACATACAAATCTTAAGTTTAAAATTTCATAATTTTACCTTTAGCTGTTTGGGCTGTAGAGCGCTCACACACACACACACACACACACACAGACACACACACACACACACAGACGGACGTCATTCCAAAAATAGTCGGAATCGATTCAGGGAAGGTCAAAACGTATATTTCCGTTAAAATCTCTAGTTCGAAATTTTTCATGATTACAATACTTACTTATACTGCGTATAAGAATGTAAAAAGTTGAACGGTTATGATGCAATGTGTAGTGTTCTAGATAATTCTGTATTAGATGCCTTTGCAGCGTGAACATATACAAAAATCGTGGCAGAATATTACTAGTATATTAGAAATAAAGTGCTTAATGACAACTTCAAGTATGTATTATTAATTATTAATTTATATATTTAATATATTTAAATATGTATATATGTTATATGTTATATGTATTTATAAACTTATATATTTATATAGTTAAATATTTATATAGTTTTATATTTTATATATGTATATAGTTATATATTTTTAAAGTTATATTTTTATATATTTAAATAGTTATATATTTTATATTTCTATATTTAATATATTTGATATATTTATAGTCTAATTTTATATAAATTTCCAGTACTCAACGAGATACCACCTTGGAAACAGAATGATGTAATAACTGAGGAGGTCTCCCTACCACATTAGTTCAATGACGTAATCCTACCGCGGTGATACTTATTTATATTTATATTATGTTGAATAATTTTATTTTACATTTATATTTTCTGTAAAACATTTCTTGTATATATATTCAACTAGTACTATGTGTATGAACTTTTATATTTCTTGTATGTATTCAACTATGTGTATGTTTATTAAATTTTATATTTTATGTAAGACATTTCTTATATTTAACTTTCATGTGCATTTATAATAAAACATTTTTGAGGTCAAATTTATTTTCTTTAAATAAATTCTATATCATTTTTACGAAATATTTTAAACTATGACGATTGCTCACCACCCTTCCAAATTAAATTATTATCATCATTTGTTTGTTATATTTAATTCTATTTACATAATTTATATATTTATTTTGTTTAAACAAATTCAATATTTATTTTTTATATTTTTTTATTTTTAACTATTTGTTTAAACAAATTCTATATCATACCGTTATATTTTAAACTAGGAGGATTACTGTTCAACACTTCAATACTTGGTATAAATCTATTATAATGTTCAGGTAATGTACCTTAAAATTCTCTATACCAACTATTATTTGCTCACCATACTTTCCTTCAATTATCTCAAAATATTCGATTTTATACGTTTTGTTCTCCAACTCTGACAATTTTCGAAATTGTGAATTACTACTATTTAGCATACTCGCTAATTCGTTTTTATTCTCCATTTATTAGGGAAAAAATTTGTCTATACGTTCAGGTTTGTCAATTTACACTTTTTGTACATTTTACTAAAAATAGGGCAAAAGTACTCTTTTATGGGCACTCTTCACGGTTTTTCTAGCAAAAAACGGGGTACGTTCAGGTTTTTTTTGTGTTCGAACGCTCAATTATACACTACTAATTTTAACTAGGACACTGCTCAAAACTATGTTCGAGAGTGAGCCTATTGTTACAAGTGGAGCAGAGCGGTGATTTTTTCTCCTAGTAACAGATGCAAGTGTGTGAGACATGTATGGCCTATTATCAGACGAGAGATGACCACTTGCTCACAACTTGTTAAGCGGAGTGGTGCCACCCACCGCTCCACTGTCACCTTTACACGTCGTAATTTACTAGGAGATGTATTCCACTTGCAACGGCGAGTCCCTATCGGCTCCCAATTTTTTGGAGGCAATACACTTGATAGCAGTCAATGACATTCGGCACTACGCAGAAACAGTGTTGATTTGTTTCTGCCATTAAAGACGACGGTCGAGAGTTATGTCCAAAAACTTCACCTCATCCATTATCCACACTGGTCTAAGGTAAAGTGATACAACAGGATAGTTGCCTGCTTTACGTAGTTGACAGAAGTCGATAGAACAGGATTTCTCCACAGAGAAACGAAAACCTCGGTAGGATGCAGCCAAAGAAACTAAGTAAACAACCTGCTGTAAACTCTCTTGACAGAGAGCAAGAGATTGGTATGAGGTGAAGTTCGTGAGGCTATCTACATACAGACAATAATCAACAGTATTCGGCAGTTTAGACACAAAAAATCGAAAGTCGGTTGAGAAATTCTACTATTCTGAGTTTAAATAGGGTTGGTAAATGACGATACACTGCGTAAGCAATAACATCATACCCAACAGAAGTATTGGCTGTGCGACTATGTGCAAATTCAAATTCTGCTAGAGTAAATATTGAATTGTGAATCTCAGAATTATCACACTCTAAGTTTAGGGGAACCTCTTCAGCCGTTTTTGAGCGCAAAGAATAGAGCAAGTAATTATCCGAGTGACTAACAGACTCAAACTAGTTTGATAGAATATCACAAATATCAGCTCTGGCAGTGTGTATCTAACCATTGGCCTGCAGCATTGGAATATTGGACCATATCTTGTCACCGTTCATATACCTGATTTTCTTCCAAAGCAGAGTTTGGTCGAAATCAGTACCAATAGAAGAAATAAATCCGCGCCAAGACTCAGTTTTAGACTGAAGAATCGAACGCTGGGATAGCGCACGGGCTTTTTTGAAAGCAATTTTGTTTAAAAGTGTCGGATTTCTCCGGTACACTTTTATTGTGCGCTTTTAAGAACGTATAGCGGAAGCAACGTCTTCATTCCACCAAGAAACAGACATCTTTCTGAGACAAGCAGAGGATTTCGGAATTGATAACGATGCGGAATGCAGAATAGAATCGTTTAGATTTTGAAACTCGATATTTAAATCTGGTGACGGTTCGGGAAGCCTAAGGTTGTTGGCGAAAGATAGCCAAAAGGCCAGATCAAATAACCATCTTCGTGCTGTTTGTTGTGCAACAGAAACAGTATTTGTTAGAAACGACACAAAAATAGGAAAATGGTCACTGTAATGGACATCGTCAACTACCTGATAATGAAGATGGGCAGTTACAGTAGGGCTAGAAATAGACCAGTCGATTGCCGCAAAACTTCTTGATCTCATATTCATAAACGTGGCTGTGCCAGTGTTGAGAAGCGTGACATCATTGTTGTCCAAGATGCTTTCGACCTTTCAACCGCGGGCATCTGTGCTTACAGAACCCCAGAGTATGTTGTAGGTAGGTAGGTAGGATTACATTTTAAAGGTGTTTCAGCCTCTTAGTCTTTTCACGCCATAAACCTATGTTATGAAATAAACTAACATTTTAAATATATGTTGTGTAAAAATAAAATTGTAAACATAAAATTGATTAAATGTAAAATATTAATAAAGAGGATAAGAAATGTATATATAAATAAATAAAATGTACAGGTTTAAAATTGTAAAAATAAATGATATTGTAAAATATTATTGAGTGCTATAAAAAATACGTCTATAAATAAAATTAAGGATAAAGCTAGCACTTTTAAATAAAGGCAAATTGACCTGTTTACTTGAGGAACAGGACGACCCTGTCAATGAGTGTCAAATGATCACCAAGGGACTGCGGCAGGTCAAGTGACAGACCCGCCCTGTTTCGCTGCTCGGTAAACTGGTAGCTCTCCAACAAAACGTGCGCCACTGTCAAAGCAGTGTCACACGATTCGCACATCGGAGCCTCCTCACGTCGCTGAAGATGGCCATGCGTCGACCAGGTGTGCCCTATCCGGAGTCCCGCCACAGCGACCCCCTCCTTTCGGGATGTCCCATGGGAAGAATCCCATGTCTTCACGTTCTGCTTAACATTCTTGAGCTTATTTTGTTCAATGTGACTCCACCTTCCTTGCCAATGACTTATGATCAGATACTTGAAATGACGCTTGAGGTCATCAGCAAGAATCCGATCAAAATCAACGGTGGCCGTGGACAAAGCATCAGCTGCTTCATTCTCGCGAATACCAACATTGCTCGGTACCCAAATAAAGCGCATGATATACCCTTTTGACGATAATGTCATCAAGGGTGCTGGTATCTGCTTCAAGCGGGGATGTTTAGAGTACAAAGATTCAATCACTTTCAAAGCGCTCATCGAGTCCGACACAATAACGAAAGAATTACGAGCGAGTCTGCAAATATAGAGAAGTGCTTGGTAAAGTGTATACAGCTGTGCCGTGTATACGGACGAGAGTTTGTGAAGTCGAAAAGCACATGCACCTCTTGCCGATATAAAAGCACATGCAACTCTGCCGTTGCTCTTCGAACCGTCGGTGTAAATGCGAATCCATCGTCGATAGTTGACATTGATTCGAGCAAACTCACGTTGGAACAGAATGGGTGGAGTAGCAGATCGATCTAACATTGAAAGCGCATAGTTGGTATTCGGACGGGAGAATGTCCAAGGAGGAAAGGAGCTGAAAGAAGTGTCTGGGGTTGAAGATGGTTCAAAATTAACTTCTCCAAAAATGTTGCGAGGTCTGAGAGAGAAGGAACCCACCGAACGAGCCCTTCTGTCATAAATCTCCGCATACTGCTGACCCTTTCCGCACACTGTAAACAAGAATCTGTATACTTTTCTTTCTTGTTTTATTCACTCCAGACCCCGTTTGTATCCCGGGTGAGCTCGTCATGTAACTTACGTAGAAGATTGAATCTCGCCATAGTAGGTACATACAATATGTCACCTAAAAGCGTCTTCCTACACAACCGCTCATTGAATTGTTTGAATTTCTCACTCAAGCTTGTGTCCGCAACGCCCTGTTGGAATTTATTTACGATTTGCTGCGCCTTATCGTTCAGTCAGAAACCAATCAGCCTCCGAGATTGCAACCATGTTTACAGTTACGGGATAACGAGTCAGCGCATTGACATATTGCATTTTACTGCCCGGACGATACTCCATTTCCATGTCGTGTTCTTGTAGCACCAACCACCATCTTACCACTCTTGGTACCTGATCGTGTTTCAACATAGTTGCCCGAGCAACGTAACAATCTGTAACCATTTTAAAATGTACTCCAATCAAATACACCCTAAATCGCTTCACGGCTTCAACCACCGCCAAAGTTTCTAGTTCATAGTTGTGGTATACTTGCTCACAACGGCTAGTCGTTCTGCTTAAGTATGAAACCGGCCGCAAATCTCCCGTAGTTTGCTGTTGCAATAGAATTCCACCCGATCCGTATTTACAAGCGTCTGTTTGCAACGCTGTGGCCGCCTCGCTTCGATATATTGCTAAAATAGGATGATTCGTCAGTCGTTCTTTCAGCGTGTCGAACGCTGTTTGCTGTTCGTTTCCCCAACGCCACTCCACATCTTTCTTTGTCAGTTGCGTAAGAGGTCTAGACAACTCGGTAAAATTCTTCAAGTACTTTCGAAAGTAGGTGGCCAACCCTACAAATTGTCTTTTGTTATGTACACTTGTTGGAGTAGGAAATCCTAGAACCGCCTTGATTTTCTTAGGTCCTGCTCGTACACGACCAGAAGAAACCTCATGACCTAAATAGTTTAAGTCCATCTGTAAGAAACTACATTTTGTTGAAATCAATTTCAGCCCCCGCCTGTTTGATTAGCGTCAGAACTCGTTCCAGTTTCACCAAACCTTCGTCAATGGTTACCGATGGTATGAGAATGTCGTCCATGCATGCCAAAACAGTCTCATGTTGTACACCACGCAACATTTTGTTTACAATACGCTGAAATAACTACGGTGCCTTCGCTAAGCCGAAAGGAACTCTGACGTACTCGTATTCTCCATCTGGAGTTATGGACGCTGTTTTTGTGATTGACCCTTCATGCATTGGCACCTGATGATAACCTTGAACCAAGTCCAGTGTACTAAAGTAGAAACTGCCCGACAGCTTGTCCAGTTGATCACTGATAAGTGGCAGTGGATATCTTTCTTTCACCGTGATACGATTTAGTGCCCGAAAATCCACGCGCAATCTAACATCGCCACTCTTCTTTGGTACAAGAATGATTGGGCTCGCATATTCGGAGTTAGATTCTCTGATAACTTCACTCGTTATCAGCTGTTGGATCTTCTTACGAAGTACTGCCCGATTTGAATATGCCAATCGATATGGCCTATAGTAGATGGGTTTGTGTGTGGTAACTTCGATCTTCATATCACCTATCTGGGTCAATCCTAAATCTGCTTTATGTTTCGGGAAACACATCGACCACTTTCGCAGAAGCTTCACTAACTTATCCGTATATACATCACCAATTTCGCCGATTGTCATTACATATACATCCACGCATTCATTCGAATTAATATAAATAGTGCTCACCTTGGAAGTATTTTCAAAGGAAGATGTCACCTTCAATCTTGCTAGAACGCGTCCCACCTACAAGGTGATGGTTTGTACGCCCAATGTAGCAACCGCTTAAGTTGCAACCCCTTCGCATGGAAGCAGTTCAAAACTGGTCAATATCACTATCATTCTATTCTCCTGGAAGACTTGCGGACCGAATATCATCCGGTCTTTGGGATTGCCGCCATCGATATTGATGCCCGCTAACTTTACTTCAGCTCCTACGAACTGTGTGGTTTCTCGGAGCAGAAAGTTAACTTTGGAATATACCTCCTCCAACGTTATGTGGAGGATATGATCCCCCACGTCTTCCTTGATAAGGACCGCTCGCCCAATCCAGATTACCAGTGATACGCCCTCTTCCAGGACGGGGAGCCACAGGATTACATCCACGCCCAATAACTCGCAGTCCGTCACCATTGCCGTAACAGCCTAATTTTCTCCATCCAGCGTTAGCTCGAAAGAGATTTAGCTAACGCCTAGGTCGTACCACCACCGAAACCTTTCAACACGATATTGGTCGCCCTTTCTCTCAGTGCCAGTCTAGACGTACTGTGACGCTATCTGGCCTGGTGTGGCCCACGTAACAATGTCCCCCATTCGTGTGTGCTGGTTGCCTGGTGCTCGGGCGTCTTCAGCGGATACGGCTTTACGGTCGCACTTACTAGAGGGGTTGCCGGGGATAGCTGCAGTGGGAAGGTTCAGGGTTGTTGAAAGAAAACTTGCGATTTATTTATCTCGTGGCTTTTATTTATCCCTTGGTTTCACTCCAAAGAAAATACAGAGGACTCTGTCGGTGCCGGTGACGGAGTATGGTCGAAGTTATGGCTAAAATCCCGACATGGCACGGGCCGGTAACATGTCCGCTAGTTGGGAGCGGTGTAGTATTTGCCCTAGAGACTAAATAGAACAAAACTCGCGAACCGGTAAAATTACCGGTTGGTGAAACGGCCGGTAATCGCGTCTAGTTACCGCTAGGAGAGCCACAGCTGCCGCTAGACAGGGGAAAAGTAACGCGAAGCTACGGGAGCGAGAGTATCGCGAACCGGTACAAAGAACGGTTGATAAAATCGGTCGGAAACTACACCTAGCTACTGCCAGGAGAACCACGGCTGCTGCTAGGCACGGTAAAAGTAACGCGGAGTTACGCGAACGAGAATATCACGAACCGGTAAAGAACGGTTAATAAAAACGGTCGGAAACTACACCTAGCTACTGCCAGGAGAACCACGGCTGCTGCTAGGCACGGTAAAAGTAACGCGGAGTTACGCGAACGAGAATATCGCGAACCGGTAAAGAACGGTTAATAAAAACGGTCGGAAACTACACCTATCTACTTCCAGGAGAACCACGGCTGCTGCTAGGCGCAGTAAAAGTAACGCGGAGTTACGCGAACGAGAATATCGCGAACCGGTAAAAAACGGTTAATAAAAACGGTCGGAAACTACACCTAGCTACTGCCAGGAGAACCACGGCTGCTGCTAGGCACGGTAAAAGTAACGCGAAGCCACGCGAATGAAAATATCGCGAACCGGTAAAAGAACGGTTGATAAAAACGGTCGGAAACTACACCTAGCTACTGCCAGGAGAACCACGGCTGCCGCTAGGCGTGAAAAGAACGGAAAGAAACGGTGTGGATGACGTACGCAAACGTCTCGTACTCACCACGCGGTTTGTAAACCTCTGTGTCGACCAGGAAAACCACGGTCAAGACAATCTCGGCAAAATCTCGAAGCACTATGTATCGACCAGGAAAGCCACGGTACAGATACTCGGTGTAGAGTGAGTTTACGCTTCAACTAGGGCCTGTATATATACTAGGCTGCTAATTAAACATTTCGAGGCTTGCAAAGAAACCTGCCTCGATCTGAAAATAAAATAAAACTTGGATCGTTCGCAGCCAAGAATCGAACCCCGGACCTCTAGAACGGTAGTCAAGCACCTTAGCCCCGTAGCCATGGTGCTTGCTGTATAAATGACCATAACTTCGTCACATCCCTCCCTTACTTAACTAAAGAAAGCGGCTGTGTAACTAACTGTGTACTTATTTATAATGAAAAAACCATAACAAAAAATAAAAATACAAAAAAAAACATAACAAAAATAAATGTATCCAAAACCTTAAATTATAACTATACTAGGGGGCGTTGCATGACGGGGACGCCTTCTTCTTCCTCATGCGTCTCCTTGCGGTTCGGGGTGCGGTCGGGTCCATGACCGTGACGTACTTCAGGCCACCTCCTGGGGCTGGCATCAGTACGCGTCTCCGGCGGGTGGCAGACTGCGGGTTCGTGGCGGGGGGTTCGGTTGGCAGCAGAATCGGTGGCTGGGCCTCTTAGGGGGTGCGCGGGTCGGAAGCGGGGTCATGCCACGTAGTGAGGCTAGGGGGGACGCGATGGAGGATGCGTCCAGCCGCAAATAGTCCTCCGGGTTTGATGGCATTACCGCCACCAGCGGAGGTCTGTGGTGAGGCGGGGTGGCTGGTAGTGGTGAGATTGGTGCCGGCGTTGGGCTCCAATGGCAGAGCAGCACCGCCTTCTTGGTTGGCACTGGCTGCTGGGCGACCCAGCGCATCGGCGCCATTCGTCGAGGCGTCCTTGGCGGTGACCATGGAGGCCCCCAGGGTCTCGGTGGTGTTTTGGGATCGTCCAGCGGGCATTTCCACACCAGGCAGGCATTCAGGAGCACCCTCTCGCTTGGTTTTATGGGTGAAAGTAACTCCATCAGGGGTTGTGTCTGTAAATGCAGGTTTCAAGTCTTAAACATGTATGTTGGCTAAGTTTTTGCCATTTTTATTGCGGAGATTATAGGTCTGGTAGGACACGCGCTTGTGAATGGTCCACGGTCCGGAGTACTTGGGACAGAGTTTGGCGGCAACACTCTTGCTTGCGGATGAAAGCGGGTGTTCACGTCGCATGACTTTGTCGCCTTTATCGAACGTGAGAGTTCGGTTCCTCAAGTTATAGTGGGTGCTTTGATTGGTGGCCGCATGAGCTATATTTATGCGCGCCAGCTCCTGTACGTCTTTGAGTGCTTGCAGGCGGTTGAGATGTTCCTCGGATAATTGCGGTTCGTCGGTACCCTCCGTCGTTGTGCTGCCAAGCACTCCCGTAGGTAGGGTTGGCTCTCGTCCGAAGTTTAAATAGGCGGTGGAGTATCCAGTGGAACTGTGTCGGCTGGTGTTGATTGCCAGCATGAATTATGGGATCAGCGCATCCCATTGCCGTTGGTTGGTTTGGCAGAATTGTGCTAGCATCGGCTATAGAACCCGGTTCACCCTCTCAACCGGATTTGCTTGTGGCGTATATGGCGGGATTCGGTGATGGTGGATATTGTATTCTTGTAATATATTGCGCACTGTTTTGTTGTCGTACTCCTTGCCGTTATCGGAGATCATGGTCTTCGGGCAGCCATACCGACATAGAATCAACTCGCGAAGTGCAAGGATGATCGCCGCGCCGTTGGCTTTCCTTAAGGGCCGACACTCAATCCACTTCGTTAGCCTGTCTTGGAATACGACGACGTATTCGAATCCACGGCTGGACCTGGGCAATGGTCCTATGATGTCCGTTGCGACCGTTTCCCAAGGCTGACTTACTTTCGGGGGTCCCATTTTACCAGCCAAGCTTTGTTGGTCGGTTTTGAACTCTTGGCAGCTCGGGCACTGGCGAACGTACTTGGTCGCCTCGCGGTACATGCCTGGCCAGTAGTAACGGAGCGCCAATCGTGCAATTGTCTTGGCAATGCCTAGGTGTCCAGCTTCTGGGCGGTCATGATTTTCCATCAGAATTTGCTTCCTTTGCTCCGTAGCAACATACAGTTTCCACTCTCGCTGTGGTTCGGTTTCGGAAAGATCAGCGGGGTCCCAGAACCGACGGTGAAGTCTCCCCTCACGGATACTGTAATCTCGGTAGATTTGTGGATGCTCGGTGACACCTTGCATCATCCTCTTATACCAGAGGCATCTGGTTGGTTCGAGGGAGCTGATCTCTGGTAGGGGTTTGCGGCTTAACATGTCGGCCATATAATTTTGACTACCCTTTCGATAGATTGTGTCGAAATCGTATTGCTGTAGCGTGACGGCCCATCGTGCCAACCGACCAGTGGCTTCTCTGAGTAAACCTAGGTATCGCAGGGCCTGGTGATCTGTCACCACTGTGAATCGGTAGCCTTCTAAATACCCGCGTAATTTTTTAATTGCCCACACTATGGCCAAACACTCTTTTTCAATCGTTGAATAATTTTTTTCGGCGGCGGAGAGTGTACGACTTATGTAGGCAATAGCACGCGGTTCGCTTAAGTCTCCCTGGACCAGCGACGCTCCAATGCCTTTGTCGGAAGCATCCGTCTGCAAGAGGAAGGGTTCCTCGAAGTTCGGGCATGTTAATATTGGGGCGGATGTAAGTGACCTCTTGAGTTGGTCATAGGCCTGAGTTTGTTCAGGCCCCCAATTCCATTTCTGTCCCTTCCGCAATAATGACGTTAAGGGCGTCACTTTATGTGAGAATTGATGTATGAAGCGGCGGTACCAGGATGCGGCTCCCAGTAATTGCCTGAGCTCTCGTACTGTCTCTGGTGGGGTCATCTTGACAATGGCGTCCACTTTGTCCGGATCGGTTTGGATTCCTTTTCCGGTGACTACGTGACCCGGGTATTTGATAGATTGTGCGCCAAACTGACATTTCTCCGGATTGATTTTTAGGTTGGCATCTCTCAGTCGTTGGAAGATTTCGCGCAGATGCTGAATGTGCTCTTCTAGACTGATACTGATGACGACAATATCATCCAAGTACGCAAATGCATGGGGTTCCATTTTAGCGCCGATGACGGTGTCCAAGAGCCTCTGGAACGTGGCAGGCGCCGCGTGGAGTCCGAAGGGCATTACTTTGAACTGGTACAGGCCCTTCCCTGGCACTGTAAATGCGGCTAGTGGTTTGCTACTTTCGGTGAGGGCTACTTGCCAGTAGCCGTCCTTTAGATCGATCGTCGAAAAATATTTGGCGGGTCGCAGTTTGTCAAGTATCGTGGATATATATGGCAGCGGGTACGCATCTTTTTCGGATACTTTATTTAGTTGGAGAAAATCAATGCAGAACCTTGGTCTGCCGTCCTTTTTGCGTACGATTACCGCGGGTGAGCTCCATGGACTACAGGATTTCTCGATGATGCCGTTTTTTAGCATTGTATCCACTTCTTCATTAATTATCTGCTGCATTATGGGGTTCCGTGATAAGTATCGTTGTTTAATTGGTGTTGGATTCGTCAATTTTATCTCATGCTTTACGACCGGAGTTACTCCTTTGAGATGTGCGAATTTTGGCAGTTCCTCCGCTAGAAAGTCGGACAGACTTGATGTGGGGTCTCTTGATGTCTGCATCGCACATAGGCTGGAATTGATTGAAGGGAGGTGTACAAAGACTTTGTTTTGCGTGATGTCTATCGTTACGTTGAATGCCCGTAGTGCATCCATCCCTAAGATTACTGGGTTTGTAAGGCCTGGCAAACTCTGAAACGGGAGAGGTTTCCAGATTCCTTCGATAATGCAACCTAGTGTCAACGTTCCTTTCGTTGGTACTGTTGTGCCATCTGCTAGTCTCACTTTTTGCGGGTCGGTTGGTTCCCAGGTTGTGTGGCGGTCTATTAATTTTGCAGCGAGGTTGTCGTTGACATAGGAGTAGCTAGCGCCGGTATCAAGTAGTGCCCTTAATTTTCTCCCCTTCAGAACGATGTCCAGGAAAAGACGGCTGTCTGATGATACGTTTTCCTTGATGACGGGTAGATCGCTAGTCTCTTCCCCTCGGGTGTTAAAGGGCGGTGAGGTTAAAGTGAGTTGCCCTTGCCCCTTCGTTTGGCAACTCACTTCTCGTTTCCCGCCTTTGCTTTCTCGCACCCGCAGTCTCGGGTCAACACCCCCTGTCTCTGACAGCGCCAACAAAACATTTTTGGTTTGTTGCGGCGGGTGGTGCGAAAGTGACCGTGCTCTCCACATCTCCAGCAGAGTACCGATGCATCGGTGGTTGACGGAGTGCTTGGTATTGGTGTGGTGGAGACCATAACGTGGAGGTGTGTTGTTGGCCCTTGTGGCTTCAATTCTTTTTGAAGGCGTTCGAATTCCTCCATTTCTCGAATGAGGCCCCGGATATCGTTTATATCGCGACGGCGGATGTATTGGCGGTATTCCGGCAGCAGATTGCCGTAAATACGGAACAACTCCTGCTCTGGATTCAGTGCTCCATACCGTCGTATCAGCGTCTGAATATCTGTCAGGTAATCGCGACCCCTTTCACCCGGCTTCTGTTTCCTGCGATTTATCTCTTCTTCTAATCGTAACAGCTGGTCTGTGCCGACATAGAAGTCCTTGAATTCTTCAACGAAATCTTGCCAGTTTCTCCAATGAATGCGGTTATTTCTGATCCACTGTAGTGGCGTGCCTCGGAACAGTTCATGCAGGGCGGTTAGGAGTAGGTTGTCACTAACGCTGTAGCTCGCCCTTAACTCTTCCACTCGCTCCAAGAAGGAGACGGGGTCTGTTTTTCCATCGAACTGTACGTTCCATTTGCGCACCCTTTCGCAAACGTGTACCGGGTTTTCAGTCCATGCCAACGGATACTGT
The DNA here is from genome assembly GCA_944738965.1 of Nebria brevicollis. Lineage (NCBI taxonomy): Eukaryota > Metazoa > Arthropoda > Insecta > Coleoptera > Carabidae > Nebria > Nebria brevicollis. Next base: position 8,418,483 of record OX122898.1, on the reverse strand, counting down.
CGCGGTGCCGTTTCCTGGTCATCCGCTTCTACTTTGTCGGCTTTGGTGGGCTCTTTAGTTGTTTGCGGCTCGGCCAGTTGTCGTAACGGTTGATAAAAACGGTCGGAAACCACGGCTGCTGCTAGGCACGGTAAAAGTAACGCGGAGTTACGCGAACGAGAATATCGCGAACCGGTAAAGAACGGTTAATAAAAACGGTCGGAAACTACACCTAGCTACTGCCAGGAGAACCACGGCTGCTTCTAGGCACGGTAAAAGTAACGCGGAGTTACGCGAACGAGAATATCGCGAACCGGTAAAGAACGGTTAATAAAAACGGTGGGAAACTACACCTAGCTACTGCCAGGAGAACCACGGCTGCTGCTAGGCACAGTAAAAGTAACGCGGAGTTACGCGAACGAGAATATCGCGAACCGGTAAAGAACGGTTAATAAAAACGGTCGGAAACTACACCCAGCTACTGCCAGGAGAACCACGGCTGCTGCTAGGCACGGTAAAAGTAACGCGAAGCCACGCGAATGAAAATATCGCGAACCGGTAAAAGAACGGTTGATAAAAACGGTCGGAAACTACACCTAGCTACTGCCAGGATAACCACGGCTGCCGCTAGGCGTGAAAAGAACGGAAAGAAACGGTGTGGATGACGTACGCAAACGTCTCGTACTCACCACGCGGTTTGTAAACCTCGGTGTCGACCAGGAAAACCACGGTCAAGACAATCTCGGCAAAATCTCGAAGCACTATGTATCGACCAGGAAAGCCACGGTACAGATACTCGGTGTAGAGTGAGTTTACGCTTCAACTAGGGCCTGTATATATACTAGGCTGCTAATTAAACGTTTCGAGGCTCGCAAAGAAACCTGCCTCGATCTGAAAATAAAATAAAACTTGGATCGTTCGCAGCCAAGAATCGAACCCCGGACCTCTAGAACGGTAGTCAAGCACCTTAGCCCCGTAGCCATGGTGCTTGCTGTATAAATGACCATAACTTCGTCACAGTACATTCGACACTGACGAGATTCTGCTCACACCCAGTATCGAGGTATACCCGCACAATGTCACCATTCCTCGTCTTGGCCAGTCATTTGAAAAAATTGGCAAAATTAGATATTAGACTTACCTTTCTCTCATGTTGCCCTATCGATGCTGCTTGATTTGTAGCCTCCTACGGCCGTATTGTCTGCGCCCCCGGACAATGGATCACCAAATGACCACTGCGCCGACCACGACTACATCGATCAATTCTTGGTTTAGGGCAATCACGACTAAGATGGTTTGCTAATTCTTGGCAGTTGAAGCACCAGATGAATCTTGAGACCTGTACCGTGTTATGCCCTTCCGGCTTCTCCGCCGTTGCTGTTCGTTTCTGGAATTTATATCCAGACGGCGCAACATTCAGCTCATCTAGTCGTTTGCTGCCCGTCGGCTTCGTCTTATACTCATAGAGTCCTACCAGATAGCGCGAATGAAAATCTTGAGGAGTTTGGCAATTCGATGCGCATGCTCCAGCGCGCAACTCCTCGGGAAGTCCCCGGATTATCATAGAAACTGCCGTTTCATTGGTAATTTTATTACGCACGCGCATTTCGAGCTTCGCGTGGAAGTAACGCGTCATGGGCTCTGTCGATTGTTTGTATCGTGCCATTTGCTCTTCCGTAAGCGTCGCGTAGTCATATTGCCGTGAAAATACCAGTCGGAGAGACTCTTTCCATTCCACCCACGACAAGTCTTAAGCTTGGAGACGGCTGAACCAAGCCCGCGCAGCGCCTCTAAGCTTTACTTGCATGAAGCACGCTCGGACCACCCGTGTATTTCTCCTAGCTGATCAATCTTTGTCAGCCATCGCTCGACATAATTGTCCTTGTTGTCTGGTTCGAAAGGATCCAGAATGTCACCACATATGCGTGAACTCGGTCTGGCGCACTCAACGGTACAGTGATCAACGTTCCGCAATGTTTAGGTGCGTACGTCGTCTACCGGTGTTAATTCTTACGCCGTCTCTGCATTCGCCGTTTCCACGCCGACTACATGCTTGCTGAAAGCTAGAGCTGCCTGCTCTCTCACGACCTTGTCAATTGTCTTCAACAACCCGCCTTTTAATAATTTCTCAACAAGAACACGCCTTGTCGTCGTCGCTCTTGTCTTCTGCTTCACTATCGGATGCATTATCCGCACGCCACTGGCGATTGGATATCTGACGAATTGCCATCTTCCGCACAAACTAGTACAACCTAATTCCGTTGCGTTACACCGCACACCGCACGTCCCGCGAACGCCCCTATGTGCGCATGCACTCTCACACACAGATCACGCCACCCGGACGTGGTCAGTACTTTATCCCACTTCTGAAAAAGTTCCCTGATTTTATTTAAATTAACAGCTTTCCGCTTTTATTGGTACAAAATAATAAACAAACACATTTGTAAGGTGTATAACCTTACAAATAGAAAAATATAACACTCCGCATGTGAATTATTTTGCAACCCGTTCGCTCCGCGTCATACTTATAAGTATCACCCGCTTCCGTTTCACTCCTCGATATCTTCTCGCCCCGATCGCCCATTCACCCGATGGCACCCGAAAAAACTCGTAACAATATACTTATGAATAACGTGTGTTTCGAGTAAGGTGAAGTTATTAATAATAATTAAAAACACTGTAATTCTTTTTTTTTTAAGTAAAGAATTACAGTTTTATTAATTATAATTATGAATGTTAAACATATACAGTCATATAATTTTGTAGGAAACATTTTAATCTGATTGTTTCTTCAAGTTCAAGTACAACAAATTTTTCTTTTTCATTAGAATCTATAGAATCATTATAAGAACTTGCATTTTTTACAATCAAATTCATAAAGTAAAAGTATATGGTGAACACGCAAATTTATCCGATTTCTATAGCAAGAATGAATTTAAATTTCGTTACAGATTTACTAAGCAATCAGTCACCCATATATTACAATTATTAGACTTTCAATTAAATATTATAGTGAATAATCAGGGTAAACCTGTCTCTAAAATGAACCGGTTACTTTTAATTTTACGCTTTTATACCACTGGAACTTTTCAAATTTTACAAGGTGTTTTATTACATATCCACCAAACCACAGTATCAAAGATCATAACAAAAGTTACCAAAGCAGTTGCATCCCTGAGTCAACAATATATAAAATTACCAGTAAGGACAAAACAACGCCAGGCAGTACTTCTTGGGTGTTATAATATTTCTGGCTTTCCAAACGTTTGTGGGAGTTTGGACTGTACACATATAAAAATACAATTACCAGGAGGCGAAGTTGCTGAGTTATATGGAAATAGAAAAGGGTACTTTTCAATTAATGTTCAAGCAGTATGTACTTCAAATTTAATTATCCTTGACATTGTGTCCGATATCCAGGATCCGATCATTCATTACATCGAGCCACGTTTGAAAATAATGTGTTCGAAGGGCCCTATCTACTGGGTGATGGAGGCTACGCTTGCCGAAAATATTTATTAACACCACTTCAGAATCCGCAAACACCATCGGCTTGAAGATACAACGAATCGCACATTAAAACGAAAAATACAATTGAGAAATGTTTTGGTATATTTAAACGAAGGTTTCCTTGTTTATCTATAGGACTGCATCTCATAACAGGAACGATACTTGCTGTCATTGTTGCAACTGCTGTTTTACATAATTTGGCTCTCCTTTTGCGTGATGAACAGACTGACACCAATGAAGATGAAGCAAACATTGTTCAGCCAGAAAATCCTATTGAGGAAATTATAGCTGAAGTCCAAAGCGCAAAAAGAAGAATGTTAATAAGTAATACATTTTCTAGGTATAAATTTCATATACCTTTCGAGAATTATTAGAATTGAATTTCTTTTGCGGTCTTTCTGTCCAGATGATGGTAAACTGCGAGGCATTGTTGGAGTCTCACTCTCTTGCGCAGCTTCAGAAAACGAAAATCTGGTTCAGTTGGATGTTTGAGACTCTGCGGTCGAAACATTATTTAAAATATTCTTGGCTGCTGTTTCGAGTAGCTGATGAGAACTTGACGTCGAAGATTCTGAAGAATCATTAACTGTCAGTGCTTCTTGATTCTGACGAGAATGCGACGGCGATTATTCAGCGTGATTAATCATTTTTGTTGCCTGGATGTCCGTTGGATATATGGTTTTGCTATCTGTGATGTTGCTTTTTGTTGTAATTGCATTATAATATGTAGCAGATTAAATATTATATTTGATATTAAATTGAACCAAATAAGAGTTTAATAGGAAGCAGAAGCCTTTAAATTGATTAATTAATTTAATAAATTGTTTAAATTTAAGAAAACTAAATCATTTATTAATTTATGTGGCCCAATGAAGCTTTAGACCAAAACTTGTTCTTATACAATTTACCTGATAAATCATTTTTATCTATAAAATATGACCCAGATGAAACGTACGTATTGGGCAATGCTGTAAACTGCTTATTCAACATGCCTCACATGCGTTCATCAATGGCATCTAATTTTTTGTCGGTGCCACCACCAGTTTTATATAACTGTACCATAATAAACGTAAAAACTCAGCTAGATTAAGTAACCAATTCCTAGAATTACATCGTGCTATACAAATTCCCGTGCATATATTGTAACGCGGCAGTTTTGTATAATTTGTGTGTTTACTAGTGTACCTACATGAATGTTAAGTTGGTTGCCTAACGCTAAAATCTAAATGCGCGAGATTTGAATGTGTGTGAAATGAGTGTTTGGCCTGGGTGTGATCGTCTGTTATTCCCCTACGTTGTGTTTGGTAGTAATACAATTCGGATCTGAAATCGTCACAGATTGGAAAGGAAGAGGTCACATTTGAAATAAAGGAGGAATATTTTACATTACAATAATTTTTAATTATGTTTTCATGGCTCGAATGCAAAAAGTTGGGCTCGTCAGTTAGATATCTGAGTCTCGCTCCCCCAGCGCATAACTACTGATTCAATGAAATATATGTTTGCAAGATATCACCAAATGCAACCGATATCACATTTATTCGACGAGTCACTGAATGATGCTATACACGGAAATTGTTAGCGTACGTATCCGTTCTCTGCCTTCTTGGGCTTGTGAGAATAGTTACTACAGGCCTAACACGACGGTAAAATAGATAAGTGTAACGTGATTGGGGCTATAGCATTTTGGCATCAGTGAACTTGGTCGTTGGGCAGCTAGACATCGGTCACTTATTGGTGGTAGTTGTCTAATAAGAATAATCAGTAGGGATGTACGTTGAGCTCGAGAAACATACGCAAACATAACATCCTTATTAAAATCAAGAAATCATAAAGAGATTGTCATTTCTGTACTGGATAACGTTTAACAAATAATAATAATAATCGGGTATTATTGGATATTACTTTACGTTACGGGCGGGCTATAGTTACTTAAAATTGTGTATGTGACGCTTGGCAAATATATGTGGGCAATGCCGTGTTGATGCGGGCCGTACGACGTATGTTACTGGGAATCAGCTAGGCGGGTGGCTCGGGACTCGTGCGGTCGTTCGCCGGGCAGCGGGTTCGGTTCTTGGGGCGTTCGTTCTGCGGACAGCGAACGGTCGGTTGCCGGGTCGGCAGGCTAGGCTCGGGCTCGGTTCTGGGCTGGTGGACTAGTATCGGCTCTGGCTGGTGGCAGGTAGGCTTTGGCTTGTAGCGGGTCGGCTAGGTTTGGCTGGTCTCGTCTGGGCGCAGGGTGGACTTCCTTCTCTGATGACTCTCTAGACTCATTATCCCTCTCATCACGGTTACCGGGGTTTTTATGCCTTCTTCATGGTATCCCTCCCTAGGGCCAACACGGTGGTGGGATGAAGGCTAGGTAGTGAACATACACAAGAAAGACAAAAACGAATGATTATTGTTAGGGCTGTTTTCTCCCAGTGACCAATGCGAAGACGAACTGGTGTGATCACGAGGTCTCGCTACGGTGGTAACGTTTAATCGTCCTAACGGATCGGCGGAGGTTAGCTTATCCTACTTCGAAGTCGCGTGAAATCTCTATCATCCAGATGTTTCTTCTCTAAACAAACAGTGACCTGGGCTGACTGTGAGCCGCGGCGCGTGTCCTTTGATTTTTATAGCGTCTGGCCTAACTAGCACTTGAGGGTGTGAAATAATTATTGCCAGACTAAACAGAACAAAAACGTAAACTTATACTCAGCGAGTATGATATTCTCGTACTAAGATTTTAAATATTTGAATATAATTATTATATTGTAATACTGTTCTAGTTGTTATTAGCGGGAAGGAATTAAAAATTCAAATTTTAGCGCGGCGTTACAAAATATTTAGGTAAAAAGTAAATATAGCTTTTCATCAGCTTGATCCATTTTAACTTTCTTCTTTAAATTAAGGTAGCAATTCCTTATTTGCTCACCACTACATCGCATATTATTAGATTTATTGAATATTTGAGAGATTCTCAACCGTGTATCATTTTTCATATTTATGTTCGTCGCATCCGTTATATTATTTTCATATATATGTAGATAATTTTCTACAATGTCCATTAAAGATACATTCTCTGAATCAGGAAATGTATTTCTGCTTTATCAAAATTCTTCCCCCTTTCTATGGTCATTTTGAAATGAATAAAATGTACCAAACAAGATTTAAGTAGAAATGTCAAAACGAATTTTTTTCAAAGACTGACAACTACTCTCCACCAATCATATTAAAGCGAGATTCATGCGCAATACGAAGCCTAATATACACAGCTATTTCCTTGAGCAACCTAAGGTTCTCAAACCCCAGTTCAATTTATGACTATGTTTACCAAAAAAAGTAAAACTAAGGTTAATAGTTGACTTCCGGTTATATAACCTTAGGTTATGTTTTTGTCTATACATACCAGCATTAATATTCTTCTTAGAAAAAATATAAAATGTAAAACTTCAATTTATTTAAGTATATTTTGTTTTCTTGATAAACAATTGACAGGCGCAGATAATAAGATTTATTTAAAATTAAATATAATGAGAAGCAATTTCAATAACCAATATTTTGAAAGTGGTATCTTATTGGAAATAAAATTTAAAAAAGTTATGCAAAATATAAATACCTTTAAATTGTGTGCTGACAATTTTTCTGTAACTGTAACCATTTTTGAGTAATTGCAGACACCGCAAAAATTGAGTAGAATAAACTGGCACTCCCGGCTTGAATAATTTTTTCAAATAAAGAAGATGCACGCGAGGCAAGTACAAATCCTAAGTTTGAAGTTTCATAATTTTATCTTCGGCCGATTTGGCTGCTGAGAGCATACACACAGACACACACACACACAAACACACACACACACTCCAACAAGTTATTCCAAAAATAGTCGGAATCGATTCTGGCATGGACAAACGTATATTTCTGTTATAATCCCAAGATCGAAAATTTTCATGATTGCAATACTCACTTATACTACGTATAAGTAAATAAACAGGTGCTATTAATTCCAATTCAGAAGCATTATCGAGAATATGAAATATGTAACATACGCGACTTTAAGCAACTTGTTCCGTCGCGTCTTACGTCTCCAGTATAGTCGAGGTGGGGTAAGGGTTATTATACTTACCTGGATGATGTTGCTGGCTGCTATCTTCTAGATAATCTGGCACACCGTGGTCTCGCGAATTAATTAAACAACACTTGGTACTAATTTAATATATTTAAATTAAAGAAATAAGTGTGCAAATAATAAAAATAACATCCGAAAAACGAACAAAGTATAAGAATATAAGTAATCAGTAAAAGATATAAACGACTGAAGGTCTAAGCTGTCAAACCGGTCCATGGCGGTATCCGTTACCCGACGTTCCTTGCTTGGCTAGGTGTATAGGTAAGTTTCGTATAGGTTAGCAATATCGCAAAATTTGACTATTCATGATCATGCAAAAGAGAGTACGGCGATTTGGCACTTTGGTAGTCGTCAACCCCGCAATATGATAGATCAGCGGAATAGTCAGATTTAACAATCCCGATTGTTACAAATAGCTTTGAACTAAAATTTACTCACAAAAACACTTTTGAAACGCAAAATAACATAATACATTGAATAAGCAAAGATCTTAAATTAAGGCGCGATACTTGCAATTCCTGGGTATCTACGTTGTTACAAGTGTAAAGGGCGAGGAAGCAAAGAGGCTGTCCCAAACGCTACTCTCCGCTCCCCCAGTTCAACCACAAACAGTATTGTAGTTACGCCACATATCCCCTTCCAAAATATAACTACTACATCACTAACAATGTAGTGTTGTGCTTTAATATTCTCCAATTTTATGAGTAAATTTGTCGGCAACATGAATTTTTTTTGGGTTTCTGTATCCGGGATTCCGAATATCCAGGCCACGAGTATGTCGCGGGTCTTGAAGTTTAAAAGGTGTTATCAATTTGAGTTGATTCAAATACTATTGTATTTGTACTTTATAAATATTACTTTTCACAAAAATAAATTTAAATATTGTAAATTGCCAATTTTACTTTCTTATACGAAGTATAAGTAAGTATTGTAATCATGAAAAATTTTGTCGAAATATTTCGATCTCGAGATTTTAACGGAAATATATCTTTTGACCTTCCCTGAATCAAGTCTGACTATTTTTGTGATGACGTATATCTGCGTGTGTGTATTCAAACCGGAAGTGCATGTTTACTCTAGTCATTTTTTGCATTTTCAGCTTTAACTCAAAAACGGTAGTACGTACAGTAAAATTAGTCAGAGTAAAAATAAAAGCTATTAAAGTTTCGCATAACTTTTAATTAAAAATATTTATAAGAAAATATACTGGTTACAAAAGAATAAGCTTTTTCAATATTCTGCTATAATTAAAAAACGGTAGTACTTACAGCAAAATTTGTCAGAATAAAATTAAAAAATATTAATATTTAGCATAACTTTTACAAGAAAATATTTTTCAGAAAAGGTACTAGTTTCAAAATAAGAGTTATTTTCAATATTCATCTTTAACTCAAATCCGGTAGTACAAAAACGGTAGTACTTACAGTTAAATTAGTACAAATGAAAATAACAGATATTAATATTTAGCAAAACAAATATTTAAAAATATTTTTCAGAAAAGATACTGGTTACAAAAATAATAAGTTATTTACAATATTACCTTTAATACTTCTCACGCCACCTGCATTGACTTCACGCTGTATATATACGGGTATGCAGAAAATTTTCCGCTGCACCTCAGACGTATAAGAAATAAAGATTATAAGAAAGTTCAGTAACAGACACCTCAGCTTTTTTCTTAGAATATGCCTGTCTACGCATAGATAAATGGGGATTTCGTTTGGTATTTTTTTCACCTTTTGCCATAATTTATACATGCGTTGGTATGAAAAACAAAGCAATAACACAAATAACACGATATATGGAAAAAATTCTCTATTCAATATTCTTACAAAAATCAATTGTCGTTTGCCCATGAATACCTACTAAATAGGAAATAATACATTCGCATATTTGGATCAGATTTGTTTTAATATTCATACAATGTAACAAATATAGTTTTGTGTAATTACATTTATATTAAATATATTTTTCCCGCCAAAACGGTAACAATGATTATCACTTTTTCCATTTCGACAAAGGATATATAATTGTATTATTGGAAGTTGGAATAAAATTATTTAGACCGAATAGATAATTTTTTTAAATAAAACATTAGAATTTGAAATTATGTAGTGAAAATCTCTTCGATAATTTTAGAAATATAAAAAAATATTCCAATCTATAAAATCGTGTTGTAAAAACGAAAAATAATTTCTGCCGTTTATCGCCAAAGAACCAAAGTTTATGTATATTTCAATTGCAAGGAGACGAAAGGGAGACCAGGCGATAATATTATTGTTTCGAACAAATTGTTATAGTAGTGACATCTATCCATCATAACTCTTTTTAAAATAACCTGCTAGTATATTCGAAATAAAACAAAAGTTAGGAAAGGTAATGCATTTTTTTTAAAACGTATGCAAGGTTTAATTGTTAAATTACACTGTTCCGTGAAGTTTTTCGTAAAAATGAAACTTATGTAGGCGTAACAATGCCATAAAAAAAGGATCAATTTGTGAATATTTAGTATTTATTTAAATTAGTATAATTAAACTTACATTAGATTTAAGCACGGACACGTGTAGAGACATCCTTTGTGAACATAATCATATTTTTTCAAGTAGTAAGTAATGTGTATTACCTTCAGAACGAATATGCCAACCACCGTTTGTCCTTCTTTTATCACTACAAGTATAACGCCTTAAATAAATGTTTCGCATTAGTAGTCATTAAAATTATAAATAGCAAAAATTATTAACAAAATTTAAAAATGAATAATCAAAATTTTGTAATACAACTAAGTTATGAACTAAAATATAAATTGATTAATTTAATAACAAAATCAAATTATTTTGATAAACCACCGTTAAATACAATTGAAGATAGACTTATTGAAATTAAAAAATATTTTATTGAAAACGACACTTTTGAACTCTATTCACGCAAAACATGTTCTGGGGTAGACGATCGAAATTTTGAAATAATTAAAAATTTTATTTGTAGAATATTTCGAGACACTCTTATTATCACTATAATTTGGTTTATCCACGAACTTCCAGATATGAAAATCAGTAATGCTTTATAAAGTTTACGACCCAATTTAGCCGATACCGACGAACATACAATCCACTCTGATAACGAAAACAAAATTAACGGAGTTTTATTCAAGGATATCCCAATAAATGTTGGAAAAATCAAATAATAATGAAAATGGGTGATAAATTCCAAATAAATTTAAAAAAACTATTCAAAATTAAGCAAAGACTAATAGTTACAGTAGATAAATAAAATATAAATAAAAATTATCATAAAATATTTAAAATTTACCTCGTACCGAACGTATATTATTATTGTTTAATTGATAACAGTTTAATTGCAACAATTAATAATATATTGCAAGCCACATTTGTTAAAAATTCTTTTCAAATGATTCAAAGGACTATACAATTAGGAGATTTTTTAAATGATAGCCATCAAAATTTACAAATACAGTTATATCATGAGGGTAAAACAAATCATAGAGGCATATCAGAAACATATCAGATATTAAATAGAAAATATTATTGGCCTAATATGATTGCAGTTAACTATCAATGCAAAACATCCTTTCAATATATTACACCTTGATGTATTACCCTAAATAAAGGAAAGTACTTAACTATAATAGATTCCTTTACTAAATTCGCAGCGTGCAAAATACTAGATAATACCAAAACCACTAAAATTGTTGAAAGCTTATTAGAATATTTCGCCCAATATCAAGTGCCTTACAAAATTATTACCGATGTTTTAATCTGTTATAAAATTGTACATCATATTACTTCAGCCAGTAACTCACAGAGTACCGGATTAATCGATCGCTTACATTTATTAAATGGCAGTAGTAGTAATATTTATTCACTTACGGTAATAAAATGTCTCTCATCATTTGCGCCGATGTCTTTACTGCTGCTTTATTTCAGGCCGTATTGGGCTGATCCGGATCTGTGTTCGTCTTCACGTTGGTTGTTATTTTCGATGGTCCGGGTTCTAGCTTTGACGGGTTCTTTGGATTGCTTCTGTTGGTTGCGGATATTCAATGGCACTAGCTTTGGTGGCACTTATGACGTTCTCGACTTATAAAATTATTTTTCTTCGGTTTTTAGTTATTGCGAATGTTCAACAGTACCCGATTGCCACTTGTGAAGTTTCAACTTATGAATTTACGCGTAATTTCCGGTTATAGAACAAATCCTTAAAACGAATCGTGTGATTTATTGCCCTATTCTGTATCCTACCAACTGTGCCACCCTAGCAATTGCGTTTCCAAATTACGTTTCTAAAAATTTTATTTATTTATTAATTTCGAAATGGTGTTACATCGACAACTTGAAAAACCAGAGTGATATGTCGCTGTAATTTTAATACATAACTGTTTTTAAATTAAACATAATTCTGCGTAGTGAGATAAATAAACAAAAGAAATGCAAGGCAAAGTTTTTGTAAAACTTATGATTCTATAACATAGTCACAAATCTATAAAATAATTTGTACAGCATGTAATATAAAGTTATCCATGCGTATCTAAAATGATTTGCATTTTTCTTTATTTAATATTCTATATTGATCATTTAAAGAAGAGTGCAGTACTAGTCCTAGGCGTTGACACCTAACTGTTTTCGTAAGTTATGTTGGGAGCAGGAAAAACGGACGAAGTGAATGAAGTTCTTGATAACCTGAATGAGGTGAAAAAAGTTTAGAGAACTAGATTTGTATCTAAACATTGGTTATTATGTGATTTTTTGTAAAAGGTTTTATACCACCCCATTTGATGGGATAGGCATGATATGTATGTATATAGTATGATCATTATACGACCATTCAAGTGTCAAAAGCTTGAAAATCGGCAATTCATCGATTTCCTTCAGTGTTTATGATTTAGCTGATGCTGCAGGTTGCAACTTACAATATATGTAAAATAACTTCAAGGCCTTATATAATTTACATATTAAATTTTACAGCATTAATTGAAGACGAAAGCAAAATGAATAAATTAATATCGTTTCTCGAAACTTCAATTGTGATACCGGATAAGATTGAGGACGCGTATAAAAGAACTTTCTCAAACGGCAAATATTATTGGAAACGTTAGATCCACATGAATAGACAAAAAAAGGAATATTAATAGTAGATAATTGTTTTAATCGTATTAGTATGGCTAGATTATGCAGAAAGCCGTCGTTTTCAAATCGACAATAAAAGGACCATCGTCCAAGTTTTTTCTTATATAGAGGGTAAGTGCTGATCATAAAATTATTAAAGATATAGAGTTATTAAACTCAATTAATTTAATAAAATTGATTTCAAAATTTTGGGAAACGTTTATATTTAGATTACCGATAGTCAAATATTCCTTTATAAAAGCATCGATAATTCAGTTATCGCTCATGTTACCAACGACGATGCAATCAGAAATTACATAACGACTATCGAATAATCGACATAAATATTTTATCAAGATATGTTTCACTTATTTAAAAATATTTTATTTGATATTAATTCGATAAGTCGTACAATTTACTCAGCTCTAGTTTGAAATATAATTTTTAATAAGACTTACATGGATCCATTGACCGTACGGATGAAATTTGTGTATTTTCAAATATCGTTTTCATTAGAAGCAATTCCTATCTCAAAATTTTTTAGGACGGCGTAAAAGGAATAAGCCGATTTTAGTATCTAAAACAGAGCAATTAATATTTGAAATGCATAAATATTTTGACATAATTATTACCGAAGTAAATGTATCCAAGGATAGTCCAAAAAGTTTGGCAGCTGACAAGTTTAAAGGTTGCTTAGCCCGTTCCATCATGATGATGAGTAATTTTGATACACGAGGCCCAAATCGGTACCATTCCGACATGTATATTGCTTCATTAAGAGTTGTACTCTACGTGATACAAACTAATTTGGAAGGAATGATACGTAATAGTGGGATGGTTTAAATGCTAAAATTTGGTACAGTACGTATGTTCGATTGCTTAGCAAAAATGTTTAACGTTTATTAAACAATAGTACAGTTCCGAATGATCGGAAGTATTCTATGATTGTTCTGCTTTTCAAAGGGAACGGTAGTTTGAGTGACTGTAATACCTACAGGGCCATTTGTTCGTGGAGTGTTGAAAGTAAATTGTATGGAGTTTTTTATTTGGGAAGGTAAGTTGTATATCTCGTATGAAACTGCATGAAATGCAAGACGGCTTTTTGCCTAGGAGAGGGTGCCAAGATATACTGTTTTCACTAGATATGATTGTGGACTAGTCATTTGCTCATAGTAAAATTTTGTAACGCGCTTGATTTGAAAACGGCGTATGATAATGTAGATCCTGCGGCCTTATGGTATATTTTGAAAGAAAATGCTAGGAGTGGCTCGTTGTTATTGTTTTTGTAGTATTTCTAGGAGAGGAAGAAAGCGGAATGCGTAACTGTATGAGCAGTGATATATCGCAAAAAATTTCCTTTGTATAATAGGTGCTAGTGAAATGAGAATGTATGGTCATATCAAGAGAATGTTGAATAATATGATATAGCAATGCCGGCAATGGATAAATATTATCGAAAATATGTTGCGTGAAAGAAAAGTTGCAAGCAAGCGAATTCCATGAGCATGCATGATTAATTTAATGAATGAAGCGAAATAATTGTGCAAGGATAATGTTGCATAGCGATAGATTGTAACGATGTGGAAGATTGTAGTGGTTTCTCTACCACTCTGTTTGATAGGATGTATATATATATATATATATATATATATATATATATATATATATATATATATATATATATATATATATATATATATAAATATATATTTATATATATATATATATATTTATATATATATATATATATATATATATATATATATATATATATATATATATATATATATATACATTTATATACATTTATTTATGTTTTAAATAAAGAAGGTGTTTGTTTGGTAGTAATGTGCGAGAGTACAGGGTATGTTTGTGCCATCGCTGGATATGTGGAAAGTGAATATAAAGTTGGTCTAACCAACTATTAAAAGCGCGATAGTGCTGTGAAAATGTTAGCTTTAAGACATACTTGTGGTCTATCTAAGAGAAGCGGGAAGCGAAGTACGTGAGGTTTTGTGCACAGCAATATTAATTTTTGCTTACTTTTATTATACGTGGAATAGTAGCTGGATAAATAACCATGTAGAAGTAATTTTAAATAATAGGGTGAGATTGTGGAGTCGTAATCAAAATAATTGAGTAAATAAAATTGAAAATATATGTTTGATGCTTGTCTCTACATATTTATGTATGTATCTTTGTATAAAATTGGTACTCACCGTCTTCAGTAATTCATTTCCATACCAGCAATAAAGATATTTTTCGATAATTATAGTCAAAATATAAACTGCTATAGAATAAAATTGTAAAGTGAAAGGTGGAATCTGTAATTCATAATCGATTACAGGGTTCTAAATACAATAATATCTTACTCGAATACTTATCAGTTACTTCAAGAATACTTACTACTGTTAACTCAAATGCTGTTATGCAAATAACAATCAGGCTTCCAGCAAATTGAGATAGAACAGTCAAATTAAAAACCTCCTGAATATCCGCCACAAAGCTAAAGATGGATATATTTATATATATATATATATATATATATATATATATATATATATATATATATATATATATACACATAAATTTTCAAAATATGAAGGATCTCCTGCCAGGCATACATAAATTTCAAGTTTTAAAAAAAAAATTTTATCTTCGAAACTCTAAGCTGCAGAGGACATACAAACACAGACATACAACATCTCAAAAATAGTCCAACTCGATTCAGAGTAGGACAAAAGTAATATTCCCTTTAAAATCTCGAGATCGAAATTTTTCTTGATTACAATACATATAAAAATTCTTAAAAAATGCTAGATTTTAAAAATTCTTAAAATCTAACCTAAATAAGACAGTAATAATTAATCACATAATTGGTTAATTTCCACGAAAAATATACTATATTAGCAATCGACGCGATTCTACTTACAGTGTACTTCAGTCATCTCGTCAGGTGTTTCAATAGTTGTACAACAATGACACAAATACGTCACTAATAAACTAAATTTTATGTTAATATGTTGGAAGTGATTTTTCATCAAAAAGGTCTTATTTCAGATTTTTTTTCTTGTATAAAATTCGTTTATATCATGTAAATAATAAATTGTAACTCTTAATTTGCTTTTTTAAAAAGTTATTTTATTATGCAAATTAATGTAACTTGTTCGTTTGAGTGTTGTAATGAGAATACTGTTTTTACATAAAGACATGCTCTAAAAGGATTGTCTGAGTGAATATGATATAATGCCAACTAAGGGTTTTCTGGCTGATGCAATATAAAGTAATACTAGGTGTGTCTTTATATAACTTCTATTTGACTACATTATGAATCTGTTTCATATAGAAATATACGAAGTTGGAGTTGCTAGTGTCGTCTAACGTATGAAGGTTTATAGAAGCAGCACTAATCGGGCGAAAGACTTGAGTATCCACTAATAAACCTGGGACCAAAAAGACAAAAGTTTATAAATCTAAAATATCTAAGCTCTCGGAATACGAAACCGCTTTTAAAAATATTGATATTTGTAGAAATGGCACGCGATTAAAAGAAAGAGTACGATTTGTAGCAAAAAATTCTAAATGAATTTAGTAGTAAATAAATATCTATCAACAATAAAAATAATCCTACGATACCCGATAGTAAACTGTCCATTAATTAAGACGTAAAAATAATTCTTTCTTTTGATTGTTTTGTATAAACGTACTGTTGTCGCCCAGTTCCGAGAAAAACGTAAATGGAAAAATATTATTGAGAATGAGGTTGCTGAAGAAATTTTGCAAACAAGAGGACCAAAAGGAAATGTATGAATAAATTAATGAGTTCAAATGAACGAAAGAAGTGCGAATGGCGAAGATTGTAAAGATGTGAAAGACTGTAAAGATGCGACGAATGTTAAGGGTTTTCTGGCTCTCCATAAGATGGGATTAAGTTTGATGATATGTTTGTATAGCATATATTAAAGATAATGCTATGGTGAAAATTATAGAAATCAATGGCGATTTTTGGAAATGTTGTCATTTTTGATATTAAATAAGTGATACTTACCTAGTACTTGATACAAGAAAACAATTTTATAATACGGTGAAATATCAGTAGGAAATGGAAAACATGCATTTAGCGGCAACTTATTCTTTCCATTTAATAGAGCATCAATACCATGGCACCAGCATACAATCGTACAAGCCAAATTGAAACAGAAACTGTTTCTTTTTGTCACTGTCATAGCGTGCTCGATCATATTATCTTGATCTTCCGCATGACTTGTAAACCTTCTGCTGTTTATCGTTGCTATTAGTGTTTTCATTTTCTGTTTCTTCAGCAGACCAAATTTGAAAGCAATGCAAGTTATTGTGACCATCAAATAGACAGTATCTGCTACTTCTATAAGATTGCCCCATACTTTGATAACATACAAAAGCATTGTTATAGCATATACAGTAGATACTAATGCATGTACAGTTTGACTATAGATTATATAAATAATTCTCCATTTGCCCTCTATAGACCAAACCCCAAGTAATTTCAGAAAATTTATCGATATGTTTAAGGATTCGTTTGGTTTCAAGGCTTTTCTCATTATTTTTCTCGGTCAAATTTATTTACCAATAAAGCCTGCAATAAAATTTTAAAACATTCGTTAAATACGTAATTATCATTTAATTTTTGCGTTAGAGAACAAAATAACCGTATAAGTTAGGCTATATAGAGAAATGCAATTAAATATATTAATTAGGTATAATATTCTTACGAATTAATATGTCAGTATTTTAATCGTGAAAATATTTTGATCTAAAGATTTTAATGGAATTTTACATTTAGAACTTTGCGTTTGTGTGTGTATGTGTGTGTGTTTTTGTGTGTGTGTATGTGTTCGTACTTTGGTAGGTGTGTGTATGTGTGTTAGAGGCAAAACATTTAGTGAAAGATTGTTTCAAAGAATATTAGCATAGTATAAATTAGTTAAGTAATATTAATATGAAAACATCTAATCAAATTACGTATAAAAAAGTTCGAGACAAGCCATTCCAGATATTTCTAGCTAATTAAGAAAGAATACACAAAATATATTAAAGACATCGCAATATCCGTACATGAATTGCCCAGTAAAATGCACGTATAAAATATAAGTTAGCTGAAACGATAGGATTAGTGCATTTAACCTCTGAACCTGGATAAAAACAGGAGTGCTGAAACGCTGTTCTTTAGATAGATATAATATTTTTATACTGACGATGTGCTTTATTATCTAATAAAAAGATGTAATTACATATCTATTTGATTATTTAAAAACACAATTTCATTCGACGAGTCAAAAATATTAGTTTTTTTGGGTAAAAGTTGCAATAGATCATATTTAACTTACCTATCGTTTACTAAGTAATGTCGATTTTTATATTTACCCGTTGCATACGTAAGAGAGCTTTAGTATGAATAGTTTGTACAGTATTAATCAATTTCTAAGTAAAATATTTCATTCACATTTCCTTTTTAAATATTCTCTTTTATCTCAAACACATTTTCATTTGGAACATCAGACTAGTTATTAGAATAATTAACATAATTGATGACTATGTGCATGTTGCCAAACATAATTCCTGTGAATGGCATTCAAGTAACGCATTTTAATATAAAAAAACAGGTCATGCTCAGAGCGACTATAATTATAATAGCTAAATATCATAAAAGGTTTATTTAACTTAAAAATATTAACCGAACCTATATTGATTTACTTGTTGGTTAAATTAAAAGTACTAGGGATTACACTTTCATTCAAAAATAAGCAAAGCTTTTTTTTTTTTAATAACCCATTTTTATTTACAATCTGTCTTAATAACTGACATTTAGTAAAACTTATAGTAAGATGTACAAAAAATACATTGGCATGTAGAGGGTGCTATCCTGTGATAGTCCTCTTCTTATTCTAGATTAAGTGTTAATTGTGTCAATGTTGGTGACTATTTCTAGTCACCTTGTCGGGAATTTGCTAGCTGGCTTCTTTTCTGTCGACTCTGCATGACAGGTCCGGAATTTGCTAGGTGGCTTTTTTTTTCTGTTGACTCTGCATAACAGGTATGATGACACTAAAAACATTGAAATTGTTAGTTATTTATTAGGTAGGTCAAGTATGTTATCACGTTTTAAGCGTTTTTTTTATCTTCACTGTCAACAAATTACTTGCTAAAGTATTTGGATGCGCACGTAATCTGCTATGATATTTCTCACTGAAGTTTTTAATTTCTTCTTTCACTGTCACTACGGAGAGATCGCGGTGAATTATGGCGTTGGTGACGAACCATGGTGCATTAAGGACAGAGCGGAGCACTTTGGACTGAAATCTCTGCACGATTTCAATGTTAGAGTTACTGGCGGTACCCCATAGTTGGATTCCGTACGTCCAGACTGGTTTGAGGGTAGTCTTGTAAAGAAGAATTTTGTTTTCTGTAGAGAGTTGAGATTTGCGGCCTATTAGCCAGTACATGCGACTGAATTTTAGGCCAAGTTGTTTTCTTTTTGTCCAAATGTGTTTTTTCCATGTTAAACGACGATCTAAGTGCATGCCTAGATATTTCGCTTCTTCTGTCTGTGGGAGGGGCTTGCCATACAGTGTCACAGGAGGACAGGTTTGTTTTCTCATCGTAAATGTGACATGGGTAGATTTGGTTTCATTTGCCCTAATTCTCCATTTTGTTAACCATAGTTGAATTATGTTCAGATGTGCCTGAAGATATCTTGTGGCCACGTTGTGATCTTCGTGAGAGGCAAGTATTGCTGTATCATCGGCGAATGTTGCGATGAATGTTGTTTCAGATGTTGGCAGGTCGGCTGTGTATAGGAGATATAGTATGGGTCCTAGTACACTACCTTGTGGGACACTGGATTCTATTGGGTAGAGTCTGGTTTGTTCATCTTTATATTTAATATAGAAATATCTGTTGGAAAGGTATGATTTGAGGATTTGGTAGTAATTATGTGGTAGGATTCTTTCAATTTTAAACAATAGCCCGGTGTGCCAGACTTTATCGAAAGCTTGACTTATATCTAAGAAGGCAGCCGAGCAGTATTTTTTCTCTTCTAGATTTTTGCGTATTTCATTCACGACTCTGTGGATCTGTTCAATCGTTGCGTGTTGCGTACGAAATCCGAATTGGTGGTTTGGAATTATGTCTTTTTCTTCTAGAACTGGCTTTAGGCGCTTAAGCAATAACTTTTCGAAAAGTTTGGAGATTATAGGAAGGAGACTGATGGGTCTGTAGGAGCTTACTTCTTGTGGTGGTTTTCCTGGCTTGGGTATAAGGATAATTTGGGCTACTTTCCACTGAGAGGGAAAGTATTCTAATCTAAGAACTGAGTTACAGATCATTGTTATCAGCTTGAATCCTTTAGAAGAATGTTCTTGCAGAATCCTTCCTGTTATTAGGTCATATCCTGAAGCTTTTCTGGGGTCAAGATTTGTTTTAGCGTTTTTTATTTCACTAGTTTTTAATATGACTATAGGCAAGCAGAGTTGTAGGGGGGTCTCTAGGTGCTGCAGGATTTCTTGTTCTTCTTCTACCGAAATTTCACTAGGAAAGGGTTGGAATACTGATGAAATATGTTGCGCAAATGTGTTCGCTTTTGACTGATCGGTCCTGGCCCAGCTACCATTTGCTAGGAGTAAGGATGGATTTGACTGTTCCGGTTGTTTGAACTTTTTTGTTGCTCGCCAGAGGGAATAGTGTGTGGATGCTGGCGGAGTGAGATTTTCTAAGTATTCTTCGACATATATATTTCGCAGGTTGCTTAGTAACTTTTTTACTGCTTTTATTGCCTGGTTAAGTTTTGTTTTGTCCTGTGGTGATCTTGTTATTTGCCATTGTTTGCGTAGCTTCCGTTTTTCAGCGACGATGTCCCTAACGAATTTTGGACAATTTTCTCGTTTTTGATTGGCGTTTTGTACCGCTGTTGCTCCCCATGCTGATTCTTGTATTGCGTCATTTAGGAATTCTATGGCTTCCTCTATTTCGTGTTCGGTTTTGAGTGAAATTTCTAGCGAAAGCTTGTTGTCCAGCAGATTTCTGAATGTGTGCCAGTCTGTTTTTTTACTAATGAGTGATGGAGGTTTTTGTTTTATTGTTATTTGCCTATTTACAGTAATTATGACTGGAGAGTGGTCCAATGATAGATCTAAGCAACTTTCGGCATTTAGATAATGTGATTACACGCCTTTTACTACACAAAAGTCTATGAGATCCGGAACTTTTCTTCTGTCGCTAGGCCAGTATGTAGGTTGGCCAGTAGATAAATGATGTAGATTATTCTCTTGCATTGCTTGGTAGAGTTGTCTACCTTTAGGGGTGGTCAGTCGTGAACCCCAGTAGGGATGTTTCGCATTGTAGTCACTTCCAGCTATAAATCTAGACCCCAGAGTGTTATAAAAGTCTTTAAATTATGCTTTGTTAATTGTGTGTCAAGGTGGACAGTAGACAGCTGAGATAGTTAGAGGTACTGTTGTCTCTTCGTTAATTACAATGCTAGTAGCTTGGAGGTGTTCATGCTGGTATTTATTTAGTTCATGGTGTTTAATTTGCTGTCGGATGATTACAGTAGTGCCTCCACGGGCAGTACCATCTGGGTGTTTAGTATTGTATATTGAGTATCCTGGTATCTTCAGATACGTCTTATTTGTAAAGTGAATTTCGGAAATGAGCATCACATCTATGTTGTGTTCTGCTATAAATATTTTTGCTTCTTGGCTGTGTTGTCCAAGACCATTGGCGTTCCAGAGAGCGATTTTTAGGAGCTGGGGCATTATTTCATTTTAGCCACAATGGTAGTGAGGAGATTTAGCATGGTGTCCATGCGCTCCATCAGTTTTATCATCATAGCTTCTAATTTACTATTTTGCTGTTTGTCGGAAATATGATTTAAATTTTGTTGTATGTTATGTTCTTCTTGTGTCTGTTGGACATTAGCTCTTGTCTTTTGGGCGTATGATACGCCTGGTTGTGTTGGATTTCTGGTTATGTTATGGTTGACTGTATTGTGTTTTTGTCTAAGGGGTGGGAACTTACGTGACTGTATTTCTTTAAAGACACTACAGCCTTTGTAGTTCGCTGGGTGGTTTCCTCCACAGTTGGTGCAGGTTGCGGCAGTACTTTTATCTTGTTTGGGGCAGTCTCTAGTCAGATGATCACCAGTGCACTTCACGCAACGTGGTGAAAGGTTGCAGAAATTTTTTGTATGGTTAAATCTTTGGCATCTTGTACATTGAGGTATTTCTCTTTTTTGGCGTGGAGGTTCAAATTTGATTTTCGAGTGCATAAGGTATTTAGTGTCGTAAACTTCTTAGTCTGACGCGAATATTTGTACGGGCTAGACGTGCGGTTCCTCGCTCATGCGAGTAGTATTGTTTACATTGCAAATAGCTAATTACACATACCTCAATTTGTGTATTACTTAATTATGCAAACGCAGCAAATTTAAATCGCGAGTGTAATAGTTTTATTTTATATACGTAACTGGGTCACCATGAAAGGTGACCCAAAATCAGTTGCTAAAATTATACAAAGAACCGACGGAAAATATTCAATAATTCCACCAACAGGGAAGAAAGCTATACCACTTGAATTAAAGAACTTGGGATTTATCCCACCAACGCCTCCTTTGCCATCAACCGAGCACGCACGAGCGAAGTTGGCCACTCAACTCTACGCACAGGCTTCAACATCTCACGCACTCCAACAAACGACCAGCATAATGGATACCGCCTTCTCAAAAAGCGCAAAAATAGTAAGATCTCCCATTTTTACTAGGAAACTATCAAACTTCGAATCTAACATAGTACCACCAACACCCCCACCACGAGAGCAAATAGCAACCCCTACAGGAAGTCTAAATGAACAAGAAATCGCTTCGACCTTAAACAACCAGTCGATCTCGGAACCTGCAGTACTAGATAAAACTGAAGACAGCTGGACAGTTATCATTTCCAGAAAGAGCAAAAGATCCAGCCCGGAAGAAAATAAAAACGTAAGACAGAAAACCCTAACAGACTACTGGCTTAATGGACCAGAAACCTCAATTAAATTCGAAAAGCTAAATGTAGAAGAATTAATTGAAGAAGATATTAGTCCTGAAATTATTAAACCTCCACCTCGTACGCGGCATAGGAAACATAAAGCCTCTGACTGACCTCTTGAACCTCCACGCAAAAGACAATTACGTAATTAAGCTTATTGGAAGTTCGCAAGCAAAAATCCAACTGACCGAGCCTAGATTTTATCGCGTCATAACGAAAGAACTACAAGAAAAGAAAACAGAATTCCATTCATTTCAATCAAAATCGGAAAGAAAATTCAAAGTTGTACTACGTGATCTTCACCACACTGTTGACATCGAAGAATTAAAGAAAGAAAAACACTCATATGGACATAATGCATTAAATATATGGAACATTAAGCATAAAATAACAAAAGCCCCTCAACCTATGTTCATTATTGAGTTGCAACAAAAGGACAATAATAAAGAAATTTACGGCATTAAATACCTTATGCACTCGAAAATCAAATTTGAACCTCCACGCCAAAAAAGAGAAATACCTCAATGTACAAGATGCCAAAGATTTAACCATGCAAAAAATTTCTGCAACCTTTCACCACGTTGCGTGAAGTGCACTGGTGATCATCTGACTAGAGTCTGCCCCAAACAAGATAAAAGTACTGCCGCAACCTGCACCAACTGTGGAGGAAACCACCCAGCGAACTACAAAGGCTGTAGTGTCTTTAAAGAAATACAGTCACGTAAGTTCCCACCCCTTAGACAAAAACAGAATACAGTCAACCATAACATAACCGGAAATCCAACACAAGCAGGCGTATCATACGCCCAAAAGACAAGAGCTAATGTCCAACAGACACAAGAAGAACATAACATACAACAAAATTTAAATCATATTTCCGACAAACAGCAAAATAGTTAACTAGAAGCTATGATGATAAAACTGATGGAGCGCATGGACACCATGCTAAATAACCTCACTTCCCTTGTGGCTAAAATGAAATAATGCCCAAGCTCCTAAAAATCACTCTCTGGAATGCCTATAACTATCTCAGCTGTCTACTGTCCACCTAGACACACAATTAACAAAGCATAATTTAAAGACTTTTATAACACTCTGGGGTCTAGATTTATAGCTGGAGGTGACTACAATGCGAAACATCCCTACTGGGGTTCACGACTGTCCACCCCTAAAGGTAGACAACTCTACCAAGCAATGCAAGAGAATAATCTACATCATTTATCTACTGGCCAACCTACATACTGGCCTAGCGACAGAAGAAAAGTTCCGGATCTCATAGACTTTTGTGTAGTAAAAGGCGTGTAATCACATTATCTAAATGCCGAAAGTTGCTTAGATCTATCATTGGACCACTCTCCAGTCATAATTACTGTAAATAGGCAAATAACAATAAAACAAAAACCTCCATCACTCATTAGTAAAAAAACAGACTGGCACACATTCAGAAATCTGCTGGACAACAAGCTTTCGCTAGAAATTTCACTCAAAACCGAACACGAAATAGAGGAAGCCATAGAATTCCTAAATGACGCAATACAAGAATCAGCATGGGGAGCAACAGCGGTACAAAACGCCAATCAAAAACGAGAAAATTGTCCAAAATTCGTTAGGGACATCGTCGCTGAAAAACGGAAGCTACGCAAACAATGGCAAATAACAAGATCACCACAGGACAAAACAAAACTTAACCAGGCAATAAAAGCAGTCAAAAAGTTACTAAGCAACCTGCGAAATAAATCTGTCGAAGAATACTTAGAAAATCTCACTCCGTCAGCATCCACAGACTATTCCCTCTGGCGAGCAACAAAAAAGCTCAAACAACCGGAACAGTCAAATCCACCCTTACTTTTAGCAAATGGTAGCTGGGCCAGAACCGATCAGTCAAAAGCGAACACATTTGCGCAACATTTATCATCAGTATTCCAACCCTTTCCTAGTGAAATTTCGGTAGAAGAAGAACAAGAAATCCTGCAGTACCTAGAGACCCCCCTACAACTCTGCTTGCCTATAGTCAAATTAAAAACTAGTGAAATAAAAAACGCTTTAACAAATCTTGACCCCAAAAAAGCTTCAGGATATGACCTAATAACAGGAAGGATTCTGCAAGAACTTTCTTCTAAAGGAATCAAGCTGATAACAATGATCTGTAACTCAGTTCTTAGCTTAGAATACTTTCCCTCTCAGTGTAAAGTAGCCCAAATTATCCTTATACCCAAGCCAGGAAAACCACCACAAGAAGTAAGCTCCTACAGACCCATCAGTCTCCTTCCTATAATCTCAAAACATTTCGAAAACTGCTTGCTTAAGCGCCTAAGGCCAGTTCTAGAAGAAAAAGACATAATTCCAAACCACCAATTCGGATTTCGTACGCAACACGCAACGATTGAACGAATTACGCAAAAATCTAGAAGAGAAAAAATACTGCTCGGCTGTCTTCTTAGATATAAATCAAGCTTTCGATAAAGTCTGGCACACCGGGCTATTGTTTAAAATTAAAAGAATCCTACCACATAATTACTACCAAATCCTCAAATCATACCTTTCCAACAGATATTTCTATATTAAATATAAAGATGAACAAACCAGACTCTACCCAATAGAATCCAGTGTCCCACAAGGTAGTGTACTAGGACCCATACTATATCTCCTATACACAGCCGACCTGCCAACATCTGAAACAACATTTATCGCAACATTCGCCGATGATACAGCAATACTTGCCTCTCACGAAGATCACAACGTGGCCACAAGATATCTTCAGGCACATCTGAACAAAATTCAACCATGGTTAACAAAATGACACAGACAGAAGAAGCGAAATATCTAGGCATGCACTTAGATCGTCGTTTAACATGGAAAAAACACATTTGGACAAAAAGAAAACAACTTGGCCTGAAATACAGTCGCATGTACTGGCTAATAGGCCGCAAATCTCAACTCTCAACAGAAAACAAAATTCTTCTTTACAAGACTATCCTCATACCAGTCTGGACGTACGGAATCCAACTATGGGGTACCGCCAGTAACTCTAACATTGAAATCCTGCAGAGATTTCAGTCCAAAGTGCTCCGCTCTGTCCTTAATGCACCATGGTTCGTCACCAACGCCATAATTCACCGCGATCTCTCCGTAGTGACAGTGAAAGAAGAAATTAAAAACTTCAGTGATAAATATCATAGCAGATTACGTGCGCATCCAAATACTTTAGCAAGTAATTTGGTGACAGTGAAGATAAAAAACCGCTTAAAACGTGATAACATACTTGACCTACCTAATAAATAACTAACAATTTCAATGATTTTAGTGTGATCATACCTGTTATGCAGAGTCAACAGAAAAAAAAAGCCACCTAGCAAATTCCGGACCTGTCATGCAGAGTCGACAGAAAAGAAGCCAGTTAGCAAATTCCTGACAAGGTGACTAGAAATAGTCACCAACTTTGACACAATTAGCACTTAATCTAGAATAAGAATAGGACTATCACAGGATAGCACCCTCTACATGCCAATGTATTTTTTGTACATCTAACTATAAGTTTTACTGAATGTCAGTTATTAAGACAGATTGTAAATAAAAATGGGTTATAAAAAAAAAAAAAAAGATATCGATACAAATTCGTTTCAAATGAGACATATTGCTGTAATATACGCAAAAACAAGCGTTAAAATGCCAATAGCAGAGAAATATATATCCTTGCGTATTTCACTAAAATGTTGTAGACCTCCATTAAATATGTTCAGATATTGACACAAATTTGTTTGAAATGAGACATATTGCTGTAATATACGTAAAAATAAGCGTTAAAATGCCAATAGCAGAGAAATATATTTCCTTGTGTATTTCACTAAAATGTTAAGGACCTCCATTAAATAAGTTCGGATATTGATACTAATTCGTTTCAAATGAGACATATTGCTGTAATATACGCTAATACAAGCTATAAAATGCCAATAGTAGAGAAATATATTTCCTTGCGTATTTCACTAAAACGTTGTAGACCTCAATAAATATATTCAGATATTGATACAAATTCGTTTCAAATGAGTCATATTGCTGTAATATACGCAAATACAAGCGTTAAAATGCCAATAGCAGAGAAATATATTTCCTTGCGTATTTCACTAAAATGTTGTAGACCTCCTTAAAATAGGTTCAGAAATTGATACAAAGTCGTCTCAAATGAGACATATTTATGTAATATACGCTAATACAAGCTTTAAAGTTCCAATAGCATAGAAGTATATTTCCTTGCGTAATTTCCTAAAATGTTGTAGACCTCCATAAAATTTGTTCAGATATTGATACAAATTCGTTTCAAATGAGACATATTGCTGTAATATACGCAAATACAAGCCTTAAAGTGCCAATAGCAGAAAAATATATTTCCTTGCGTATTTCACTAATATGTTGTAGACCTCTGTAGCCGGCTATATATACATATACCTTTGGTCATCATTGTTGCAATGTTTACTTGATGACCAAAGAAAAATAAAATCAACCAGTCAACATCAATTCACGGACCAGACCACAGGTAAAATAAAAAGCAAAATAAATATAAATGTCTTTCTTATTTTTTGGTCTTCAAAATTTAAAGTGAAATTGGAATTTAGCTAAACCATATAGCTAAAATTGGTGACCCCGACGCAAGTTTACACGTTATAATTTTATTTTTCCAGTGTTTGTTACATTTTACTACTCGAGTGTTTTCACTTTTCACACATTTTTACATGATTTTTTGGGCGTGAAAATTTTTTTTATTCATTGGGTTACAATGGATGACCAGTGTGACATTCCCTCCCCAATCATCGCTACGACGACGTTCAAGCTACCGAATTTTTGGGCGTCAGATTCAGAATTATGGTTTGCACAAATAGAAGCTCTTTTTACCAACCATCATGTTATTTCGCAAAAGAACAAATTCAATCGCGTAATTGCATCTCTCGATCCCCAATACGCAAGTGAAATACGTGACCTTATAATTCATCCTCCTATCGACAATTGTTATGACAAGTTGAAGTCTGAACTCATCAAACGCACCACCGCTTTGGAGAAGAGACGACTACAAGCGCTCCTTTCTTTGGAAGACATCGGCGAGCCAAAACCTTCACATCTCTTACGTTCCATGAAGCAGTTATTGGGTGAAAAGTTCATTGACAAGTCCATCCTTCAAGAACTTTTTCTACAGAAAATTCCATACAATTCACAGATGATCCTGGCAGCTTCCGGAGACGTTACGCTGGAAGAAAAGGCGACTCTTGCAGACAAGATCGCAGAAGTAGCCCAGACGTCAGTTTCAACAGTTACCCCTTTGGAAACAGAAATATCAATTTTGAGGAAAGAAGTATTAACCATTAAGAAGATGTTGGAAGAAGGCAAGCATAACATGTCTAATTTACCAATTTCGACGAAGGAACATCAAGATTCTGGGTACTGCTGGTACCATTTCAGCTTCAAGGACAGAGCCAAGAAATGCATTTCCCCTGCAAGCTTATTGGAAATTCGGGAAACGCTTTCCCCAGCAATCTTTGACGACTAGATTTGCCGGAATTTCCTACTCAAGTCGTACTGCCAGCAAATTCCACAATTTTTTTTTATTAATGATAAAATTTGAAAAATGTCATTCCTTGTCGATACTGGTGCAGAGGTGAGCATTATTAAACCTACATACCCATTACAAAAAAAATCAAAAACGATTATTAACACTTCAGGCAGCAAATAACACTAATATACATACTTATGGCGAGAAATTACTTAATTTGGATTTCGGTTTTTCTAATATGTTTAGATGGCTTTTTATTATTGCAGATGTCAAACATTCAACTATAGGTATTGATTTTCTTAAACATTACAACCTTTTAGTTAACGTTTCGCGAAAACGATTAGTCGACTCATCAACGAATTTCAATATAAAAATGTGCCCAACAAATGTGAGTTCAATTATTCCAATTTTTTTAAATAATATAGAAAATTGCCCATTCAAGGGATTATTAGCAGAGTTTCCATGCATTACTCATCCAACTTACGCCGAAAGCGATATTAAACATAACATCACTCATGTCATTTTGACAAAAGGTTCACCTGTTTTTGCAAGGCCTCGTAGATTAGCTGTAGATCGTTTAAAAATTGCCAAACAAGAATTTGAACAAATGCTAGAATTAGGAATTATCAGACCTTCTTCTAGTAATTGGTCTTCCCCTTTTCATATGGTACCTAAAAAGACACCTGGCGATTGGCGTCCTTGTGGCGATTATCGCGCATAAAACAATATTGCCATCGCAGATCGATATCCAATTCCACATATACAAGATTTTACAGCAAATTAGGAAAGCAAAACAATATTTTCAAAAATAGATCTACTTCGTGCTTATCACCAAATACCCATGGATGAGGATTCGATAAAGAAAACAGCTATAACTACCCCTTTTGGTCTTTTTGAATATAAAAGAATGCCTTTTGGTTTAAGAAATGCAGCTCAAACATTTCAAAGATTTATTGACGCAGTTACTAGGAATTTAAACTTTTGTTTTTCCTACATCGATGATATTCTTATTGCTAGTCGATCTCATCAAGAACATTGGACTCATTTAAAAATCCTTTTCAATAGACTTAAACAACACGGAATTATAATTAATCCGAACAGATGTGAATTCGGTAAATCAGAATTGAACTTTTTAGGACATCACATTTCCGCAAATGGCATTAAACCACTTGCTGAAAAAGTTATTCATATACAAAATTTTCCACTTCCAACAACCCAAAGAAAGTTAAGAGAATTTCTTGGTTTAATAAATTTTTATCACAGAGTTATACCTAAATGTGCAGAAATTTTAATTCCGTTAAACAATCTCATTACTCATAATAAATCTAGCAATAAGGAAATTCATTGAAGTGAATCAAACATTAAGGCATTTTCTATTATTAAAGCAGCTTTAGTAAAAGCAACACTTCTTGTTTTTCCAAACAACGAAGCAGAAACTAATATAATGGTTGATGCATCAGATTTTACAATCGGTGCAGTTTTTACAAAAATTCATAAATAACTCTTGGCAACCCATAGCTTTTTATTCACATAAACTTAAACCACCGGAAACCAAATATGATACATTTAGTAGAGAACTTCTTGCAATTTGTTGTTGTTAAAAAAATTCGTTATTTTCTAGAAGGTCGCACATTTCACATTCTGACAGATCATAAACCACTCATTTTCTCTTTGGCAAATAAAACAGATAATTATTCGCCAAGACAAATCAGACATCTAGATTTCATTTCACAATTTACTTCGGATATCAGACATATCCCCGGTAAATACAATGTTGTTGCTGATACTCTTTCAAGTATTGAAGTAAATACATTTAATTTAGATAATGCTATTGATTACAAGAAACTATGTTCAGCACAACAACTTGATAAAGAACTCAATCACTTTCAACTCTCTTTGTCAACATCACTCATTTTAAAAGAAATCTATGTGTCTACCCAAAACATATCTATCGTTTGTGATATTTCTACTGGCAAACCTAGATCTTTCATTCCTCAACAACATCGTAAGGAAATTTTTAACATTTTACACACCCTATCACATCCTGGAGTTAAAGGAACTGCACAATTAATAAGTTCTCGTTTTGTCTGGCCAAATATGAAGAAAGATATAAAAATCTGGACAACTTCATGTTTGGCTTGTCAAAAATCAAAAATTCAAAGACATACTTTTTCTCCTTTATCAACATTCGCCATAACCGATAAACGGTATAATATGATACACATTGATATCGTGGATCCATTACCAATTTCACAAGGTTATTCTTAAATTTTAACATGTATTGATCGTTTCACACGATGGCCTGAAGCTTGTCCATTGGTAAATATTACAGCGGAAACTTTAGCTAATAGTTTTTTTAATTGTTGGATTTCTCGCTTTGGTGTTCCATCATATGTTACAACAGATCTCGGAACCCAATTTGAATCTAAATTATTTAATCAGCTACTTAATTTTCTGGGAACTAAGAGAATTAGAAGCACAGCCTATCATCCAATTGCAAATGGTATAGTAGAACGTTTTCACAGACAGCTAAAAACTTCTATTAAAGCTCACAACTCCAAAAACTGGGTAAATCTTTTACCAGTTGTTGTATTAGGCATTCGATCAGCCCTTAAGGAAACCATTAATTGTAGTGCAGCGGATTTAGTTAACGGCACAAGTTTGCGCCTCCCAGGTGAATTTTTTAATAACAACGAGCCACCCCTACCAGATATTGAAATACCAATATTTTTATCAAATTTAAAAACCTCGATGCAAAAATTAAAAGCTATTGCTCCGAAAGCAAATTCGAGAAAAGTTTTTATGCATACAGACTTATTTAAATCCTCGCATGTTTTTATTAGAAACGATACGGTTAAAAAACCTTTGACTAACCCTTACGACGGCCCGTTTAAAGTAATTTTTCATTCACCAAAGTATTTTTCCATTGAAAGAAATGGAAAATCAGACAACATTTCTATTGATAGACTCAAACCAGCATTTATTTTATAACACTTTCTCTACACCATTATCGACAAGTCTTCGATTTTCAACTATTTTTTTTCATGTTAAAAACAATATACCAAATGTCAATATTTATTAAGCATCATTCTTTTGTATTTACCTATTCTTCAACTAATGACGTCAAACATTTATTTGAATAGGTAATTCCATCTTTGATTGTGTCAACTCTAAACACATTGTTCAAACAAATTTAGATAATAGCTTACTCACAACCCTTTATATCTCTAGTTATTATTTAAATTTTGATTACATGTTTTGAGACGATTATACACTTTCAAACTTATGCATCTTCTACAATATTGATATTTTTATTATATTTGTTTTATTTTTAGTTATTTTGTTAGAGATATTTTGTTATTTTGTGTGTATACTCCGTGATCCTTTTCTAGGAGGGGGGTAATGTAGCCGGCTGCTGCTAGCCGCCTACATATACATATACCTTTGGCCATCATTGTTGCAATGTTTACATGGTGACCAAAGCAAAAAAAAAACAACCAGTCAACATCAATACACCGACCAGACCACAGGTCAAATAAAAAGCAAAATAAATATAAATGTCTTTCTTATTTTTTGGTCTTCAAAATTTAAAGTGAGATTCGAATTTAGCTAAACCATATAGCTAAACCTCCATTAAATATTTTCAGATATTGATACAAATTCGTTTCGAATGAGACATATTGCTGTAATATACGCAAATACAAACGTTGAAATACCAATAGCACAGAAATAAATTTCCTTGCGTATTTCACTAAAATGTTGTAGACCTCAATAAATATATTCAGATATTGATACAAATTCGTTTTGAATGAGACATATTGCTGTAATATACGCAAATACTAACGTTAAAATGCCAATAGCAGAGAAAAATAATTCCTTGCGTATTTCACTAAAGTGTTGTAGACCTCCATTAAATATGTTCAGAGATTGATACAAATTCGGTTCAAATCAGACATATTGATATAATATACGCTAATACAAGCTTTAAAATGCCAATAGCAGAGAAATATATTTCTTGCGTATTTCACTAAAATGTTTAACACCTCCATAAATTTTGTTCAGATATTAATACAAATTCGTTTCAAATGAGACATATTGCTGTAATATACGCAAATACAAGCGTTAAAATGCCTATAGCAGAGAAATATATTTCCTTGCGTATTTCACTAAAATGTTGTAGACCTCCATTAAATATGTTCAGATATTGATATAAATTCGTTTCAAATGAGTCATATTGATGTAATAAACGCTAACACAAGCTTTAAAATGCCAATAGTAAAGAAATATATTTCCTTGCGTATTTCACTAAAATGTTGTAGACCTCCTTTAAATGTGTTCAGATATTGATACAAATTCATTTCAAATGAGACATATTGCTGTAATATACGCAAATTCAAGTGTTAAAATGCCAATAGCAGAGTAATATAATTCCTTGCGTATTTCACAAAAATAATGTAGACCTCCATTAAATATGTTCAGATATTGATACAAATTCGTTTCAAATGAAATATATTGCTGTAATATACGCAAACGCAAGTGTTAAATTGTTAATAGCAGAGAAATATAATTCCTTGCGTATTTCACTTAATTGTTGTAGACCTCCATTAAGTATGTTCAGATATTGATACAAATTCGTTTCAAATGAGACATATTGCTGTAATATACGCAAATATAAGCGTTAAAGTGCCAATAGCAGAGAATTATATTTCCTTGCTTATTTCACTAAAATGTTGTAGACCTCCATTAAATATGTTCAGATATTGATACAAATTCGTTTCAAATGAGACATATTTCTGACATATTCTTAAAAACAAGCGCTAAATTGCCAATAGCGGAGAAATCTATTTCCTTGCGTGTTTCACTAAAACGTTGTAGACCTCAATAAATATGTTCAGATATTGATACAAAATCGTTTCAAATGAGACATATTGCTGTAATATACGCTAATACAAACGCTCAAATGCCAATGTCAGAGTAATATAATTCCATGCGTATCTCACTAAAATGTTGTAGACCTCCATTAAATATGTTAGATATTAATACAAATTCGTTTCAAATGAGACATATTACTGTAATATACGCAAATACAAGCGTTAAAAGGTCAATAGCAGAGAAATATATTTCCTTGCGTATTTCACTAAAATGTTGTAGACCTCCAATAAATATGTTCAGATATTGATACAAATTCGTTTCAAATGAGATATATTGCTGTAATATACACAAATACAAGCGTTTAAATGCCAATAGCAGAGTAATATATATCCTTGCGTGTTTTACAAAAATTTTGTAGGCTTCCTTAAAATAGGTTCAGAGATTGATACAAATTCGCTTCAAATGAGACATTTTGAAGTAATATACGCTAATACAAGCTTTAAAATGCCAATAGCAGAGAAATATATTTCCTTGCGTATTTCACTAAAATGTTGTAGATCTCCATAAAATTTGTTCAGATATTGATACAAATTCGTTTCCAAAGAGACATATTGCTGTAATATACGCAAATACAAGCGTTAAAATGCCAATAGTAGAGAAATATATTTCCTTGCGTATTTCACTAAAATGATGTAGACCTCCATTAAATATGTTCAGATATTGATACAAATTCGTTTCAAATGAGACATATTGCTGTAATATACTTAAGTACAAGCGTAAAAATGCCAATGGCAGAGACATATATTTATATATAATAGTTGTAGACCTCAATAAATATGTTCAGATATTGATACAAAATCGTTTCAAATGAGACATATTGCTGTAATATACGCAAATACACGCGTTAGAAAGCCAATAGCAGAGAAATATATTTCCATGCGTATTTCACTAAAATGTTGTAGACCTCCATAAAATTTGTTCAGATATTGTTACAAAGTCGTTTCAAATGAGATATATTACTGTAATATACGCAAATACAAGCGTTAAAATGCCAATAACATGGAAATATAATTTGCGTATTTCACTAAAATGCTGTAGACCTCAATAAATATGTTCAGATATTGATAAAAATTCGTTTCGAATGAGACATATTGCTGTAATATACGCAAATACAAACGTTAATATGCCAATAGCAGAGAAATTTATTTCCTTTCGTATTTCGCTAAAATGATGTAGACCACCATTGAATATGTTCAGATATTGATACAAATTCGTTTCAAATGAGACATATTGCAGTAATATACTTGAAAACAAGCGTAAAAATGCCAATAGCAGAGAAATATATTTCCTTGCGTATTTCCCTAAAATGTTGTAGACCTCCATAAAATTTGTTCGGATATTGATACAAATTCGTTTCAAATGAGACATATTGCTTTAAAAGCAAATACAAGCGTTAAAGTGCCTATAGCAGAGAATTATATTTCCTTGCGTATTTCACTAAAATGTTGTAGATGTCCATTAAAAATTTTCAGATATTGACACAAATTCGTTTCGAATGAGACATATTGCTGTAATATACGCAAATACATGCGTTAAAATGCCAATAGCAGCGAAATATATTTCCTTGCGTATTTCACTAAAATGTTGTAGCCCTCCATTAAATATGTTCAGATATTGATACAAATTCGTTGCAAATGAGATATATTGCTGTAATATACACAAATACAAGCGTTAAAATCCCAAAAGCAGAGAAATATAATCCTTGCGTATTTTACTAAAATGTTGTAGACCTCCTAAAATAGGTTCAGATATTGATACAAATTCGTTTCAAATGAGACATATTGATGTAATATACGCTAATACAAGCTTTAAAATGCCAATAGCAGAGAAATATATTTCCTTGCGTATTTCATTAAAATGTTGTAGATCTCCATAAAATTTGTTCAGATATTGATACAAATTCGTTTCAAATGAGACATATTGATGTAATATACGCTAATACAAACTTTAAAATGCCATTAGCAGAGATATATATTTCCTTGCGTATTTCACTAAAATGTTGTAGACCTCCATTATATATGTTCAGATATTGATACAAATTCGTTTCAATTAAGATATATTACTGTAATATACAAAAATACAAGCGTTAAAATGCCAATAGCAGAGAAATATATATCCTTGCGTTTTTCACTAAAATGTTGTAGACCTCCATTAAATATGTTCAGATATTGATACAAATTCGTTTCAAATGAGATATATTGCCGTAATATACGCAAATACAAGCGCTTAAATGCCAATAGCAGAGAAATATAATTCCTTGCGTATTTTACTAAAATGTTGTAGACCTCCTTAATATATGTTCAGAGATTTATACAAATTCGTTTCAAATGAGACATATTGATGTTATATACGCTAATACAAGCGTTAAAATGCCAATAGCAGAGAAATATAATTCCTTGCGTATTTCACTAAAATGTTGTAGATCTCCATAAAATTTGTTCAGATATTGATACAAATTCGTTCCAAATGAGACATATTGCTGTAATATACGCAAATACAAGCGTTAAAATGCCAATAGCAGAGAAATATAATTCCTTGCGTACTTCACTAAAATAATGTAGACCACCATTAAATATGTTCAGATATTGATACAAATTCGTTTCAAATGAGACATATTGCTGTAATATACGCAAAAACAAGCGTTAAAATGACAATAGCAGAGAAATAAATTTCCTTGCGTGTTTCACTAAAATGTTGTAGACCACAATAAATATGTTCAGATATTGATACAAATTCGTTTCGAATGAGACATATTGCTGTAATATACGCAAATACAAACGTTAAGGAGGGACGTCGCGTAAAACTACAATTTTCGATTATTTCAAGTCAGTATAATTTGAATCAGGGTCAATATTTTCAAATTTTGACTTACTGTAATTATGTAAATGTTATTTCTTAGGATATCTTTATTATAAAAATAAATTGTTATAAAAAACAGTCGAAACAAATAATCAAAATATGAACCTTTCAAAACTTTAATGATGACTCAAATCTTGTAATATTGATATTAAGATCTGAGATTTTCGATTAATAGTTACTTCAGATATACCTGCAATTACTGCGTTAGTAAATTATTATGATTATATTAATAAATATTTGAAACAATAATTCATTTACAATAATGTCATGAAATCCAAATTTATACAAGTCATTACTGTATATTAATTAAGTCCCATTTAGATTTTGTCCCATATACCGTAATGTTAATTTTGTTTGATATTTTTGTCGATAAATGGCTAAACTTGTTTCATAAGTTTCCCAAGATTAATTTTTTTTATGAACTGTACACAGATAACGGTACCCAACGTAGCAGTCATAGAATAATTTCTGATATTTACAAATGAAACTTGGGTTGCCTTTTTTTTCTTCTTTTTTACTTTCTTATACGCAGTTTATGAAAGTATTGTAATTATGAAAAATTTCGATCTCGAGATTTTAACGGAAATGTATTTTTTGATCTTCACAGAATCGAGTCTGATTATTTTGTTTATTTAGTTTTGCTATAATTTTTCTTGTAAAAATTCTATGGTTGAAGCTTTTACTGGTTAACGGTTTATATTGTTATATACGGGACATCTCATTTCCGCTTCCAATAATCTGATAAGATTACGTTTATGCCCGGTATTATAAACATCAAATAACTAAAATACTTGCTAGATTTTATTTGGTAACCAAGTAATATACTTTGCTCTATAGATTTCCGTATTATAAACGAAAAATAAATTTACTTCGCTAGTAAATCTCACAGTTAAACTACTCCCATGAATTTCTAGCTAGTAAATTTATTCTGTCAATTTCTTGACAGCTTCGTGTTTTGTTTTTATTTAAAATATTATAATAATAACCGATGCGAAATTTGCAATATTTATATATTAGTCATCTATTGATGAATAGATGAACTAAAATAGTCGGTAAATCTATTAGTTAATTTACTTGTAAGATTCTTTTATAACACGCAAAATTATATTAACTGTGTAAGTAAATTTAGTTCCATAGTAACTAATTAACATTTATTTTGTTCTTTATATTTATATTAATAAATATATTAAATCCTAGAAAACCCAACCAAAACTAGTCTCAATAAGCAAATGAACTTATGGAAATCCCTACTCATTCTACCCTTCAAAATACATTGTGCAATTATTGCATAAATAGATTGAATATAAATTTTTTGTATTAGTCTATAACAGTCTTATTCTTAAGCAACATATGGTGCAATAGTGCGAAATAGTGTAGTTTATTGTAAATTAATCTATTCTTTGAATAATTATAAAATGTCAAACTTCAAATTATTTAAGTCTGTTTTGTTTTTTTGATAAAAAATTGCAGATGATACGATTTATGTAAAATTAAATGGAATATGAAGAAATTCCAAGAGCCATTTTCTTGTTTCCGGAACCGTTTGAGAAAAAAACTTTCAAATAAAAGTTGTACAAAATGCTGATATCTATAATTTTTACTGTAACAATTTTTCTTTAACTGCAACCGTTTTTGAGTAATTGCAGAAACTGCAAAAAATGACTAGAGTAAACATGCACTTCCGGTCAGAATATGGTTTTCAAAAATAAGAGGTTTTCGTGTCAGGCATATACAAATCTTAAGTTTAAAACATCATAATTTTCCCTATAGCCGTTTGGGCTGTAGAGCGCTCACATACACACACACACACAGATACACACACACACACACACACAGACGGACGTCATTCCTAAAATAGTCGGAATCGATTCAGGGAAGGTCAAAACGTATATTTCCGTTAAAATCTCGAGTTCGAAATTTTTCATGATTACAATACTTATACTGCGTATAAGAAAGTAAAAATACTCGACGATAAATTCGAGCAAGAAAATTAAAAGAAAGAAGTTTGCAGAAAACACGTAAGACATCTTTCATCTTTTAAACTTTTGTATAAATTAGATAATATTATTGAAAAATATGATAGTGTGAATGCCTACATATCTCCAACACAAAATGCTGTAGAAAATACACCGTCAACCTCAACAATGTAGGTATCATACCTCTTCCATAAAATAATACTTTCGCATTCTTTGTTTTAGCGATTACCTAATTCAGGTTAGCTAATATGATATTATAAAAGTTAGTCATGCTTTATTGTTAAAAATATCAATAATTTTATTTTTATAATTATGTCGAATCAAATCCATAAATAAATCATGATTTATAAAAATGTTCTGCCAAGTGGGTTATTTGTGGATGTGGAATTTGGATTTTTAGGGGCAAGCCCTGATGGTAGAAATAAATAAATTAGTAAACAAATAGGAGTATATAAATAATAAACATTTTTTGCAGGGTTAATAAATTCGGATGCTATCATACAGATAAAATGTATATATTTTTAATTGGAAAAGACGTGACTCTAGCTGAAGCAGCGGTAAATAAAAATATGTGTGTCTTTTAAAAATAAAAAACTTCAGGTAAAGAGAACTCATAATTACTATTACCAGGTAATAATTATTAATAATAATAATAAAGGTAACTATTAACCTTTTTCTTCACAGGTACAGGGGCAATTATATATAAGTAAGCGTGAAAAATGCTATTTTGTGATCTATATCGATGATGACCACGATATATTTGTTGAAGATATTAAAAGGGATGGACCTATGTGGAAGAGAAATATGCTGCCAACGCTTATCAAATTTAATCATGATTGTGTTATGCCAGAATTATTAAATCGTAGGGTAAATCGTGGACAAAAATGTATATGTTCCGCGGAAATTATAAATGCACCAAAACTACAAGCAGCAAAAAAAAAAAAATAAATAAAAGAAAGTAAACAAAAAAACTTATTTTATTATTTGCTAACCTATAACTATCTATTTCATATTCTGCAACTAAAATAGAACTAATACTTTTTTCCCATAACAAAAATTTTATATTTACTTGCGACAAACATCGCATATCTATCATGATGAATTAAACTACGATACTTGTGACATCTGAAGTCACTGAATCACACTATTTAAAAATACGTCCCTTCTTAAAATGCCAATAGCAGAGTAATAAATGTCCTTGCGTATTTCACTAAAATGCTGTAGACCTCAATAAATATGTTGAGATATTGATACAAATTCGTTTCGAATGAGACATATTGCTGTAATATACGCAAATACAAACGTTAAAATGCCAATAGCAGAGAAATATAATTCCTTGCGTATTTCACTAATATGTTGTAGACCTCCATTAAATATGTTCAGATATTAATACAAATTCGTTTCAAAAGAGACATATTGCTGTAATATACGCAAAATCAAGAGTTAAAATGCCCATAGGAGAGAAATATATTTCCTTGCGTATTTCACTAAAATGTTGTAGACCTCCTTAAAATATGTTCGGAGATTTATACAAATTCGTTTCGAATGAGATATATTGCTGTAATATACGCAAATACAAGCGTTAAAATACCAATAGCAGAGAAATATATTTCCTTGCGTATTTCACTAAATTGTTGTAGACCTCCATAAAATTTGTTCAGATATTGATACAAATTCGTTTCAAATGAGACATATTGCTGTAATATACGCAAATACCAGCGTCAAAATGCCAATAGCAGAGAAAAATATTTCATTGCGTATTTCACTAAAATGTTGTAGACCTCCATTAAATATGTTCAGATATTGATACAAATTCGTTTCAAATGAGACATATTGCTGTAATTTACTTAAAAACAAAATTCGTTTCGAATAAGACATATTGCTGTAATATACGCAAATACAAACGTTAAAATGCCAATAGCAGAGAAATAAATTTCCTTGCGTATTTCACTAAAATGTTGTAGACCTCAATAAATATGTTCAGATATTGATACAAATTCGTTTCAAATGAGACATATTGCTGTAATATACGCAAAATCAAGAGTTAAAATGCCCATAGGAGAGAAATATATTTCCTTGCGTATTTCACTAAAATGTTGTAGACCTCCTTAAAGTATGTTCGGAGATTTATACAAATTCGTTTCGAATGAGATATATTGCTGTAATATACGCAAATATAAACGTTAAAATGCCAAAAGCAGAGAAATATAATTCCTTGCGTATTTCACTAAAATGTAGTAGACTTCCATAAAATTTGATCAGATATTGATCCAAATTCGTTTCAAATGGACATATTGATGTAATATACGCCAATACAAGCTTTAAAATGCCAATAGCAGAGAAATATATGTCCTTGCGTATTTCACTAAAATGTTGTAGACCTCCATTAAATATGTTCAGATATTGACAAAAATTCGTTTCAAATGAGACATATTGCTGTAATATACGCAAATACAAGCGTTAAAATATAAATTCCAGAGAAATATATTTCTTTGCGTATATCACTAAAATATTGTAGACCTCCATAAAATATGTTCAGATATTGATACAAATTCGTTTCAAAGGAGATTTGTTGCTGTTATATTCGGAAATACAATCGTTAAAATCTAAATTCCAGAGAAATATATTTCCTTGCATATATTACTAAGATGTTGTAGACCTCCATAAAATATGTTCAGATATTGATACAAATTCGTTTCGAAGGTGACATGTTGCTGTAATATACGCAAATACAAGCGTTAAAATGCCAATAGCAGAGATATATATTTC
This sequence comes from Nebria brevicollis, assembly GCA_944738965.1. NCBI lineage: Eukaryota > Metazoa > Arthropoda > Insecta > Coleoptera > Carabidae > Nebria > Nebria brevicollis. The sequence goes on along the minus strand of OX122898.1, from coordinate 8,377,624 downwards.
CTTGCGTATATCACTAAATTGTTGTAGACCTCCATAAGATTTGTTCAGATATTGATACAAATTCGTTTCAAATGAGACATATTGCTGTAATATACGCTAATACAAACGTTAAAAGGCCAATAGCAGAGAAATATATTTCCTTGCGTATTTCACTAAAATGTTGTAGACCTCCATTAACTATGTTCAGATATTGATACAAATTCGTTTTAAGTGAGACATATTGCTGTAATATACGCAAATACAAGCGTTAAAATGCCAATAGCAAAGAAATATATTTCCTTGCGTAATTCACTAAAATGTTGAAGACCTCCATTAGTTATGTTCAGATATTGATACAAATTCGTTTCAAATGAGACATATTGCGGTTATATATGCAAAAACAAGCGTTAAAATGCCAAAAGCAGAGAAATATATTTCCTTGCATATTTCACTAAAATGTGGTAGACCTCTATTAAATATATTCAGATATTGATACAAATTCGTTTCAAAGGAGATATATTGCTGTAATATACGCAAATACAAACGTTAAGGAGGGACGTTGCGTAAAACTACAATTTTCGATGTTTTCAAGTCAGTATAATTTGAATCAGGGTCAATATTTTCTAATTTTGACTTACTCACAGTAATTTTGTAAATGTTATTTCTTAGGATATCTTTATTATAAAAATAAATTGTTATAAAAAACAGTCGAAACAAATAATCAAAATATGAACCTTTCAAAACTTTAATGATGACTCAAATCTTGTAATATTGATATTAAGATCTGAGATTTTTGATTAATAGTTACTTCAGATAAACTAGCAAACACTGCGATAGTAAATTATTATGATTATATTAATAAATATTCGAAACAATAATTCATTTACAATAATGTCATGAAATCCGAATTTATACAAGTCATTTAATTGCGATATTCAGTTACTAAAACTGCTGAAACTTACGCAATATCTAAACATAAGTCTCAGTTTGAGTATTCAATTAAAATAAGTTTAGAATTCATTACTGTATATTAATTAAGTCCCATTTAGATTTTGTCCTATATACCGAATTATGGGATTCGTTCAATTAGGTAGCTTTTTATTTAAAACACAATATGAAGTTTACACAAGATATTCGGTTTGTTATTGTTACATTAAGATCGTACAACGGTTCAAGCACACTCTGACTTAATGTTACAACTAGCAAGCGTTTATATCTAATTGTAATTTGATATTTAGAAAGGTCAGCATTTGTGGATCTTAACTCCTCCGGCCTAAGTTGAGAACTATGGGGTTAAACAGAGTTCGATATTAATTCGACTCTTGGGGTAATCCTTGGTGTAAGGGTGTTTTCGCCTATTTCGGGACATTTATTTTTTGTTTTATAAATTTTTTTATAATAGTAATATAAACCAAACATAGAGAGGGATATGATTAAAATATATAATATTACAGTATAAATGCTTATTCTATGAAAATGTATTGTGGGATTATTTATAGATTTCAATTCTCGTTGCTGGTTTTCTAAAATATCGGTAATATATTTTGTGTCGGCCAGATTAATTGATTTTAAATTTAATGGTTTAAGATTTAATTTATTTTTTTGTGAGATAATTCATTGGTGAAAACTCTAAACACGGTAGTTCAATATTCTTAAATTTTAACTTTGTATTTTGGACTGTTCTGATACGAGTGTTTTTAATTTGCAATTCACATTGATTGTTGAGTTCGATCACATAACTTCCATTTAAAGGCACATTTTCACTATTTTCACCACACTTTTGTTTTGCAACAATATTGTTGGGGGTGATGATTATCCATTGGTTATTTTCAATTTTCTGCACTTTGACTTCGTTGACATTTATGGAAACTTGCTGGCAAGATGTTGTATTTACTGAGTACTTTAGTAATCGTATTTCGCATGGATCGTTGTCGTTGTTTCTTGTAGTATGAATTTCTTGACATAGGAATTCTTCTGAATTGATTTCTTGGCATTTCTTATCGAAGGATGCGTAAGTTTCGTCATTGAATAGTGGGAATTTTGAGTGAGGTATGATCATTTTAAAATAATCATTTGTAGGAGTTGGGAAAGAGTACAAATGGTAATATTGATAATTTTTGGTCTCTACAATAGGAACTTCCAAAATAAATATAATTTGGTTTCCGTTGCTATAACTTTTGATTTTTAATATTTTTTCGAATAATAATATGTTCTCTAAACTTGGTTCCAATGGAAATTTATTTTTCCTTAATTGTTTACTAGTTGTAGAAATTTCAGACAGTAAATAGTTTGGGTCGATGATGGAATTATGAAATGTGTTCAATTTAGAAAAAGTGATTGCCACTTCAATTTCTTCTTATACAAAAGATATAATTTGATAGCTTGAAATAAATTGTGATATTATTGTTTGTAAAACATAATGATGGTATGTTTCGGCGTCTTTTGCAGAATTTACTATTTGTTCTATTTGATAAATTCGAGATCGCAAAATCTTTTGGTTATGTGCGAGGGATTTGATATTTTCATTGAAGTTTTTGATAGAGCTTTGAACCAATGTAGTTTGAGTTTTTACGATTGTTTCGATATTATTCTGATTTTTTGATAGTTCCGCGATTTGTTTATCATATTTTTCGGCATCGTTTTGGTCAAGATTTCCTGTTATTGTTTTTATTATTGAACCAAGCCCATCAATGAGACCTCTTTTAGTTCTTTTACTTCGAAGGGGATTTAATTGATTAATCTGAAGGTGGATTTTATGTTCGAGTATATCAGCTATATGATAAGAGTTATAAAATTCTCTTGCATATCCATGTTCGTGAGTTGAATTTTCGAATGCCCTTTTAAATTGTGAATATGATTGTTTGAGTGTTGAGAATTCGTTAATAATGTTCGTAATGTCATATATTTGTATGAAATTCCATGAATCAATTTGATTGTGTGCGTTACCTAATTTAATGGGTAAAAGTCCAGGATTCTTGTTCAGGTTGTGGAAAATGGGTGGTTCTAGTTTTACGGCAATGATGCAGAGGGCGGATCTGTAACAATAGGAGGTTTTTTCAAATCCTCAATATGAACAATTTCTATTTTATTTTTATTTTTAGAGCTTATAATTTCTACACGATTTCTTTCTAGTAGTTTTAGGATTTTATATGGTCCCAAGAACTTACTATTCTTTTTATTTCTATTTTTGGGATTTGTTTTGAAAACAATTTGTCCTACAAAAAATTCATTGCTACTATTTCCATATTCATTGTTTTTTAAAATTAATTTCTCCTTTCCTCCTTGAAGTTTTTCGTTGACTTGTTTATAGACATGCTTTAATTTTTGTTTGTGATTTTCTGAATATTCGTTGTAGAATAGTTTTGGGATAAAAATTTCATTGGGATTTCTAGAGTCAGTATTTCCGAATGTAAGTTCAAACGGTGTGTAACTAGTTGAGCTATGTATTGAATTGTTATAGCCTATAATAGCATAGTCCATTAAGTCGTTGTTTTCTTCAGGATGTAATTCTTTTAAAATGCGTAAATGTTCGATTATTGATGAGTGAAAACGTTCTACGATCGAGTTCGATTCATGATGTAAAGGGGTTGTAAAGTGTACATTGATTTTATGCAGTCTTAATATTTCTTTAACTGTGCCATTATTGAATTCGGTTCCGTTATCGACAATTAAATTTTGGGGTACTCCGAATGAAGTAAAATATTTTATTAAAGCTTTACTTATAAGAACAGCTGTTTTTCCTGAGACTGGAATAGCTTGAGCGAATTTTGTAAATGCATCTACTATAGTTAAGTAATTTCTATTATCAAAGGTAATTATATCGATGTGTACAATTTAAAAAGGTTTAGTGGCTGTTTCTGTTAGAACCAAAGGGACATATGGTTTTTCCTAGCATATTTTGCTCTTTGGCATATGTCGCATGCGTTTATGTAATTTGTTATAGTTACTTTCATATTTTTCCAATAATAGTTCCTCTGTAAATAAGTGCTCGTTTCGTTTATGCCACGGTGGTTTGTTTTACCTTCGTGGTGATGTTTTATTAAAAGTATTTGTTCCTCTTTGTCAGTTGCTGTGTTTAATCTATTCAAACATCTAACTAATTTTGGGCCTTTTTCTGATAAATTTTCTAAATAAACTTTACAAAAATATTTGTAGAGTTGATCGGTGTGGAAATACATGAAATAAGTATTCGTTTGGTTGGTATAATTTTTTAAGAATTCAAAGATTAGTTTATAATTGTTTTTCTCTGAGATCTGTACCTTTAAAATTTTCTGGTTCTCATAATTTTCTTGAGAAACATTTAACTTTTCGTATAGAATAGGAAAGACTAAAATTTGATGAGTTTTACCGTTTATTACGTCTTCAGATATTTTAATTCCGTCGTTCGTGGTTTCGTTTGCGGATGAGTGTTGCGTTGATATTTCGTTATCGTTTGTGAAATTAGGGGTCTTAGTTGAGTATTGGAAAGGATTTTGATTTTAGGTTTTTGTTCTAACTCTGTGGGTTTACTGCTTGAGGTCGTTTGTTCGTCTGGTACAAAGTTTTCTGCTAAATATCTTAAATAGTCTACAATGTCCTGATTTACTTCACCGGGATTATTAACTATGGAATCAGTTTCTATTGCGTTGAGCGAAATGCGAGAGAGACAATCGGCATTTAAGTTACATTTTCCTTTTTTATAGAAAATTTTGTAATCATACTCCTCCAACTTTAATTTCCATCGGATTAGTTTGGAATTTGGTTCTTTTAAGTTAAATAACCAGGTAAGGGGTCGGTGGTCTGTATATATGGTGAATTTCCTGCCATATAAATATGGTCGAAAGTGTTTACATGCCCAAACTATGGCAAGGAGTTCCTTTTCAATTGTTGAATAACGAACTTCTGTTTCGTTTAATGTTCTTGAGCCATAAGCTATTGGTTTGTCGTGTGGTATATTACCTTGTGACAAGACCGCGCCTAATGCGAAATTACTCGCGTCGGTGGTTAGAATAAAAGGATTAGTAAAATCGGGGTACTGTAGTATGGGGTCATTCATTAATATATTCTGACAATTTTGAAAACATTCAATAAAGTGTTTGTCATGTATAACTTTTGCATCCTTTTTTAAACATTTTGTCATTGGTTTTGTTATTTTGGAAAGGTCTTTTATAAAACGTCTGTAGTAGCCTAGTAGTCCGAGAAAACTTTTTATGTCTTTTTGCGTTCGAGGTATGGGAAAATTTTTTATTGCGTAAATTTTGTCGGGGTTTGGTTTCACTCCGTTTCGCGTAACAACATGTCCTAAATATTTAACTTCTGTTTGTAAGAATTCTGATTTTTCCAACTGAATTTTGAAATTACTTTGTCTTAATCTATTAAATACGGATTTTAATCGTTCTATGTGTTCTTGTAAAGAGGTGCTAAAGATTACTATATCGTCTAGATAGACGAGACAGGTTTCATGTTGCAAGCCTCGCAAAACATTATCCATCACTCTTTGAAACGTTGATGGTGCATTTTTCAGCCCAAACGGCATTCGCTTAAATTCGTAATGTCCGTTTTCGGTTGAGAATGCAGTCTTTTGTATGTCTTCGGGATGTACTTCGATTTGGTGAAAACCACTGGCTAGGTCTAAAGTTGAGAAATAATTAGCTTTACCTAATTTGTCCAAGATGTCCGTAATATTGGGAAGGGGGTATTTATCGTCAATTGTGTGTTCATTGAGTTTCCTATAGTCTATAACAAGTCTCCATTTTTTACGTTTTGATGAGTCAAGTTTTTTTGGGACAATTCATATGGGACTGGACCATGGCGAAATACTATGTTGTATAATACCTTGATCTAACATGTTTGATATTTGCGTTTTTACTTCATGTTTATGCACTTCTGGAAAACGGTAAGATTTTGTATAGATAGGTGAATCATTTGTTAAATTGATTTTGTGTCTAATATCGCTAGAAAAACTGAGGGGTATATCTTCACAATAAAAGATATCCCGGTATTCTAAACAAAGTTTTCTAATAGCTACCTTTTCCTCTTGGTTACAATGGTCTGTTCGGATGTTTGTTAAATTTTGTTTTAGTAGGTCATCATGTCTGTTATCTAAAATTTCGTTTGTTTCCATTTTCTCAACAAAATTTATTTCCATTAGGTTAAGAGGTTCGATTTCTAATGGTCCTAAAATATCGATTTTAACTGGATTTTCTTTAATATTTGTGAGGGTGGTTAGAGCAAAGTTATTTGAAACATTTACCAATGCTTTTGGCATTTCTACTCCATTACCAAAATTTGTATGGTTTAAGATACCTACACCGTTATTAAGTGTGACAGGTATTTTTACAACTTGTTCTACTCGAGGTGGTATTGTAATTGTTTGCATCAGAGGGTTGTTTTTTAATGTAATTTCTTTATTGTGTTCTGACGTAAATAGTATGGGGATAGCAGCATATTTGGTTGCCAGTTGATTCGTATTAACATTAATGTTAGCATTTAATTGTTTTAATAGATCTATTCCAATTAAGCCGTCGTATTTTTCGCTGAATTTAAATAGATAAAATTTATGAGTTAAGTCGATATTAAAAATTTGAAATACTGGAATTTCGGCAACTTCGTTGTGATATGAAATGTTATGTGCAGTTTGAATATTAAAAGGTTCTTCGAATATGTAGTTTTTGTAGAAGTAATAAGCTAATTCAGGGTTAATTAGGTTTCTTGTACTTCCTGTGTCAATTCGAAATTTTGCATTTATTTGGGGTATGTAAATGTGTGGTAAATTCGCCTTTAGTGCATTGATATGTATTATGTTTGGTTGTTCGTAATTGTAGCCTGATGAAAATTTGTCTCGATGCAGTTATTTGATATCTGTGGTTCAAGATAACTCACTTCGTCTTGTGTATTCTCATAGTACAATGTGGGATCTAAGAATTCTGGGTCAGCGTAATTCAAATCAGTATAGTTAGAAATGTCTTGTACAGGCTGTTCCACAAATTCTTTTTCGTTATAACTAATTTGGTTTTCAAATAAATTTTCGGAATTTTGGCTTCCGTTTATGTCTTGTGTGAACAATTCGGTGGACGTGAATGTTTTTTGCGGTTTTATGCGCGAATTGTCAGATGATATATCCATGGGTTCTGGTTTAAATTCTCTATTTGATATTGGTTTTGATAAGGTTTTTTGAAATTTTGATTAAAACTTGTAGATTGTGGAGGTTGTAGGAAATGTATTGGACGTAATTGTTGTTGTTGAAATTGTTGAGGTTGACGTGAAAAGAATGGTTGTGTTTGACGGAACCTTGGTTGATTATTTGCGTTGTAGAAAGGGTTTGGTCTTGGATCGTTTGAAAAACTTGGTCTAGGTTGATGGAAGTTGTTCATAGATGAGAAATTAGGGCGTGGGAAATTATAGGATGGAATTTGTGATGGTTGCGGAGCAAATCTTTGTTGGAATTGAAATGGAATATTTTTTCTTATTGGTGTCAATTTCGATGTAGGTTTAAATGTAGCTTGCGTATTTAGTGTATTTTGTCGTTGTGTGGAATAAAGAAAGTTTTCCTCTTCGATAACTAAACTCATAGCCTTTTCAAGGCTATCTGGGTTTCTTAGCCTAACGTTTGTTTGTATTTGCCCGTATAAACCTCGTATAAAAGTTTATAAAGCCAAATCATCGTAATTTGCAAGACGTATGGTTTATTCCGCCGTTGAGATAGTTAAAGAATTTAATTTTGAAATAATCAAACTTCTTGCATCTTGACAGCGCATACCAAAATTATAGGGTGTTTCATTTTTTATAATTTTCAAAGCAATCAAATCTTGAATTAAGCAATCAATATTTCTTTGATCACCAAAACTAAGCTTTAAAGCTTCTTTTACTTCTGTCCAAGCTTTCAATTCTGTTCTAGAACCAATTAAAATAAGAGCTCTACCTGAAAGTTTTCCTAATAGGGCGCTCAAAATAAAATTATTTAAAGCAGGCTCGTTATCACTAGCAAATGTAGATATTAGATTTTCGCAATTATCTAAAAATATGCCTAAGGTATGAGGATTGCCATCATAATATGAAATCGAGTCTAAATATAATTTTAATAACTGGTAATTTGTTGTAGTAGGCATGATAATGTTTTGAGAACTATTACTATCTAGGTTTATATTTTGCAATAACTCCGTTAGTTTATTTACTTCGGAATTTGGCATATATTTTAATTATTACTATTAATTCGTATAAAATATTTTTAATTATTCTTAATTTGAGACCAAAAATTATATATTTATTTTTAAAGGATGGTTAAATTGGAATATGACACTTACATAAAAATTATTATTTTCATTTCTTGTTTCTTCTTATTTCTAGTTGCCTATAGGTTCCGACGATTTTGTTCTTTCCCCAGGTCTTCTTCCTTTCGTGCTGTGTGGACGTTTTCTTTCTTCCTTGAACGGTTTCCTTGTACACGATAGTGAATTACTGTCTATGACCCGATATGCATTCGAATCTTATAAAATAACTCACTATTGAGCACTTTTCACTTTTTTTTTTTCGATTTCTCATTTAATCGTTGATACGAAAATTGCTCGTTCAATACGGACAATTTTGAGAAATTCTACCGACTGCGCCAATTATGGGATTCGTTCAATTAGGTAACTTTTTATTTAAAACACAATATGAAGTTTACACAAGATATTCGGTTTTTTATTGTTACATTAAGATCGTACAACGGTTCAAGCACACTCTGACTTAATGTTACAACTAGCAAGCGTTTATATCTAATTGTAATTTGATATTTAGAAAGGTCAGCATTTGTGGATCTTAACTACCGTAATGTTAATTTTGTTTGATATATTCGTCGATAGATGGCTAAACATGTTTCATAAGTTTACCAAGACTGAATTTTTTTAATGAACTGTACACAGATAACGGTACCCAACGTAGCAGTCATAGAATAATTTCTGATATTTACAATTGAAACTTGGGTTGCATTTTTTTCTTCTTTTTTACTTTCTTATACGCAGTTTATGACAGTATTGTAATTATGAAAAATTTCGATCTCGAGATTTTAACGGAAATGTACCTTTTGATCTTCCCAGAATCGAGTCTGATTATTTTGTTTATTTAGTTTAGCTATAATTTTTCTTGTAAAAATTCTATGGTTGCAGCTTTTACTGGTTGACGGTTTATTTTGCTATATACGGGACATCTCATTTCCGCTTCCAATAAGCTGATAAGATTACGTTTATGCCCGGTATTATAAACGTCAAATAACTAAAATACTTGCTAGATTTTATTTGGTAACCAAGTAATATACTTTACTCTATAGATTTCCGTATTATAAACGAAAAATAAATTTACTTCGCTAGTAAATCTCACAGTAAAACTACTCCCATGAATTTCTAGCTAGTAAAATTTATTCTGTCAATTACTTGACAGCTTCGTGTTTTGTTTTTACTTAAAATATTATAATAATAACCGATGTGAAATTTGCAATATTTATATATTAGTCATCTATTGATGAATAGATGAACTAAAATAGTCGGTAAATCTATTAGTTAATTTACTTGTTAGATTCTTTTATAACACGCAAAATTATATTAACTGTGTCAGTAAATTTAGTTCCATAGTAACTAATTAACATTTATTTTGTTCTTTATAATACCGGGCCTTAGTGGAAAAAAGATTAAAATTAATCTTGTTAGAAGCGCAAGAAATATAATAAATCCTAAAAAACCCAACCAAAACTAGTCTCAATAAGCAAATGAACTTATAGAAATCGCTACTCATTCTACCCTTCAAAATACATTGTGCAATTATTGCATAAATAGATTGAATATAAATTTTTTGTATTAGTCTATAACAGTCTTATTCTTAAGCAACATATGGTGCAATAGTGCGAAATAGTGTAGTTTATTGTAAATTAATCTTGTGTTGTTGCCTTTATACAAATTTATAATAACGAAGTACCTAAATTGTATAGGTAATTTAGTGTAACGCAGTCACAAATATAGACCAAAACATCTGCAGTGTCATGCACCGAACTTTCTTATACGCATATGGGTTAATCCACATCGTAGTTTCATTATTTTTTTAATTTATAATATTTGTTCCGACCTTTGGAACACTTTTGCGCTAAATATATTTCTTTGAATAATTATAAAATGTCAAACTTCAAATTATTTAAGTCTGTTTTGTTTTTTTTTGATAAAAAATTGCAGATGATACGATTTATGTAAAATTAAATGGAATATGAAGAAATTCCAAGAGCCATTTTCTTGTTTCCGGAACCGTTTGAGAAAAAAACTTTCAAATAAAAGTTGTACAAAATGCTGATATCTATAATTTTTACTGTAACAATTTTTCTTTAACTGCAACCGTTTTTGAGTAATTGCAGAAACTGCAAAAAATGACTAGAGTAAACATGCACTTCCGGTCGGAATATGGTTTTCAAAAATAAGAGGTTTTCGTGTCAGGCATATACAAATCTTATGTTTAAAACATCATAATTTTCCCTTTAGCCGTTTGGGCTGTAGAGCGCTCACATACACACACACACACACACACAGATATACACACACACACACACAGACGGACGTCATTCCTAAAATAGTCGGAATCGATTCAGGGAAGGTCAAAACGTATATTTCCGTTAAAATCTCGAGTTCGAAATTTTTCATGATTACAATACTTATACTGCGTATAAGAAAGTAAAAATACTCGACGATGAATTCGAGCAAGAAAATTAAAAAAAAAAGAAGTTTGCAGAAAACACGTAATACATCTTTCATTTTTTTTTTTTTTTAATTAATGTATTATTGAGCGCTTCGATAGCTAGGATCACTAGCGCTCCGGCACGGTAATTTTGTTACATTGTGTGTTATATTAGGTTAATTAAGTTTGTGTCTTTTAGATATTCTATTATGTTATGCGTTTTGTCGTTGTTGGATAGTGCTTCTGCTAATGTGTCTGGAAGGTGTTTTTTTTACCTTTGGATGGTCTATTTGCCACATCGAGTGAGGATGTGTTCCACGGTGATGGGCGTATTGCATGTGTCACATTGTTTCGGGTCTTTTCGTTGCATAAGGTGTTCGTGAGTGTATCGGGTGTGGCCTATTCGTAGTCTTGTTATGATGACCTGGAGTTTACGACTGCCAGGTGATGGCTAGTTGCATGGATCTTCTTTTATTTGTCGTAGTTTATTGTTCGTCACTCCGTCCCAATGTGTCTTCCACTCTTCTTTTATGCTTCTTTTGATTTGGTGTTTGATGTCGTTTGTTGGTATGTCGATGTTTGTAAGTGTATGTAAAGAGCATGCTTCTTTTGCTGCTATGTCTGCTTTCTCATTTCCCTCAATTCCCGTGTGAGATGGGACCCATATAAATTTAATTTCTTTTCCTTGTTTGGCTGCCTCGTTCGCGTTGTCTTGAATGTTTTGTATTTGGTTGTTACTATTGAATGGGTTTTGGATACTTTTCAGTACGCTTAATGAGTCGGTGCAAATTATGTATTTATCATGTTCGTGCATTATTACGTGTTCCGTGGCTTTTTGTATGCCAAATGCTTCTGCTGTGTAGGTACTGGAGTTGTCTGGGAGTTTGTATTTCAATGTTGTTTCTTCTATGATTATGCTAACTCCCGTGTTTTTTTCTTGCTGTGAACCGTCTGTGTATATAATTTTATGTTTTGGGTGTTCGTTTCGATTTTGCAGGAATATTGTTTGGTAAAGTTGCCTGGGTGTGCAGTTTTTTGGATATTGAGACATTGATAGTAGAGTTGTGGGGATTTTTTTTAGCCATGGATGGTGCTAATGGGCTTTTCGTTGTGCTATTTGAAACTGGTCCAGGTTGCACATTTGAAATAGTGAGTGGGATATTTTCTGTAGAGGTGTGGAGTTTAAAACAGCTGTTATGTTGTTATTTAGTTTAAAGAAGTGTTTGTGTATTGGCGTTGTTTGCTGACTTGCGGTTTTTGTTAGGAAGGATGTAGTGAGATGTTTCCGGCGCATGTGCAGTGTTTCTTCTCCAGCTTCGTATAGAATACTTGTTACTGGGCTCGATCTAAATGCTCCAGTAGCTATACGGATTGCTGCGTTGTGGATAGTGTCAATTATTTTTAATTTTCTTGGGTGTGCTGTTTGGTAGGGTATGCTGCCGTAGTCGATTTTGGATCTTATTAAGGTTTTGTAGATTATTAGGAGTTGTTCTTTTTGCGCTCCCCAAGTCGTATTTCCTAGTATTTTTAGAATGTTTAATCTTTGGAAACATTCTTTCTTCAAATTGGTTATATGGGGGAGCCAGGTTAGTTTATTGTCTAATGTCATTCCTAGAAAGTCCTTTGTCTTTTCGTATGCGATGCGAGTGTTCTTAAATTTTAGTAGTGGATGTCCATGGGCTCTCCGAAGGCGACAGAAGTGTACTGCATTCGTTTTTTGACTAGAGAAAGTAAATCCGGTAGTTTCGGCCCATTTCTCTAGGTTCGTCAGCGCTTGTTGTAGTTGAATTCTAATACTTTCTGTGTTTTTGCCATGACAGTATAGTACAACATCATCTGCATAGAGTGATATATTGACGTTTGTGGGGATGTGATTAGAGATTTTATTAATAGCTAAGAATAATTTTTAGCAGTTGAAAAAGTAACGGATACGGCAGGGATCGAACCCGCGACCATCGGTTTCACGCCGATCGCTCTAACCAACTCAGCTACGCATCCACTGACCACAACCGTCACTTTTTCAACTGCTTCAAATGCCAAGTGTTAACACTTGGCATTTGAAGCAGTTGAAAAAGTGACGGTTGTGGTCAGTGGATGCGTAGCTGAGTTGGTTAGAGCGATCGGCGCTAAACCAATGGTCGCGGGTTCGATCCCTGCCGTATCCGTTACTTTTTCAACTGCTAAAAATTATTCTTAGCATGTACTTTAACGTGAATTCGTTAAATATAGTAACAATATAATTTCTATTTATTAATAGCTACAAGAAACAGCACTACGCTTAGAATTTCTCCTTGAGGTACTCCGTCATGCTGTGTTTTTGTGTCAGATATATTTTTCCGTTGGCCTTGACTTTAAAAGTTCTGTTTTCCAGAAAGCTCTTTATGAGTAATAGAATGTTTCCGTCTATGTTTAGTTGTTTTAGGGATTTTAGTATGTGATATCTCCATGTCATGTCGTAGGCTTTTTGTATATTTAGGAATATTGTTATTAAATGTTGTTTCTTTTTAAATGTTTCTTGAATTTCTGATGTTAATAACAATATGTTGTCTATGGTAGATCGACCGTTTCTGAAGCCGCTTTGTACATTTGTGAGGAGTTGGTTTTTTTCTTGGTACCACATGATTCTTTTACTAGTCATTTTTTGTAGAATTTTTCCTAGCGTATTAGATAGGGCAATGGGTCTGTAGCTTGATGGGTTAATTTTGGGCTTGTTTGGTTTCAGTATGGGTATGATTGTTATCTCCTTCCAGGCGTCGGGATAATTTCCTTGTTGTAGTATGCTGTTGTATATTTCTAGAAGTTGTTGAAGCGCTGAGTTAGGGAGGTGTTTGATGAATTCATATGGGATTCCGTCTGGTCCAGGGCTGCTTCCTCCTTTAATTTCATTTATTGTCGTGATCAGTTCGTGCAGTTGAAACGGCGTGTTCATTGGGTCGATTTGTTTATTTTCGATGGTTATTTGTTCAGTTTCTGACGCTTGTTTGTATTTTAGGAAATCTGCTGTGTGATGACTGCCCGATGAGTTTTCTTCAAAATCCTCCGCTAGTGTGTTAGCTATTTTTTGTGGGTCTGTAATTGTTATGTTGTTGTTTATCAAGACGTTTGTTTGCTGAATTTGCTTTCCATTTTTGATTTTTCTAATTTTTGTCCACACTTCTTGTGGTTGTGTTTGAGTGGTTAATGTTGCTACATAATTTTTCCAGGATTCTCTTTAACAGTTCTGTATTGTTCTACGTAGTATTGCTTGTGTTCTTTTTAGATTAATAAGATTTTCAATGTAGTTGTTTTTCCTGTATAGGTAAAGTGCTCTTTTGTTGTTTTTTATTGCAGTTTTACATTCCTCGTTCCACCATGGTACTATTTTCTTTGCTTTTTTAATTTTCCTTTCTCCAAAAACGTTTTCTGCCGCCTTGATAATATTGTGTGTAAAGTTTTCTACAGTTTCATTAATATTTGGTTTAATTTCAGAATTTTGTATGTTTTCAGTGAAATAATTCCATTTGGTTTGATTTATAGTCCATTTGGCATAAATTGGGTGAATGTCTAGATCCGCTTGATTTGAGGTTAGTTTCATAATAATTGGAAAATGGTCGGAGTTAAAGAGACATGGGACAGTATCCCATGAAAAATTAACCGCTATAGTGGGAGTGCCAAATGCTAAATCAATAGCTGAGAATGTCCCTGTTCTTTGACAGAAGTGTGTAGGTGATCCATCATTGAAAAGTACAAGATTGTTGTTGTTTATTATTTTTCTAGGGTTTTTCCTTTATTATCGGTGTTCTTTGATCCCCATACTTTGTTGTGTGCGTTGAGATCTCCAATGATTAAAAATGGAGTTGATAGTTGGTTTACGATATTTTCTATTTCCTTTTCGTCTATTGTTTGGTTTGGCGGAATGTAGATGTTGCATAACGTGATATTGTACGGTGTTGTAGTTTTTACTGCCAAGGCTTCCAAGTTGGTGTTCAGTGGTATTTCGTTTGATGGATTTTTGGAGTTTATGATCGTGGCGATACCCCCGCTGGCATTGAGATGCGTTGTTCGGTCTCTCCTATATATGGTGTAGTCTTTCATGTTTAGTGTTTGTGTTTCTTTTAATCTACTTTCTTGGATACAGATGTAATCTGGGGTGTAGTCTGCTAGTAATTTTTGAAGTTCGCCCTTATGGGCTAGAAGTCCATTACAATTCCATTGTATTAGCATTCTTATAGTGATTCTTGACTCGAGTATACGTCTTCGTTAGGTTCTAAGTTTAATTGCTTGAATAGGTTGTTTTGTATTTTTGTAAAACGTGTTTTTAGTCCTCTGTTCTTTAACAGTGGATATAGTGATCTAAGCATTTCCATAAGTTTGTTGATGTCTTGAGTGAATTCTTTGGCGACGCATAGTTGGTCTGGTACACCAAATCCATCCTCTAAGTATTTTTTTAATTGTTCAAAAGATAATACGTATTTGCTTGGATTTGTGTTTATCTCTCTTTCTATGGGTTCTAGAGAGACGTGTAGTGGTTCTCCTGGGCTTTGTGACCTGGGTTTTTTTATATTGGTTTCGCGTTTGTTACATTTGGATTAAGGAATGTGAGTACTTGATCTATTTGGGTGGTAGATGTGCTTGGTTGTGTGTTATTGATTTGTTCAATTGTGGAGGATGTGTCTGATTCAGGTGCGGGGCGTTTATTAGCTGCTGTGTTTGGAATTGTGGGTTCTTCGACATCGGTGGCTGGTAGTTCATTTGTTTGTTTATTTACGTTGATATTGTTCCATGGCTTCGCGTTTGTTCGTGTCTCTTGGGCTGTGTTTTCACTATTCTTGGATTCTTCACAATGGTTGCTCATGTGACCTGGTTTTTTGCATATGAAACATGTTGTTGTTTCTTCATTTAAAAATATTCTGTAGTCTGTCTCTTCATAATAGAGTGTTACGGAGGATGGTATTTGTATTTCTTCATTGGTGTTTGTGGAAATGAAGACCTGACGTCGGAAACTAAGCACATGAGAGTACTCAGTTTCTCGCATTCCAACTCTAAGGAATGATATTGGTGAAACTAGGACTAGTCCTGTATTTTTCAGTGTTTCTTCTATGATAAGGTGGGGAATTGAGGGATACACGTTGGATAGAATTAATCTTTTCGCCGGAGATATCAGCCGGCGGATGTTAATTATGTGTCCGTTGATTTCTATTGTTTTGTGATTTGTTACTATTTCGTCCACCATTGCTTATGTTTGAGTATAGATACATATTCTATTTTTTGAGATTTTTGATGCAAATAGTATGTGTTTTGGGCCGATGATGTGGCCGTTCCTGATAATGTAGTCTTTTATTTTTAGGGTGTCGACTGCATTCATGATGACTGCTTGTTCTTTTTTTGGGAATGTGTCTGTAGTAGTTGTAGGTTTCTTTAAAGCTTCTGAGAAAGAGTTAGAGTTGGTTTGCGTCTTTGGGGTAGTTTTTTGTTGGTTCATATTTACAGGGTCTGTTTGTGTATTGGGTTTGCTGCTGTTGTATGTAGAGTTCATATTTAGTTTTGGTTTGTCGGGTGCGTCCCTGTACTCAGGAGGTGCTTCCTGTGTTGCTGTTGGTAGCAAGGTTGGGCTGTTTTGTTTTTACTGGTCAAACTTGATTGGTACTGTGAGATAATACCTTTGTGTTGGTAAAACCAGTGACTAGTCGTGTTATCTAAACACTATCTGACGAGCCCTGTTTGACACGTCCGATCACTACGAGGATTGGAGTTGAACTGCTTTCATCTTTTAAACTTGTGTATAAATTAGATAATATTATTGAAAAATATTATAGTGTGAATGCCTACATATCTCCAACACACAATGCTGTAGAAAATACACCGTCAACCTCAACAATGTAAGTATCATACCTCTTCCATAAAATAATACTTTCGCATTCTTTGTTTTAGCGATTACCTAATTCAGGTTAGCTTATATGTTATTATAAAAGTTAGTCATGCTTTATTGTTAAAAATATCAATAATTTTATTTTTATAATTATGTCGAATCAAATCCATAAATAAATCATGATTTATAAAAATGTTCTGCCAAGTGGGTTATTTGTGGATGTGGAATTTGGATTTTTAGGGGCAAGCCCTGATGGTAAAAATAAATAAATTAGTAAACGAATAGGAGTATATAAATAATAAATATTTTTTGCAGGGTTAATAAATTCGGATGCTATCATAGAGATAAAATGTATGTATTTTTAATAGGAAAAAACGTGACTCTAGCTGAAGCAGCGGTAAATAAAAATATGTGTCTTTAAAAAATAAAATACTTCAGGTAAAGAGAACTCATAATTACTATTACCAGGTAATAATTATTAATAATAATAATATTAATAAAAGTAACTATTAACCTTTTTCTTCACAGGTTCAGGGGCAATTATATATAAGTAAGCGTGAAAAATGCTATTTTGTGATCTATATCGATGATGACCACGATATATTTATTGAAGATATTAAAAGGGATGAAACTATGTGGAAGAAAAATATGCTGCCAACGCTTATCAAATTTTATCATGATTGTGTTATGCCAGAATTATTAAATCGTAGGGTAAATCGTGGACCAAAATGTATATATTTGGCGGAAAATTTAAATGCACCGAAACTGCAAGCAGCAAAAAAAAAAATAAAAGAAAGTAAACAAAAAAACTTATTTTATTATTTGCTAACCTATAACTATCAATATTCTGCAACTTAAATAGAACTAATACTTTTTTCCCATAACTAAAATTTTATATTTACGTGCGACAAACATCGCATATCTATTATGATGAATTAAACTACGATACTAGTGACATCTGAAGTCACTGAATCACACTATTTAAAAATACGTCCCTTCTTAAAATGCCAATAACAGAGAAATAAATTTCCTTGCGTATTTCACCAAAATGTTGTAGACCTCAATAAATATGTTCAGATATTGATACAAATTCGTTTCGAATGAGACATATTGCTGTAATATACGCAAATACAAACGGAAAATGCCAATAGCAGCAAAATATAATTCCTTGCGTATTTCACTAAAATGTTGTAGACCTCCATTAAATATGTTCAGATATTGATACAATATCGTTTCAAATGAGACATAATGATGTAATATACGCTAATACAAGCGTTAAAATGCCAATAGCAGAGAAATATATTTCCTTGCGTATTTCACTAAATTGTTGTAGAACTCCATTAAATATGTTCAGATATTGATACAAATTCGTTTCAAATGAGACATATTACTGTAATATACGCAAATACAAGCGTTAAAATATAAATTCCAGAGAAATATATTTCCTTGCGTATTTTATTAAAATGTTGTCGACCTCCATGAAATATGTTCAGATATTGATACAAATTCGTTTCAAATGAGACAATTTGCTGTAATATACGCAAATACATGCGTTAAAATGCTAATAGCAGAGAAATAAATTTCCTTGCGTATTTCACTAAAATGTTGTAGACCTCAATAAATATGTTCAGATATTGATACAAATTCGTTTCTAATGAGACATATTGCTGTATTATACGCAAATACAAACGTTAAAATGCCAATAGCAGAGAAATAAACTTCTTTGCGTATTTCACTAAATTGTTGTAGACCTCCATAAAATTGGTTCAGATATTAATACAAATTCGTTTCAAGTGAGACATATTGCTGTAATATACGCAAATACCAGCGTCAAAATGCCAATAGCAGAGTAATATAATTCCTTACGTATTTCACTAAAATGCTGTAGACCTACATTAAATATGTTCAGATATTGACACAAATTCGTTTCAAATGAGACATAATGATGTAATATACGCAAATACAAGCGTTAAAATGCCAATAGCAGAGAAATATATTTCCTTGCATGTTTCACTAAATTGTTGTAGACATCCATTAAATATGTTCAGATATTGATACAAATTCGATTCAAAATGAGATATATTGCTGTAATATACACAAATACAATCGTAAAAATGCCAATAGCAGAGACATATATTTCCTTGCGTATTTCACTAAAATGTTGTAGACCTCCATTAAATATGTTCAGATATTGATACAAAATCGTTTCAAATGAGTCATATTGATGTAATATACGCTAATACAAGCGTGAAAATGCCAATAGCAGAGAAATATATATCCTTGCGTATTTTACTAAAATGTTGTAGACCTTAAAATAGGTTCAGAGATTGATACAAATTCGTTTCAAATGAGACATATTGATGTAATATACGCTAATACAAGCTTTAAAATGCCAAAAGTAGAGAAATATATTTCCTTGCGTACTTCACTAAAATGTTGTAGATCTCCATAAAATTTGTGCAGATATTGATACAAATTCGTTTCAAATGAGACATATTGTTGTAATATACGCATATACAGCGTTAAAGTGCCAATAGCAGAGAAATATATTTCCTTGCGTATTTCACTAAAATGTTGTAGACCTCCATTAAATATGTTCAGATATTGATACAAATTCGTTTCAAATGAGACATATTGCTGTAATATACGCTAATACAAACTATAAAATTCCAATAGCAGAGAAATATAATTCCTTGCGTATTTCACATAAATGTAGTAGACCTCCATAAAATTTGATCAGATATTGATACAAGTTCGTTTCAAATGGACATATTGATGTAATATACGCTAAACCAAGATTTAAAATGCCAATAGCAGAGAAATATATTTCCTTGCGTATTTCACTAAAATGTTGTAGACCTCTATAAAATATGTTCAGATATAGATACAAATTCGTTTCAAAGGAGAAATATTGCTGTAATATACGCAAATACAAGCGTTAAAATGCCAATAGCAAAGAAATATATTTCCTTGCGTAATTCACTAAAATGTTGTAAACCTCCATTAAATATGTTCAGATATTGATACAAATTCGTTTCAAATGAGACATATTGTTGTAATATACGCATATACAAGCGTTAAAGTGCCAATAGCAGAGAAATATATTTCCTTGCGTATTTCACTAAAATGTTGTAGACCTCCATTAAATATGTTCAGATATCGATACAAATTCGTTTCAAATGAGACATTTTGCTGTTATATACGCAAATACAAGCGTTAAAATATAAATTCCATAGAAATATATTTCCTTGCGTATTTTATTAAAATGTTTTAGACCTCCATAAAATATGTTCAGATATTGATACAAAATCGTTTCAAATGAGACAATTGCTGTAATATACGCTAATACAAACGCTAACATGCCAATAGCAGAGAAATATAATTACTTGCGTATTTCAATAAAATGTTGTAGACCTCCATAAAATTTGAGCAGATATTGATACAATCTCGTTTCAAATGAGACATATTGCTGTAATATACGCAAAAACAAGCGTTAAAATGCCAATAGCAGAGAAATAAATTTCCTTGCGTATTTCACTAAAATGTTGTAGACCACAATAAATATGTTCAGATATTGATACAAATTCGTTTCAAATGAGACATATTGCTGTAATATACGCAATTACATGCGATAAAATGCCAATAGCAGAGAAATATATTTCCTTGCGTTTTTCACTAAAATGTTGTAGACCTCCATTAAATATGTTCAGATATTGATACAAATTCGTTTCAAATGAGACATATTGCTGTAATATACGCATAAACAAGCGTTAAAATGCCAATAGCAGAGAAATAAATTTCCTGGCGTATTTCACTAAAATGTTGTAGACCACAATAAATATGTTCAGATATTGATACAAATTCATTTCGAATGAGACATATTGCTGTAATATACGCAAATACAAACGTTAAAATGCCAATAGCAGAAAAATAAAATTCTTTGCGTGTTTCACTAAATTGTAGTAGACCTCTATAAAATTGGTTCAGATATTGATACAAATTCGTTTCAAATGAGACATATTGCTGTAATATACGCAAATACATGCGATAAAATGCCAATAGCAGAGAAATATATTTCCTTGCGTTTTTCACTAAAATGTTGTAGACCTCCATTAAATATGTTCAGATATTGATACAAATTCGTTTCAAATGAGACATATTGCTGTAATATACGCATAAACAAGCGTTAAAATGCCAATAGCAGAGAAATAAATTTCCTGGCGTATTTCACTAAAATGTTGTTGACCTCCATAAAATTTGATCAGATTTTGATACAAATTCGTTTCAAATGAGACATATTGCTGTAATATACGCAAATACAAACGTTAAAATGCCAATAGCAGAAAAATAAAATTCTTTGCGTGTTTCACTAAATTGTAGTAGACCTCCATAAAATTGGTTCAGATATTGATACAAATTCGTTTCAAATGAGACATATTGCTGTAATATACGCAAATACCAGCGTCAAAATGCCAATAGCAGAGAAATATATTTCCTTGCGTATTTCACTAAAATGTTGTAGACCTCCATTAAATATGTTCAGATATTGATACAAATTCGTTTCAAATGCGACATATTGATGTAATATACGCTAATACAAGCTTTAAAATGCCAATAGCAGAGAAATATATTTCCTTGCGTATTTCACTAAAACGTTGTAGATCTCCATAAAATTTGTTCAGATATTGATACAAATTCGTTCCAAATGAGACATATTGCTGTAATATACGCAAATACCAGCGTTAAAATGCCAATAGCAGAGAAATGTAATTCCTTGCGTACTTCACTAAAATGATGTAGACCACCATTAAATATGTTCTGATATTGATACAAATTCATTTCAAATGAGACATATTGCTGTAATATACGCAAAAACAAGCGTTAAAATGCCAATAGCAGAGAAATAAATTTCCTTGCGTATTTCACTAAAATGTTGCAGACTACAATAAATATGTTCAGATATTGATACAAATTCGTTTCGAATGAGACATATTGCTGTAATATACGCAAAAACATGCGTTAAAATGCCAATAGCAGAGAAAAATATTTCCTTGCGTATTTCAATAAAATGTTGTAGACCTCCATTAAATATGTTCAGATATTGATACAAATTCGTTTCAAATTAGATATATTGCTGTAATATAGTTAAAAACAAAATTCGTTTCGAATGAGACATATTGCTGTAATATACGCAAATACAAACGTTAAAATGCCAATAGCAGAGAAATAAATTTCCTTGCGTATTTCACTAAACTGTTGTAGACCTCAATAAATATGTTCAGATATTGATACAAATTCGTTTCAAATGAGACATATTTCTGTAATATACGCAAAAACAAGCGTTAAAACACCAATAGCAGAGAAAAAAATTTCCTTGCGTATTTCACCAAAATGTTGTAGACCACAATAAATATGTTCAGATATTGATACAAATTCGTTTCGAATGAGACATATTGCTGTAATATACGCAAATACAAACGTTAAAATGTCAATAGCAGAGAAATAAATTTCTTTGCGTATTTCACTAAATTGTTGTAGACCTTCATAAAATTGGTTCAGATATTGATACAAATTCGTTTCAAATGAGACATATTGCTGTAATATACGCAAATACCAGCGTCAAAATGCCAGGAGCAGAGAAATATATTTCCTTGCGTATTTCCCTAAAATGTTGTAGACCTCCATTAAATATGTTCAGATTTTGATACAAATTCGTTTCAAATGAGACATATTGATGTAATATACGCTAATACAAGCTTTAAAATGCCAATAGCAGAGAAATATATTTCCTTGCGTATTTCACTAAAATGTTGTAGATCTCCATAAAAGTTGTTCTGATATTGATACAAATTCGTTTCAAATGAGACATATTGTTGTAATATACGCAAAAGCAAGCGTTAAAATGCCAATAGCAGAGAAATAAATGTCCTTGCGCATTTCACTAAAATATTGTAGACCACAATAAATATGTTCAGATATTGATACAAATTTGTTTTGAAAGAGACATATTGCTGTAATATACGCAAAATCAAGCGTTAAAATGCCAATAGCAGAGAAATATATTTCCTTGCGTATTTCACTAAAATGTTGTAGACCTCCATTAAATATGTTTGGAGATTGATACAAATTTGTTTCAAATTAGACATATTGATACGATAATATACGCTAATACAAGCTTTAAAATGCCAATAGCAGAGAAATATATTTCCTTGCGTATTTCACTAAAATGTTGTAGGTCTCCATAAAATTTGTTCAGATATTGATACAAATTAGTTTCAAATGAGGCATATTGCTGTAATATACTTAAAATTAAGCGTTAAAATGCCAATAGCAGAGACATATATTTCCTTGCCTATTTCACTAAAACGTTGTAGACCTCAATAAATATGATCAGATATTGATACAAAATGGTTTCAAATGAGACTTATTGCTGTAATATACGCTAATACAAACGCTAAATTGCCAATAAGAGAGAAATTTAATTCCTTGCGTATTTCAATAAAATGTAGACCTCCATAAAATTTGAGCAGATATTGATACAAATTCGTTGCAAATGAGACATGTTGCTGTAATATACGCAAATACAAGCGTTAAAATGCTAATAGCAGAGAAATATATTTCCTTGCGTATTTCACTAAATTGTAGGAGACCTCCATAAAATTTGTTCAGATATTGATACAAATTCGTTTCAAATGAGTTATATTGCTGTAATATACGCAAATACCAGCGTCAAAATGCCAATAGCAGAGAAAAATATTTCCTTGCGTATTTCACTAAAATGTTGTAGACCTCCATTAAATATGTTAAGATATTGATACAAATTCGTTTCAAAAGAGATATATTGCTGTTATATACTTAAAAACAAAATTCGTTTCGAATGAGACATATTGCTGTAATATACGCAAATACAAACGTTAAAATGCTAATAGCAGAGAAATATATTTCCTTGCGTATTTCACTAAAATGTTGTAGACCTGCATAAAATATGTTCAGATATTGATACAAATTCGTTTCGAATGAGACATATTGCTGTGATATACGCAAATACAAACGTTAAAATGCCAATACGAGAGAAATAAATTTCCTTGCGTATTTCACTAAAATGTTGTAGACCTCAATAAATATGTTCAGATATTGATACAAATTCGTTTCAAATGAGACATATTGCTGTAATATTTGCAAAATCAAGCGTTAAAATGCCCATAGCAGAGAAATATAATTCCTTTTGTATTTCACTAAAATGTTGTAGACCTCCATTAAAAATGTTCAGATATTGATACAAATTCGTTTCAAATGAGACATATTGATGTAATATACGATAATACAAGCGTTAAAATGCCAATAGCAGAGAAATATATTTCCTTGCGTATTTCACTAAATTGATGTAGACCTGCAAAAAAAAAGAAAGGGGTGGTCACTAGACTTCCACGGTGTCGATATACCGTAGTTGGTTTATATTAAATGTCCATGATACAATGCGGTGGAACAACTCCCTGTCGTTGTCCACATAGAGTTCTTATATAGTCGGTCAAACTGCTGACATAACAATATGCGATATATTGTTATTTATACATTGCAGTAGTAACTTCACGGAAGGTGGTGTTACTAAGCTGTCTCAGCATATTAGCATTTGTTATGCTTACTTTCCTCCCCCCTTTAAAAATTTGATACCCTTGGGAGCACAATTTACTCACAATTTCGCGATACAATTTTGCTGGATTATATATGAACCCCTTACAGTGTTCTATTTTCCTTAATTTACTCATTCTAATCCACCTGATACTGGAGTGGGAACTAGATGTAGATTGTCCTATTACTTTTTCCTATTGATTGGCGGGTGACCATATCCAGGGCTGTTCTGTTACCGGCCCTCTACTTCGGGTATGGATTCTACTTAGGAGACAAGTGTTTAGGAGCGAGTGTATGGCTTTCTTCTGTTTCTAACTGCCTGTGCATTGCTTCTAATTCTACCGTGGTTGGTGTTTTCTTTTCTCGACTTGAGTTGAGCTCTCCATTCCTATTTCCTCTTCCTGTACCTCTTCGATAACTGCTTTAAATGGTTTGAGCCTATTCACATGTACTACCATATTCCTTTTCACAGTTTCCTCAACAATTCTGTAATTCACTGCACTCAGTTTTTCTTTTATTCGGTACGGCCCTGTCCACGGTTTTACTAATTTTTTTGCTGTCCCTGCTAGTTGTATTTTAGTCAGATCATGAAAATATACTCGGTCTCCTATTTCAAAATTTGTTTGTTCGGCTTTTTTATTAAATTGCTTGTTTCGCTGTTCAGTTGTTTCCTTCAATTTTGATTTTACTCGTTCAAACACAATTCGCATTCTTTCTCTTACTTCGGCCGCATAGTTGTCATCATAATCGTATCTTAGCGTTCTTGGTCGTGCTATGTCATCATAGGGCATCTCCATATCTCTGCCATGCATAATAAAGAATGGTGTCTCCCCTGTCGACTTGTGTACTGCTGATCTATATGCCATGAGAACATATGGTAGCCATTCATCCCAATCGGTTTGATCTCGGCTTATGAAATGGGACAACATATCTTTAAACACTCTGCTTCTTGCTTCTTTCGATCACTCTATTTGTTTGAGGGCGGTCTGCTGTTGTTTGCAGTTTCTCAACGTTGAATAATTTGCAAACTTCTTTCATACTATTCGAGATAAAATTTTTCCCTTGATCCGTTAAAAGTTGCCTTGGTGCTCCGTGTCTGGCAATAATCTCTTGTGCAAATATATTTGCTGTCGTTCCTGCTGTTTGGTCTGGGATCGCAAATGCTTCTGGATACTTGGAAAAATGGTCTTGGAACGTCAAGATGTATTTGTTCCCTTTCCTGGATGTGACTAATGGACCTACAATATCCATTGACGTCCTTTGAAATGGCGCAGTTATTTCTTGTAACGGTGCAACATTTTGCCCCGTTCCGGAATCAAATATTTGTTTTATTTTTTGTTTAATAATTTATACTAGAGTAGTTTTATGATTTAAATGTATTTTTATAATTAAAGTTTCGTATTGATTGTGGACCCTAATATGGAATACCGTTTGTCCGTTTATTTTATGCATTTATTTGACGTTACCAGAATAAAACATATACAGAGTCATACCCGATTATTCTTCCTTACCCGCGATGCGTGCGACACCAGCAGCCATGCATCAACGCAGTAACCACAGCGCTGCACCCCCACTCCACTCAGCGGAGTGGGAGCGCTCAGCT
This sequence comes from Nebria brevicollis, assembly GCA_944738965.1. NCBI lineage: Eukaryota > Metazoa > Arthropoda > Insecta > Coleoptera > Carabidae > Nebria > Nebria brevicollis. Next base: position 8,351,894 of record OX122898.1, on the reverse strand, counting down.
GTGGGCTTTCCGGGGCTATATAACCAGCAGCATGCACGTTCAACGAAGAGATCACATCCAGCTCTGTCCGAGTAGGGATCTCACTACCTGCCTACTTACCGACCTACCTGACCAGAGATTTGTTTGAGGCCCACAGTCCGGAACTTTCTCGCTACTTACCTGATCACCGGGTGCACTCGGTTCCGTATACCGATTCACCAGACGGGCGTCCTCGTTTCACCAGACCTACCTGCCGTGATTGGGTGTACCCAGTCATCACCGGGTGTACTCGGTCCCAGTACCTGCTCCTGATACGGGTGTTCTCGTTCCACCAGACCTACCTGTTGTGATTTAGTGTACCCAATCATCACCGGGGGTACTCGGTCCTAGCATCAGCTCCCGATACGGGTGTTCTCGTCTCCTTGCGTCCATCAATCTAGCGAGGCGACCTAGCACCAGATCCCAGACCAGCAACGCGCTCACCGCACCGCGAGCGTGCACGATACGGGTTTAGATTGCGATGCATGTTTGTTCTCTATCATACTTTTCATTTATTATTTTAGTTAGGGTGTTTAGTTAAGGCATTTAGTTAAGTTTTAGTTTCTAAGATTGTACATGCATATATATATATTTTGTATTAGTTTTAAGAGGGTAAAATAAACATTTATATTTTTATGTGTAAACGAAACACGTCAGTTTTATTATTTCTTTTGCTCCGATTCTCTCTCTGAACCCGGCACCGCTGAGTAATACCCGCGCGAGAGATATCGAAAAATACCGACCGTTACATGGCGCCCGAACAGGGACCGTTCCGCGTTTAAATTCAATTTGAATAACTGACCGCGTTTAAATTTAATTTAAATGACTGACTTGTTTTGTTCTAAATGTAAAATTTGTAAAATATGTCAAAATCTGGGATTTACCAACTTAATAAACAGAAGCTAATCGAGACACTCGCGGGGCATCAGCTCGACACGAACGGCACCGTTGAAGAGCTGCGTAAGAGACTTATCATGCACACCGACCACCATTCCGAAACCGTCCAAGCCGAAGAAACCTCCAGCAACAAAACTCTTGACCGTTTCGCATCCGGCGACGAAACCCAGGAGTCGACACAACCCAGCAACATGTCCGCTCAGATTGATGTCTCGAAGATCATGAATCAGATCCGTAGATGGGGCTGTCATTTCGATGGCAAAGAACCTCTCGCCTTCCTCGAGCGACTCGACGAACTCGCCGACGGTTACGGATATACCAAAGAACACCTGATGAGGGGCCTGCCTGAATTACTACGCGGCGATGCTCTTCTGTGGTACCGCAACAATCGAACCACATGGAAGACATGGAATAGATTTCTAGAAGAGTTCAAGCTGCAGTTTTTACCACATCGGTACCAAATACAACTTGAACGCGATGTACAGCAGCGACACCAGAAGCCCGCAGAACCTTTCGCCAAATATGCGTCTGCTATTTTGACACTCATGCGAAGAGTGGGTAGTCTACATCCCGAGGCCCAGATAGAACGGTTATACGATAACATGGACCCAGACTATAAAATGTACATACGTCGAGGCGACGTACTAAGCACGAGCGACCTAAGCCAGAAGGCCGCCGAGTACGAAGCCATCCGACAACAACAGGCAGAAAGACACACCAGTACTACACCAACTCCAACCAGACCGATCCGTAACACCGCCGCAGTATACAACAGAGCCGAATGCTGTTGGCGCTGCAAGCAAAGAGGGCACACCAGATTCAAGTGCCAACGACCACCGATTAAATTTTGCTCATTTTGCGGACGAGACGGAGTACTAACCAAAGACTGTCATCCGCCATCGGGAAACGATGCGCGGGCCAGAGCACCGGATACCTAGACCTGGTCCGCAACGACATCCGGATAAAATATTTACCACGACCGCACCTCACCATCTCACTACACCAACGGTATTTCCAAGCGCTGCTAGACTCTGGCTCCGAATTATCGTTCATAAACGCGAAAATAGCCAAGTTCACTCGAAAATATGGGCACCACTTAAACAGCACCACCAGTGAGGTAAACCTGGCAGACGGAGCATCCAGCAGACTACAAGGAGAAATGACACTACCAGTAACCATCGGAAGAAACACGTATCAGCACAAATTCCTCGTGATGCCAACTCTTAATCCCGACATACTTATCGGTGCTGACTTATGGGCACGCCTACGGATACCGATACCACCGTTACCATTGAAGCCAGAGGCACCAATAGCAACACTGAACTGCCTGATTTCCGAAGGATTAACAAAGCGCTCACCCGAAGAAAACAAACGGTTACATGAGTTTCTGACTGTCGAACTCACCAAATTCGACAACGTCAGCGGACTCACCGACCGAAGCCAGCATCACATACGCCTGAAGACCGAAACACCGATAAAACAACGCTACCGACCACGAAACCCTGCTATGCAAGCAGTAATCAACCAGGAGGTGGAGGAGATGGAGCAAGCCGGCGTTATTGAACCATCAAAGAGTCCGTGGAGCTCACCCATTGTGGTGGTAAAAAAAAAAGATGGCAAACATCGCTTTTGCATCGATTTCCGGAAAGTAAATGAAGTTACCGAAAAAGATGCCTACCCTTTACCGCTCGTAAACGCCACTCTCGATAAACTAAATGGGGCTCGCTATCTGTCTACGTTAGACCTGAAGAACGGCTATTGGCAAGTGCCACTCCGTCCAGAAAGCCGTCCAATAACCGCCTTCACCGTACCCGGAAAAGGGTTGATGCAATTCCGCGTCATGCCTTTTGGTTTGCATTCCGCTCCAGCTACCTTCCAACTACTTCTAGACTCGATCATCGGACCCGAACTTGAGCCACATGTATTCGTATACCTGGACGATATCATAGTCGTCAGCCGAACGCTTGAAGAACACATACGCCTGTTAGCAGAAGTATTCCAGCGTCTCCGAGCGGCCAAGTTGAAATTGAATCCCGAAAAATGCCATTTTTGTACCAACCAACTACGGTATCTTGGCCACATCGTGGACAAGAAGGGCATCCGTACCGACCCAGACAAAGTCCGGGCCGTCGCCGATTGGCCAGCTCCTACAACCGTGAAAAAGGTTCGCCAATTTCTGGGAATGGCATCATGGTACCGACGTTTCATCGAAAACTTCTCGACGACAGCAAGTCCGCTCACCCGATTAACACGCAAAAACGCTAAATGGACGTGGAATGAAGAAGAGGCAACAGCGTTTCGTCAGCTAAAACATGCTCTAGTCTCTGCACCAGTGTTAGCATGCCCAGATTTCAACCGCGAATTCACGCTGCAAACGGACGCCAGTTACTCCGGCCTGGGAGCCGTCCTAACACAGAACTTCGACGAAGGAGAACGAGTAATCGCCTACGCTAGCCGCACACTAAATGGCGCCGAGAAAAATTACAGTGCCACCGAACTTGAGTGTTTAGCCGTAGTTTGGGGAATCCGTCGCATGAAAGATTACCTGGAGGGTTATCATTTTATGGTAATCACCGATCTCCAGTCTCTTCGTTGGCTGCAACGCCTAGAAACTCCTACCGGTCGCCTGGCTCGATGGATGTTCGAGCTACAACAGTACGACTTCGCGATACGGTACCGAAGAGGGGCACTCAATAAAGTCGCGGACGCACTATCGCGTGAACCAGTGCTATGTGCCGTAAACCACCAGCCGACCTGCAAATGGTACCACCGACTCATGACGGGTATCAACGATGACCCGACCGCTTACGCCGACTATGATATCCGGGATGGGAAAGTGTACCGACACATCCTGCACGACCTTAGCTTCAACGAGGTACCACCAGAAGAGCAGTGGAAGCAATGTGTCCCAAAGGAACTCCGTAGCGAGTTTCTTGGCCGGAACCACGACGATCCTACCGCGGGGCACCTGGGAGTCGCCAAGACTATCGCCAGAATGGCACGTCTGTACTACTGGCCGGGGATGTTTCGAGACACCGCAAACTATGTCCGCTCCTGCAAAAATTGTCTCCAACATAAGACAGCACAACAGAAACCCGCGGGGCTAATGCATGCATCACCAGTGGACGCGCCTTGGAAGAAGGTCACCATTGACCTCGTTGGCCCACTACCGCGGTCAACTAACGGCCATGCTTGGCTCCTGACCATGCAGGACCGATTCACAAAGTGGATAGAGATGCGGCCATTACGCCGAGCCACCGCCAGCGCAGTCACGGAAGCGGTGGCCAATCAAATCATTTATAGACACGGACGCCCAGAGGAGTTAATCTCCGACAATGGCACGCAACTCAAGTCGCACGCTCTGGCGCAGCTGCTCACTACGTACCAGATACGTCACCGCACGTCACCTGTACAGACACCACAGTGCAACCCAGTGGAACGCACTAACAAAACCGTTAAGACCATGGTATCGCAGTATGTCGATCGAAACCACCGCAACTGGGATGCCAGGATTCCTGAACTCCAGTTTGCCTACAATACCGCCTGGCACGAAGCAACCGGATTTACACCAGCTTATTTAAATCACGGCCGTGAGCTGGCACGGCCCCAACCCGAAGACCACCGTGACGCATTAGCCATCGCACCGGACATACGTAGTCGATACCTCACTGAAGCGTATGAGCTAGTGCGCATCAATCTCGCGCGGGCCTACCAGAAGCAGGCAAAATATTACAACCTGCGCCGGCGCGAGTGGAGACCACGTCTCGGAGATGTGGTCTGGAAGAAGGAATACCCCCTCTCCAATAAGGCCAACGCGTTCAACGCGAAGCTAGCAGCAAAGTACTCAGGCCCAATGATAGTCAGAAAAATAATTTCCCCTGTCGTTGTGGACTTGAGGGACGAGAGGGGAAAGTGGTACCGGCATATACATATTCAAGACCTCAAAGTCTCTCCGGAACAGCGCAAGACCGAGTAGACCAGTAAAACGGCGCGCGCCGCCCTATCCACCCCCACCCTAAGCATAGCAAGCATTGGGGACAACCGCCATAACAACGACGAGCCACATGGTAAAAGTTTTTCAGTTACGATCCAGACACCATGGCATCAAGTCAAGGCGACGAATTAAGCACGCTCCTCGACCAATTGATGAGGGAAGTGAACCGCCAGCAGGGCATGGAGAAAGCCCCAATACCACCAGTGTCCGATCACCGGGCTACCAGCTCAACGGTACCATGGGGACCTAAATCTATTCGAGTGGGCGCCGCCACCCAAAGCGCGGCGATTACGCAGAAGCGACAGGCCATCCTTCTACGGACAGTACCAGAACCGACCACCACGAAGAAAAGTGGGACCAGGGTCTCAATACGGGAGAAGTGTCAGCGAGCGGGTATCCGCCCAGTGCCGCTCCACCAGCGCTTAGCCACAACCAAGGCCGCGACAGGCGCTAACCAGCCTCAACCACCTACCGCCAAACCTGCCGGCAGCTTGCCGAAAGCCAAGCCTAAACCTGCCAGAGCGCCCGGGCCGAAAATAAGAGAAGCCCCACCAACTTCCATCAACATCAACACCCGTCGCAAACCAACGCGACCGCGCATGGTGACCGGACCACGAGCCACATCAATGGAGGGCCAAGCCACCGAAGCCGGGGTCCCCGAACCTACGAGCCAACCACAAAAGCCGCGACCGACTGAATCGCTAGTCAGCAAGGGTATCGCCAAACCAATCGACCAACACTGCCCGATCCCCGTCCAAGTGGAACCAGGCGTCACCGTGGAGGTGCCCTACTTCGCCGCGACCATTTCGCGGAAATACAAGGCCCGACTCCCAAGTGGGAATAGGTGGCTGATCCGTTTCTCCCCAACCGGAGCCGTATCCTAGGTGAGGAAACTCTCCGCCTAAAGAGGGGGGTGATGTAACGGTGCAACATTTTGCCCCGTTCCGGAATCAAATATTTGTTTTATTTTTTGTTTAATAATTTATACTAGAGTAGTTTTATGATTTAAATGTATTTTTATAATTAAAGTTTCGTATTGATTGTGGACCCTAATATGGAATACCGTTTGTCCGTTTATTTTATGCATTTATTTGACGTTACCAGAATAAAACATATACAGAGTCATACCCGATTATTCTTCCTTACCCGCGATGCGTGCGACACCAGCAGCCATGCATCAACGCAGTAACCACAGCGCTGCACCCCCACTCCACTCAGCGGAGTGGGAGCGCTCAGCTGTGGGCTTTCCGGGGCTATATAACCAGCAGCATGCACGTTCAACGAAGAGATCACATCCAGCTCTGTCCGAGTAGGGATCTCACTACCTGCCTACTTACCGACCTACCTGACCAGAGATTTGTTTGAGGCCCACAGTCCGGAACTTTCTCGCTACTTACCTGATCACCGGGTGCACTCGGTTCCGTATACCGATTCACCAGACGGGCGTTCTCGTTTCACCAGACCTACCTGCCGTGATTGGGTGTACCCAGTCATCACCGGGTGTACTCGGTCCCAGTACCTGCTCCTGATACGGGTGTTCTCGTTCCACCAGACCTACCTGTTGTGATTTAGTGTACCCAGTCATCACCGGGAGTACTCGGTCCTAGCATCAGCTCCCGATACGGGTGTTCTCGTCTCCTTGCGTCCATCAATCTAGCGAGGCGACCTAGCACCAGATCCCAGACCAGCAACGCGCTCACCGCACCGCGAGCGTGCACGATACGGGTTTAGATTGCGATGCATGTTTGTTCTCTATCATACTTTTCATTTATTATTTTAGTTAGGGTGTTTAGTTAAGGCATTTAGTTAAGTTTTAGTTTCTAAGATTGTACATGTATATATATATATTTTGTATTAGTTTTAAGAGGGTAAAATAAACATTTATATTTTTATGTGTAAACGAAACACGTCAGTTTTATTATTTCTTTTGCTCCGATTCTCTCTCTGAACCCGGCACCGCTGAGTAATACCCGCGCGAGAGATATCGAAAAATACCGACCGTTACAACTTGCAGTGGGGCTGGTTTTAGGTTTGATGGTGTCTTCCTCTCATTGCATGAATGACATTTATCACAATATTCTTTTATCTCCGTGTTCATATTCTTCCACCAAAATTTGTCTTTAATTCTTTTTAGTGTTTTCTCGTGTGCCTGATGGCCTGCATACGGCAGATTGTGATAGTCGTGTAGAACTTGGAACGACATCTCTTTGGGTATGACTAACTTGTGATTTCTCTCTTCTCCTGATTTTTCTTTAAATTTTATACCTTTCCGTCTTGGAAGTAGCCTTCTTTTGATGTCAGTTTCCTGATTTCTTCGTCGTTTTCTTGCAGCTTCTTAATTTTATCTCTATCCCAGATCGGTAAATATATATTATCTGTGTTTGACACTGAATTAATTGGTATTCGTGACAGCACATCTGCGTTTATATGTTTCTTTCCAGGTTTGTGCAATACCTCGTATTCGAATTCGCTCAGAAGTAGAGCCCATCTCATCCGACGCGAGTTTGGATCTCTTAGAGACATTAACCATTTCAGTGGTTTATGATCGGTTATTATGGTAAATTTTCGTCCGTACAGATAGCAGCGATAGTGCTTCACACCCCAAATTATTGCTAGACACTCTCTTTCTGATGTGTCGTAGTTTGTTTCCGCTTTGTTAAATTGCCTGCTTGCAAATGCAATTGGTCTTTCGTATCCGTTCTGCTTCTGGCTGAGACTTGCACTAGCTGCTAATCCACTTGCGTCTGTTGAAAAGATGAATTCTTTATTAAAGTCTGGGTGCGCTAGTCGTGATTCTGTGCATAATGCTTCTCGTAATGTTTCAAACGCTTCTTGGCAATCTTTGGTTCATGTGAATTCTTCATCCTTCTTTGTTAATTGAGTTAATGGGACTGCGGTTTTAGCAAATCTTGTTATGAATCTCCGATAGAAGCCTACTAGTCCTAGGAATTCCCTTATTTCTTTCACAGATTTCGGTGTTGGATAGTTTCTGATTGTAGAAATTTTTTCTGGCTCCGGCTTAATTCCGTGTTGACTTATCACATGTCCTAAGTACTTCGTTTCATTTTTTAGGAATTTACGTTTATTCGGTTGTAATTTTAGATTTGCTTTTCGCAGACGGTCGAAAACTTTAGTCAATCTAGCAATGTGTTCTGCTGTGCCTTCTCCGTTAAATATAATCACATCATCAAGGTATACTAAACAACTTTCTCCGGTTAATCCTGCCAGTACACTATTCATTAACCTTTGGAATGTGCTTGGTGCGTTTGCTAGTCCAAACGCCATTTTCGTAAACTGGTAGTGTTGCGCTCCTGTGGTGAATGCCGTCTTTTCCTTATCGTCCTCTTCTAATTCAACTTGCCAGTAGCCTGACGCTAAGTCCAGCGTTGTAAATAAATTCGCATTTCCCAGTTGGTCGAGCGTTTCTTGCATGTTTGCTACTGGGAAGTGATCTTTTTTTGTTACTTCATTCGGGCCTCTGAAGTCTATGCAAACTCTTATCTTGTTTTCTCCCTTTTCCGATTTCTTTGGTACGATTACTACTGGTGAGGACCATGGGGAATCCGATGGCTCGATTACCCCTTCTTCTAACATTTTTGCTAATTCCTTTTGCAATAGTTCTTTTTGGCTGAATGGGACCCTATATGCCGTTTTCGCTATTGGTGGTACTTCTTCCGTTATTATTTTATGTTTTAATTTATGCGTGCACCCCAGTTTTGTACCTTTTAGTAGAAAAATATCCTTGTACACCTCTAGTATGCTTATCATTTGCTTTTATGTATTTTCATCTAAATGTTCTAAATCGAAATGGTCTTCCAGTTTATGTGGTTCGCTTTCCTGCATGCTATCCCATTGTATTTCAATGTTATTATCTTCTTCACCCTTCGTCGGTTTAGGCCAATTACAATTACATATATTGTGTATTATATCAAATTGGTTCCTTGTATCCTCTGGCACTTCTCGTCTTTCCGTGTTTCTATTTTTCTGGCGTGCGCTCTTCATTATACGTTCTTTGATACGTTGCAGCTCCCTTCTTTTAACTTGTACTTCATCCTGTTTTCTTCAAACTATTGCCTGACTGTATTCGTTGATTATTTCGATTAAATTAGCTAAACATTCTACTTCCTTGGTCTCCATTTCTCTTAGCCTCTTGTCTACGAATTCTGTTAGATTTTGCTTATTTTCTGTCTTATTCTCGAATATTTCTGCCCTTCCAATTACAGTTCTTTTCGGAATTGTCACAGTGGTGTTTGTTATGTTTATTAATCGAATAGGTATCACTTTCTCGCTCTTGCTTAATACCCTGGCTGTCATTAGGCCGTATATGTTTGTTTCTTCTGGTTCGATTAATAATTCTTTTCCTGGTTTGCAAAGTTTTTGGGTAGCGTGGCATACATATTCACTTCTTGGCGGAATTTTTATTTCTTCTTTTACCCTGACCTTATTTTCTGCTGATACTGTTAATTCCTTGTACATTTCTTGACCTGTATCAACGTTGTTTTTATATTCTGTCTGCGTTGCTATTTCTGTAGTAACCTTGCTGATGTTACATTTTACGTCCGTGTTTATGTTCGCTATGCTGTGCGAAGCAAAAAATTTTATTAACGTATTTCCAAGCGTGATGCAATTTGCTTGGTAATTTATTTTTGCTTTGAATTGTTTCAAAAAATCTCGGCCGAGTAGTGCATCTGCTTCCAATGCCAGTTAGTTAGGACAAATTACGCAGTCAAATGAAAAATTGCTATTGTTTCTTTTAAAATGTACCCTAGATGTACCATTGTACGTTAACTCTTCCCCCGATAATGTAGTTAATGTGCGTGTACATTGTCTTTTTACCCGATGTTTTTCCACGTATGCTTCTTTTACTAGTGAGATGGGTGATCCTGTATCAATCAACAGCTTCAATGGTCTGTTATTTTCTTCTAGAATCACGAGATTTGCAATTTTCTTTGGTCGTATTCCGTTTATATTTAGTACTATTATTCTCCTCCCGTATGTGAATCTGTTGACCCCTCGCGTTAATACCCGGACGAAAGGCTTTAGGTGTTTTAAATTACATCTGTTTCCTTGACTCCTGTAATATGCATTACTTTGCTTATGGTACTGATTACCGCCTGTATTCAAAACCCTTGCGTGACACCCTACTGGTATGTGTCCTGATTTACCGCAGCGAAAACAGTTCTGGTTGTACCTACAATTTTTCTGTACGTGGCCCCTCCTTTTGCATTTAAAACATTGTATTTCTCTTCTGCCCTGATTTCGGTATCTTGATGTTTGTATATTCGTGGATGGAGATTTGGTTCATCTGACGGCATTGATTCCTATGGATTCCGTCACTTCTGCCATTTGTGTTCGCTCCTCTCTTTCTGCAAATTCCACGGCACCTTCGAATGTCAAACTTGCCGTTACTTCCATTATTGTTCTGGTGTATATTCTGATGTGTTGGAGCAATCTTGATTTAAATTGTGTCAATACTAAATTTGAAGATACTATTTCTGGTGCATTGCTGTTTGGTTCCATTATTTGAGACTTCAAGTCCTTTCTCAGCTCTTCCTTGTACTTCCGTAACTTGTCAGCAAATTCTCGTACTGTTTCGTCTCTCGCCTGTGTACATTGTACTATAAGCCGGTAGATTTGACCCGGTAATCTTGGTGGTTCAAATCTCATTAATATCTTTGTATCTTACGTTCTCTTTTTGTAGGTCCGGCCGTTGTGATACGAAATTATAGGCTTCTCCACTTATGCGTAATAGCAATATTGCTACGGTTTGCTGTTCTGACCAACCTTCTAACTTTGCTCGGAATTCAAGTTTCTCGAAATATTGGCTCGTATCTTTCCCTGTGAGTTGCTCCACTGTGTTAGCTACAATGACGTATGTCATTCTTAGACCTACTAGTGTTACCGTACTCTCTCCAGTGCCTCCCATTCTGTTTGTTGTTTCTTACCCTGTCGCGATCAGCCCAGGTAACTGGCTGATCTTTATTCTGCACAAAAATCCATAAACCACTGCCACCAATGTAAGAGGGTGACTGGGGTGGTCACTTCTCCTCTTATATACTCGGGTTCTTGCCAAATAGACGTTTACGGTAAGGATGAGAAAGGGGTGGTCACTAGACTACCACGGTGTCGATATAGCGTAGTTGGTTTATATTAAATGTCCATTATACAATGCGGTGGATCAACTCCCTGTCGTTGTCCACATAGAGTTCTTATATTGTCGGTCAAACTGCTGACATAACAATATGCGATATATTGTTATTTATACATTGCAGTAGTAACTTCACGGAAGGTGATGTTACTATGCTGTCTCAGCATATTAGCATTTGTAATGCTTACAATATACGCAAATACCAGCGTCAAAATGCCAATAGCAGAGAAATATATTTCCTTGCGTATTTCACTAAAATGTTGTAGACCTCCATTAAATATGTTCAGATATTGAAACAAATTCGTTTCAAATGAGATATATTGCTGTAATATACACAAATACAAGCTTTAAAATGCCAATAGTGGAGAAATATATTTCCTTGCGTATTTCACTAAAATGTTGTAGATCTCCATAAAATTTGTTCAAAAAATGATACAAATTCGTTTCAAATGAGACATATTGCTGTTATATACGCAAATACAAGCGTTTAAATGCCAATAGCAGAGAAATATATTTCCTTGCGTATTTCACTAATATGAAGTAGACCTCCATTAAATAAGTTCAGATATTGATACAAATTCGTGTCAAATGAGACATATTGCTGTAATATACGCAAATACAAGCGTTAAAGTGCCAATAGCAGAGAAATATATTTCCTTGCGTTTTTCACTAAAATGTTGTAGACTTCCATAAAATTTGTTCATATATTGTTACAAATTCGTTTCAAATGAGATATAATGCTGTTATATACGCAAATACAAGCGTTAAAATGCCAATAGCAGAGAAATATATTTCCTTGCGTATTTCACTAAAATGTTGTAGACCTCCTTAAAACATATTCAGAGATTGATACAAAGTCGTCTCAAATGATACATATTTATGTAATATACGCTAATACAAGCTTAAAAGTGCCAATAGCGGAGAAATATATTTCCTTGCGTATTTCCTTAAAATGTTGTAGACCTACATTAAATATGTTCAGATATTGATACAAATTCGTTTCAAATGGGACATATTGATGTAATATACGCTATACAAGCTTTTAAATGCCAATAGCAAAGAAATATATTTCCTTGCGTATTTCAATAAAATGTTGTAGACCTCCATTAAATATGTTCAGATATTGATACAAATTCGTTTCCAATGAGACATATTACTGTAATATACGCAAATACAAGCGTTAAAATGCCAAAAGCAGAGAAATATATTTCCTTGCGTATTTCACTAAACTGTTGTAGACCTCCAATAAATATGTTCAGATATTTATACAAATTCGTTTCAAATGAGACATATTGCTGTAATATACGCAAAATACAAGCCACAAAATGCCAGTAGCGGAGAAATATATTTCCTTGCGTATTTCACTAAAATGTTGTAGACCTCCATTAAATATGTTCAGATATTGATACGAATTAGTTTCAAATGAGACATATTGATGTAATAAACACAAATACAAGCTTTTAAATGCCAATAGCAGAGAAATATATTTCCTGGCGTATTTCACTAAAATGTTGTAGACCTCCATTAAATATGTTCAGATATTGATACAAATTCGTATCAAATGAGGTGTATTGCTGTAATATACGCAAATACAAACATTAAAATGCCAATAGCAGAGAAATTTAATTCCTTAAAACCACCATAAAATTTGTTCAGATGTTGATACAAATTCGTTTCAAATGAGACATATTGCTGTAATATACGCAAATACAAGCGTTAAGATGCCAATAGCAGAGAAATATATTTCCTTGCGTATTTCACTAAAATGATGTAGACCTCCATTAAATATGTTCAGATATTGATACAAATTAGTTTCAAATGAGAAATATTGCTGTAATATACGCAAAATCAAGCGTTAAAATGAACATAGCAGAGAAATATATTTCCTTGCGTATTTCACTAAAATGTTGTAGACCTCCATTAAATATGTTCAGAGATTGATACAAATTCGTTTCAAATGAGACATATTGATACGATAATATACGGTAATACAAGCTTTAAAATGCCAATAGCAGAGAAATATATTTCCTTGCGTATTTCACTAAAATTTTGTAGATCTCCATAAAATTTGTTCAGATATTGATACATAGTCGTTTCAAATTAGACATATTGCTGTTATATACGCAAATACAAGCGTTAAAATGCCAATAGCAGAGAAATATATTTCCTTGCGTATTTCACTAAAATGTTGTAGACCTCCATAAAATTAGTTCAGATATTGCTACAAATTCGTTTTAAATGCGACATATTGCTGTTATATACGCAAATACAAGCGTTAAAATGCCAATAGCAGAGAAATATATTTCCTTGCGTATTTCACTAAAATGTTGTAGACCTCAATTAAATATGTTCAGATATTGATACAAATTCGTTTCAATTAAGACATATTGCTGTAATATACGCAAAATCAAGTGTTAAAATGCCCCTAGCAGAGAAATATATTTCCTTGCGTATTTCACTAAAATGTTGTAGACCTCCAATAAATATGTTCAGATATTGATACAAAATCGTTTCAAATGAGACATATTGCTGTAATATACGCAAATACAAGCGTTAAATAGCCAATAGCAGAGAAATATATTTCCCAGCGTATTTCACTTAAATGTTGTGGACCTCCATTAAATATGTTCAGATTTTGATACAAAATCGTTTCAAATGAGACATATTGCTGTAATATACGCTAATACAAACGCTAAAATGCCAATAGCAGAGAAATATAAATCCTAGCGTATTTCACTAAAATGTTCTAGACCTCCATAAAATTTGAGCAGAGATTTATACAAATTCGTTTCAAATGAGACATATTGATGTAATATACGCAAATACAAGCTTTAAAATGCCAATAGCAGAGAAAAATATTTTCTTGCGTATTTCACTAAAATGTTGAACACCTCCATTAAATATGTTCAGATATTGATACAAATTCGTTTCAAATGAGATATAATTCTGTAATATACGCAAATACAAGCGTTAAAATGCCAATAGCAGAGACATATATTTCCTTGCGTATTTCACTAAAACGTTGTAGACCTCAATAAATATGTTCAGATGTTGATACAAAATCGTTTCAAATGCGACATATTGCAGTAATAAACGCTTATACAAACGCTTAATTGCCAAAAGCATAGAAATATAATTCCTTGCGTATTTCACTAAAATGTTGTAGACCTCCATAAAATTTGAGCAGATATTGATACAAATTCGTTTGAAAAAAGACATATTGCTGTAATATACGCAAAATCAAGTGTTAAAATGCACTTAGCAGAGAAATATATTTACTTGCGTATTTCACTAAAATGTTGTAGACCTCCATTAAAAATGTACAGATATTGATACAAATTCGTTTTAAATGAGACATATTGCTGTAATATACGCAAAAACATGCGTTAAAATGCCAATAGCAGAGAAATATATTTCCTTGCGTTTTTCACTAAAATGTTGTAGACCTCCATTAAATTTGTTCAGATATTGATACAAATTCGTTTCAAATGAGACATATTGATGTAATATACGCTAATACAAGCTTTAAAATGCCAATAGCAAAGAAATATATTTCCTTGCGTATTTCACTAAAATGTTGTAGACCTCCATTAAATATGTTCAGATATCGATACAAATTCGTTTCAAATGAGATATATTGCTGTAATATACGCAAATACAAGCGCTAAAATGCCAATAGCAGAGAAATATATTTCTTCGCGTATTTTACTAAAATGTTGTAAACCTCCTTAAAATACGTTCAGAGATTTATACAAATTCGTTTCAAATAAGACATATTGATGTAATATACGCTGATAAAAGCTTTAAAATGCCAGTAGCAGAGAAATATATTTCCTTGCGTGTTTCACTAAAATGTTGTAGATCTCCATTAAATATGTTCAGATATTGATACAAAATCATTTCAAGTGAGACATATTATTGTAATATACGCAAATACAAGCGTTAAAAAGCCAATAGCAGTGAAATATATTTCCCTACGTATTTCACTAAAATGTTGTAGACCTCCATTAAATATGTTCAGATATTGATACAAAATCGTTTCAAATGAGACATATTGCTGTAATATACGCAAATACAAGCGTTAAAAAGCCAATAGCAGAGAAATATATTTCCTTGCGTATTTCGCTAAAATGTTGTAGACCGCCAGTAAATATATTCTGATATTGAAACAAATTCGTTTCAAATGAGACATATTGCTGTAATAAACGCTAATACAAGCGTTAAAATGCCAATAGCAAAGAAATATATTTCCTTGCGTATTTCACTAAATTGTTGTAGACCTCCATTAAATATGTTCAGATATTGATACAAGTTCGTTTCAAATGAGACATATTGCTGTAATATACGCTAATACAAACGTTAAAATACCAAATGAGAGAAATATAATTCCTATAATTCGCTAAAATGTTGTAGACCTCCATTAAATATATTCTGATATTGAAACAAATTCGTTTCAAATGAGACATATTGCTGTAATAAACGCTAATACAAGCGTTAAAATGCCAAAAGCAAAATATATTTCCTTGCGTATTTCACTAAAATGTTGTAGACCTCCATTGAATATGTTCAGATATTGATACAAATTCGTTTCAAATGAGACATATTGCTTAATATATGCAAATACAAGCGTTAAAAAGCCAATAGCAGAGAAATATATTTCCTTGCGTAGTTCACTAAAATGTTGTAAACCTCCATTAAATATGTTCTGATATTGATACAAAATCGTTTCAAATGAGACAAATTGCTGTAATATACGCAAATACAAGCGTTAAAATGCCAATAGCAGAGAAATATATTTCCTTGCGTATTTTAAATATGTTCAGATATTGATACAAGTTCGTTTCAAATGAGACATATTGCTGTAATATACGCTAATACAAACGTTAAAATGCCAATAGCAGAGAAATATAATTCCTTGCGTATTTCACTTAAATGTAGTAGACCTCCATAAAATTTGATCAGATATTGATACAAGTTCGTTTCAAATGGACATATTGATGTAATATACGCTAATACAAGCATTAAAATGCCAATAGCAGAGAAATATATTTCCTTGCGTATTTCGCTAAAATGTTGTAGACCTCCATTAAATATGTTCAGATATTGATACAAATTCGTTTCAAATGAGGCATTTTGCTGTAATATATGCAAATACAAGCGTTAAAGTGCCAATAGCAGAGAAATATATTTCCTTGCGTATTTCACTAAAATGTTGTAGACCTCCATTAAATATGTTCAGATATTGATACAAAATCATTTCAAGTGAGAAATATTGCTGTAATATACGCAAATACAGGCGTTAAAAAGCCAATAGCAGAGAAATATATTTCCTTGCGTATTTCACTAAAATGTTGTAGACCTCCATTAAATATGTTCAGATATTGATACAAAATCATTTCAAATGAGACAAATTGCTGTAATATACGCAAATACAAGCCTTTAAGTGCCAATAGCAGAGAATTTATTTCCTTGCGTATTTCACTAAAATGTTGTATACCTCCATTAAATCTGTTCAGATATTGATACAAGTTCGTTTCAAATGAGACATATTGCTGTAATATACGCTAATACAAACGTTAAAATGCCAATAGCAGAGAAATATAATTCCTTGCGTGTTTCATTAAAATGTAGTAGACCTCCATAAAATTTGATCAGATATTGATACAAGTTCGTTTCAAATGGACATATTGATGTAATATACGCTAATACAAGCTTTAAAATGCCAATAGCAGAGAAAAATATTTCCTTGCGTATTTCGCTAAAATGTTGTAGACCTCCATTAAATATGTTCAGATATTGATACAAATTCGTCTCAAATGAGACATATTGCTGTAATATATGCAAAAACAAGCGTTAAAATGCCAATAACAGAGAAATATATTTCCTTGCGTATTTCACTAAAATGTTGTAGACCTCCATTATTGCTGTAATATAAGCAAATACAAGCGCTAAAATGCCAATAGCAGAGAAATATATTTCCTTGCGAAATTCACTAACATGTAGACCTCCATAAAATTTGTTAAGATATTGATACAAATTCGTTTCAAATGAGACATATTGCTGTTATATACCCAAATACAAAAGTTAAAATGCCAAAATGTTGTAGACCTCAATAAATATGTTCAGATATTGATACAAAATCGTTTCAAATGAGACATATTGCTGTAATATACGCTTATACAAACGCTAAAATGCCAATAGCAGAGAAATATAATTCCTTGCGTAATTCACTAAAATGTTGTAGACCTCCATAAAATTTGAGCAGATATTGTTACAAATTCGTTTCAAATGAGATATATTGCTGTAATATACGCAAATACAAGCGTTAAAAAGCCAATAGCAGAGAAATATATTTCCTTGCGTATTTCACTAAAATATTGTAGACCTCCATTAAATAAGTTCAGATATTGATACAAATTCGTTTCAAATGAGACATATTTCTGTAATATACGCAAAAACAAGCGCTAAAGTGCCAATAGCAGAGAAATATAATTCCTTGAGTATTTCACTATAATGTTGTAGACCTACATAAAATTTGTGAAGATATTGTTACAAATTCGTTTCAAATGAGACATATTGCTGTAATATACGTAAATACAAGCGTGAAAATGCCAATACCAGAGAAATATATTTCTTTGCGTATTTCGCTAAAATGTTGTAGACCTCCATTAAATATGTTCAGATGTTGATACAAATTCGTTTCAAATGAGACATATTGCTGTAAAATATGCAAATACAAGCGTTAAAGTGCCAATAGCAGAGAAATATATTTCCTTGCGTATTTCACTAAAATGTTGTAGACCTCCATTAAATATGTTCAGATATTGATACAAATTCGTTTCAAATGAGACATATAGCTGTAATATACGCAAATGCAAGCATTAAAATGCCGATAGCAGAGAAATAAATTTCCTTGCGTCTTTCACTAAAATGTTGTAGACCTCCTTTAAATATGTTCAGATATTGATACAAATTCGTTTCAAATGAGACATAATGATGTAATAAACGCAAATACAAGCGTTAAAATATAAATTCCAAAGATATATATTTCCTTGCGTATTTTATTAAAATGTTGTAGACCTCCATAAAATTTGTTCAGATATTGATACATGCTCGTTTCAACTGGACATATTGATGTAATATACGCTAATACAAGCTATAAAATGCCAATAGCAGAGAATTATATTTCCTTGCGTTTTTCACTAAAACGTTGTAGACCTCAATAAATATATTCAGATATTGATACAAATTCGTTTCAAATGAGACATATTGCTGTAATATACGCAAATACAAGCATTTAAATGCCGATAGCAGAGAAATATATTTCCTTGCGTATTTCACTAAAATGTTGTAGATCTCCTTAAAATTTGTTCAGATATTGATACAAATTCGTTTCAAATGAGACATATTGCTGTAATATACGCAAATACAAGCCTTAAAGTGCCAATATCAGAGAAATATATTTCCTTGCGTATTTCACTAAAATGTTGTAGATCTCCATTAAATATGTTCAGATATTGATCTAAATATATATACACAGTATAAGTAAGAATTGTAATCATGAAAATTTTTAACGGAAATATACGTTTTGACCGTCTCTGAATCGATTCCAACTATTTTTGGAATGACGTATGTGTGCGTGTGCGTGTGTGTGTGGGGTGTGTATGTTCTCTACAGCCTAAACGGTTGAGGCTAAAATTATAAAATTATACGCAAGGAAATATATTTCTCTGCTGTTGTCATTTTAACGCTTGTATTTGCGTATATTACAGTAATATGTCTCATTTGAAACGAATTTGTATCAATATCTGAACAAATTTTATGGAGATCTACAACATTTTAGTGAAATACGCAAGGAAATATATTTCTCTGCTATTGGCATTTTAAAGCTTGTATTAGCGTTTATTACATCAATATGTCCATCTCAAACGAACTTGGATCAATATCTGAACATACTTAATGGAGGTCTACAACATTTTAGTGAAATACGCAAGGAATTATATTTCTCTGCTATTGGCATTTTAGCGTATGTATTAGCGTATATTACAGCAATATGTCTCATTTGAAACGAATTTGTAACAATATCTGAACATATTTATTGAGGTCTACAACGTTTTAGTGAAATACGCAAGGAACTATATTTCTCTACTATTGGCACTTTAAAGCTTGTATTAGCGTATATTATAGCAATATATCGCATTTGAGACCTCTTTGTAGCAATCTCTGAACATATTTTAAGGAGGTCTACAACATTTTAGTAAAATACGCAAGGATATATATTTCTCTGCTATTGGCATTTTAGCGCTTGTATTTGCTTATATTACAGCAATAATGGAGGTCTACAACATTTTAGTGAAATACACAAGGAAATATATTTCTCATTTATTGGCACTTTAACGCTTGTATTTGCGTATATTACATCAATATATCTCATTTGAAACGAATTTGTATCAATCTCTGAACCTTTTTTAAGGAGGTCTACAACATTTTAGTAAAATACGCAAGGATATATATTTCTCTGCCATTGGCATTTTAACGCTTGTATTTGTGTATATTACAGAAATATATATCACAAGGGGACACCACGTAGTGTGGGTCACCGATTTGGCTGAAATTTTGCCAGATGGTAGGCGACGCAATAAAACTGATACAAATTTGGCCGTTTTTTTGCACTTCTCAAGAAAACTCGAGAAAATCGCATTCAAAGTTTTCACATCTTATTTTGTAGAACAAAAAATGATACTCTTAGAGAGCGGTGGCGTGGAGCGGTGGATAGCGAGCTGGCGTACAGACCCAGTGGTCAGGAGTTCTAGCCCGGTCTCCGTCGTCTTTTTTTTTTGTTACCGGCTTTTTTCTCTGTATAACTTTTTTATTGAAAATAAAATATAAAATTATTTACTGTTGCAGCATTCACTTGGATGGTAATTATTATAAAAGTGACTGAAACATAAAGGTTTCCTGCAATGAGAGCAGCATATAAATGCTGCTTTTTTGCAGAAACAAGGACCTTTCAATACTACTTGAGAAAAACAGACTTCATTTACATTCATGAAAAGTCCAGATGCGTGCCAAGCATATTTAATTATAGAATGTATGTATTTTCGAGCTTTCACTATTAATCGATTCATCAGGAATCACGGAAAAATCGATATTTTCTATCTCCATATTCATTTCGATCGCATTCAAGGTTTTCACATCTAATTTTGTAGAACAAAAAATGATACTCTTAGAGGGCGGTGGCGTGGAGCGGTGGATAGCGAGCTGGCGTACAGACCCAGTGGTCAGGAGTTCTAGCCCGGTCTCCGTCGTCTTTTTTTTTTTTTTTTGTTACCGGCATTTTTCTCTGTATAACTTTTTTATTGTAAATAAAATATAAAATTATTTATTGTTGCAGCATTCACTTGGATGGTAATTATTATAAAAGTGACTGAAACATAAAGGTTTCCTGCAATGAGAGCAGCATATAAATGCTGCTTTTTTGCAGAAACAAGGACCTTTCAATACTACTTGAGAAAAACAGACTTCATTTACATTCATGAAAAGTCCAGGTGCGTGCCAAGCATATTTAATTATAGAATGTATGTATTTTCGAGCTTTCACTATTAATCGATTCATCAGGAATCACGGAAAAATCGATATTTTCTATCTCCATATTCATTTCAATGAAAATAAATATTTAAAATGCAGGTATTGCCAGCAAGTAGCGAGAAAGAAATCATTATGGTGGCGTTTTACTTTGTATTACTCTGTTTATAGTTGCGTTTCAGACTCCAAAATTTTAATAAAAGAGAATAAAAAGAGCGGGAATATTTAATTTTAAAATATTTTATATTTCATAAATTTTAGAAATTTATTAATAAATATTAAATTTATCAAATTTTATTTTTATTTGCAACAAAAAAAAAGACGACGGAGTCCGGGCTAGAACTCCTGACAACTGGGTCTGTACTCCAGCTCGCTATCCACTGCGCTACGCCACCGTTCTGAAAGAGTATCATTTTTTGTTCTTCAAAACAAGATGTGAAAACTTTGAATGCGATTTTCTCGAGTTTTCTTGAGAAGTGCATAAAACGGCAAAATTTATATCATTTTTATTGCGTTGCCTACCATCTGGCAAAATTTCAGCCAAATCGGTGACCCACACTACGTGGTGTCCCCTTGTCAGTTGAAACGAATTTGTATCAATATCTCAACATATTTAATGGAGGTCTACATCATTTTAGTGAAATACGCAAGAAAACATATTTCTCTGCTATTGGCATTTTGACGCTGGTATTTGCGTATATTACAGCAATATGTCTCCTTTGAGACGAATTTGTATCAATATCTGAACATATTTTATGGAGGTCTACAACATTTTAGTAAACTACGCAAGGAAATATATTTCTCTGGAATTTATATTTTAACGATTGTATTTGCGTATATAACAGCAACTTGTCTTCTTTGAAACGAATTTGTATCAATATCTGAACATATTTTATGGAGGTTACAACATTTAAGTGAAATTCGCAAGGAAATTAATTTCTCTGGAATTTATATTTTAACGCTTGTATTTGCGTATATTACAGAAATATGTCTCATTTGAAACGAATTTGTATCAATATCTGAACATATTTAATGGAGGTCTACAACATTTTTGTGAAACACGCAAGGAATATATATTTTTCTGCTATTGGCATTTTAACGCTTGTATTTGTGTATATTACAGCAAAATGTCTCATTTGAAACGAATTTGTATCAAAATCTGAACTTATTTAATGGAGGTCTACAACATTTTAGCGAAATACGCAAGGAAATATATTTCTCTACTATTGGCAATTAAAAGCTTGTATTATTGTATATAACATCAATATGTCCACTTGAAACGAACTTGTATCAATATCTGTTAAAATTTTGTGGAGGTCTACTACATTTTAGTGAAATACGCAAGGAATTATATTTCTCTGCTATTGGCATTTTAACGTTTGTATTAGCGTAT
Organism: Nebria brevicollis; assembly: GCA_944738965.1. Taxonomy (NCBI): domain Eukaryota; kingdom Metazoa; phylum Arthropoda; class Insecta; order Coleoptera; family Carabidae; genus Nebria; species Nebria brevicollis. Next base: position 8,329,859 of record OX122898.1, on the reverse strand, counting down.
ATTACAGCAATATGTCTCATTTGAAACGAATTTGTATCAATATCTGAACATATTTAATGGAGGTCTACAACATTTTAGTGAAATACGCAAGGATATATATTCCTGTGCTATTGCCATTTTAACGCTTGTATTTACGTATTTTACAGCTACATGTCTCCTTTGAAACGAATTTGTATCAATATCTCTACATATTTTATGGAGGTCTACAACATTATAGTAAAATACGCAAGGAAATATATTTCTCTGCTATTGGCATTTTAACGTTTGTATTTGTGTATATTACAGCAATATGTCTCATTCGAAACGAAATTGTATCAATATCTGAACATATTTTTTGAGATCGAAAACATTTTAGTGAAATACGCAAGGAAATTTATTTCTCTGCTATTGACATTTTAACGTTTGTATTTGCGTATATCACAGCAATATATCTCATTTGAAATGAATTTGTATCAATATCTGAACATATTTAATGGAGGTCTACAACATTTTAGTGAAATACGCAAGGAAATATATTTTTTTGCTATTGGCATTTTAAAGCTTGTATTAGCGTATATTACATCAATATGTCTAATTTGAAACGAATATGTATCAATATCTGAACATATTTAATGGAGGTCTACAACATTTTAGTGAAATACGCAAGGAAATATATTTCTCTGCTATTGGCATTTTGACGCTGGTATTTGCGTATATTACAGCAATATATCTCATTTGTAACGAATTTGTATCAATCTCTGAACCTTTTTTCAGGAGGTCTACAACATTTTAGTAAAATACGCAAGGATATATATTTCTCTGCTATTGGCATTTTAACGCAAGTATTTGCGTATATTACAGCAATATGTCTCATTTGAAACGAATTTGTATCAATATCTGAACAAATTTAATGGAGACCTACAACATTTTCGTGAAATACGCAAGGAAATATATTTCTCTGCTATTGGCATTTTGACGCTGGTATTTGGGTATATTACAGCAATTTGTCACCTTTGTAATGAATTTGTATCAATATCTGAACATATTTTATGGAGGTCTACAACATTTTAGTAAAATACGCAAGGAAATATATTTCTCTGGTATTTATACTTTAACGATTGTATTTGCGTATATTACAGCAACATGTCTCCTTTGAAACGAATTTGTATCAATATCTGAACATATTTTATGGAGGTCTACAACATTTTAGTGAAATACGCAAGGAATTATATTTCTCTGCTATTGGCATTTTAACGCTTGTATTTGCGTATATTACAGCAACATGTCTCATTTCAAACGATTCTGTATCAATATCTGAAAAATTTTATGGAGGTCTCCAACATTTTAGTGAAATTCGCAAGGAAATATATTTCTCTGCTATTGGCACTTTAACGCTTGTATTTGCGTATATTACAGCAATATGTCTCATTTGAAACGAATTTGTATCAATATCTGAACATATTTATTGAGAACTACAACATTTTAGTGAAATACGCAAGGAAATTTATTTCTCTGCTATTATCATTTTAACGTTTGTATTTGCGTATATTACAGCAATATGTCTCATTCGAAACGAATTTGTATCAATATCTGAACATATTTATTGAGGTCTACAACATTTTAGTGAAATACGCAAGGAAATTTATTTCCCTGCTATTGGCATTGTTACGTTTGTATTTGCGTATATTACAGCAACATATCTCATTTGAAACGAATTTGTATCAATATCTGAACATATTTAATGGAGGTCTACAACATTTTAGTGAAATACGCAAGGAAATATATTTCTCTGCTATTTTCACTTTAACGCTTGTATTTGTGTATATTACAGCAATATATCTCATTTGAAACGAATTTGTATCAAAATCTGAACATATTTAATGGAGGTCTACAACATTTTAGTGAAATACGCAAGGAAATATATTTTTCTGCTATTGGCATTTTAACGCTTGTATTTGTGTATATTACAGCAATATATCTCATTTGAAACGAATTTGTATCAATATCTGAACATATTTAATGGAGGTCTACATCATTTTAGTGAAATACGCAAGGAAATTTATTTCTCTGCTATTGGCATTTTGACGCTGGTATTTGCGTATATTACAGCAATATGTCTCATTTGAAACGAATTTGTATCAATGTCTGAACCAATTTTATGGAGGTCTACAACAATTTAGTGAAATACGCAAGGAATTATATTTCTCTGCTATTGGCATTTTAACGTTTGTATTTGCGTATATTACAGCAACATGTCTCCTTTGAAACGAATTTGTATCAATATCTGAACATATTTTTTGGAGGTCTACGACATTTTAGGGAGATACGCAAGGAAATATATTTCTCTGCTATTGGCACTTTAAAGCTTGTATTAGCGTATATTACATAAATATGTCTCATTAGAGACGACTTTGTATCAAACTCTGAACATATTTTAAGGATGTCTACAACATTTTAGTGAAATACGCAAGGAAATGTATTTCTCTGCTATTGGCATTTTAACGCTTGTATTTGTTTATATTACAGCAATACGTCTCATTTGAAACGAATTTGTATCAATATCTGAACAAAATTTATGGAGGTCTACAACATTTTATTGAAATACGCAAGGAAATATATTTCTTTGCTATAGGCATTTTAAAGCTTGTATTAGCGTATATTACATCAAAATGTCTCATTTGAACCGAATTTGTATCAATCTCTGAACATATTTTAAGGAGGTCTACAACATTTTAGTAAAATATGCAAGGAATTATATTTCTCTGCTATTGGCATTTTAACGATTGTTTTTGCGTATATTACATCAATATGTCCATTTGAAACGAATTTGTATCAATATCTGAACATATTTAATTGAGGTCTACAACATTTAGTGAAATACGCAAGGAAATATTTTTATCTGCTATTGGCATTTTAACGCTTGTATTTGTGTATATTACAGCAATATATCTCATTTGAAATGAATTCGTATCAATATCTGAACATATTTAATGGAGGTATACAACATTTTAGTGAAATACGCAAGGAAATATATTTCTCTGCTATTGGCATTTTAACGCTTGTATTTGCGTACATTACAGCAATATGTCTCATTTGAAACGAATTTGTATCGAAATCTGAACATATTTAATGGAGGTCTACAACATTTTAGCGAACTAAGCAAGGAAATATATTTCTCTGCTATTGGCAATTTAAAGCTTGTATTAGCGTATATTACATCAATATGTCCATTTGAAACGAACTTGTATCAATATCTGATCAAAATTTATGTAAGTCTACTACATTTTAGTGAAATACTCAAGGAATTATATTTCTCTGCTATTGGCATTTTAACGTTTGTATTAGCGTATATTACATCAATATGTCTAATTTGAAATGAATTTGTATCTATATCTGAACATATTTAATGGAGGTCTACAACATTTTAGTGAAAAACGCAAGGAAATATATTTCTCTGCTATTGTCATTTTAACGCTTGTATTTGCGTATATTACAGCAATATATCTCATTTGATACGAATTTGTATCAATATCTGAACATATTTAAAGGAGGTCTACAACATTTTACTGAAATACGCAAGGAAATATATTTCTCTGCTATGGGCATTTTAACGCTTGATTTTGCATATATTACAGCAATTTTTCTCATTTGAAACGAATTTGTATCAATATCTGCTCAAATATTATGGAAGTCTACGACATTTTAGTTAAATACGCAAGGAATTATATTTTTCTGCTATTGGCATTTTGTCAGAAATATGTAGGTTTCGTAAAATAACTGAGACACTTTATTATGAACTGATTAAACGTATTTATTATTATTAGCACTTAAAAGAAAAAGGATAGTACAATTATATGCGTTGGAAAAAGAAGACACACGGACAACTATCTAAAAAAAAACAAGAACATCTATTACTGTAAAGGTAGTCAGCGCCCTCTTGCTTGACACCTCGATACACTGATTTGTCGATATTGTAGACATTTCATGAGCGCATTTCGATTTCATTCCAACACCCCCTCTATCGATATGTGCTTCATGAGCTCGACCAATGAATAAATTTCGTTATTACAATAATCCTAACATTTTAATACAATTCTCATGTTTATGTTTAGTTAATGATTTTGTCATAATGTCGGCAGGCAGATAGTCAGCTCGCAGGTACTCAATCTGTATAACTTTGTTTTCCACCAACTCCCGTGTGAAATGATAACGAATGTCTATATGTTTGCTTCGTTTATGAAATACAGCATTTTTACTTAACTCTATCGCACTTTGATTATCACAATATAATTTAATCGGAGTTTGCACACAAGTGTTAAAACCCATATGATTTAACAGACGTTGGATATAAATAACATCTCGTGAAACCTCGGATAGAGCTGCATATTCGGCTTCCATAGTAGATAATACAACGGATACTTGCTTTTTAGACTTCCAACTTATCGGACCGCCTGATAACGTTAAAATGTTTCCTGAACATGACTTGCGATCGTCTACGTCGCCGGCCCAATCGGAGTCCGTATACGCCTTAAAACCTTCTTTGTCTTTTACGTAATTGATGCCATGATGAGACGTTGCTTTTAAATATCTTAATACTCGCTTAGCAATCCACCAATGGTCTTGTCCTGGATCAGAGCAAAATCGACTCAATTTACTCGCCGCGAACGCTATGTCGGGACGGGTCGCATTTGCTAAATAGATCAAGCCACCTATTAGTTCCCTATATGGTCGGTTTTTCATTGACTGTCTTTCTTCGTCCGTTGTCGGGTACATATCTTTAGTAATTTTCAAATTCGGTTCTATTGGTGTTGACGTGGTTTTTGCATCTTCCATGTTGAATCTCGTAAGCAGTTCATCGATTTACTTCTTCTGAGAAAGTTTGATACCGCCGGTAGCGCCATCGCGTTGAATATTGAATCCCAGAATGTTGCTTATCTTTCCAAGATCCACAATCTTAAACGTTGATTTCATTTTTGATTTGATGCTTTCCAGTGACTTGATGTTCTTGGATGCCAGGATGAAGTCATCCACGTAAATTATCATGATCACTCTGTCCTTATTTTCGCCAAACACATAAACGCAAGGATCTGACGGATTTCACTTGCCTTCGTTGTCTGTAATGTACTTGTCAAGTTTCCTGTACCACTCACGACCTGACTGTTTTAGACCGTATAGTGGTTTCAACAACTTACAGACTTTTTCTTTGTGTGCAGGCTCAACAAAAATTTCGGGTTGTTCCATGTACACTTCGTCGCTTAGTTCTCCTTGCACGTAGGCTGATACTACGTCCATTTGGTGTACATGCATTTTTTCTTTTACTGCAGCAGCTAATAATGTGCGAATTGTCTCGTACCTTGCGACAGGTGCAAATACTTCTTCGTAGTCGAGGCCTGCTACTTGAGTGTGTCCGCGGGCAACTAGTCTTGCCTTGTATTTGTTGATGCTACCGTCTTCGTTGATTTTTGTCTTGAACACCCATTCATTTGTTAACACTTTTGTTTCAGTAGGTCTGTGCACGAGAATCCACGTATTGTTTTCTTGGAGTGTGTCGTATTCCTTTTGCATGGCGGTTAGTCATGCTTCTTTGTTGTCAAGCTCTGAGATTTGCGATGCAGATGTGGGATCTGGGTTTCCCATTTTCTTATTGTAGATTTTTCGCGGTCTGCCCACATTGCCTGTTCTCAAGAGTTTTGGATGGCCCGGCATTCGACGTTGATTACTCGATGGTTTCTCGTCAGCTTCCGAATCTGTTTCAGTTGATGCATCCTCTCTACTGTAGCTGTCACCATGCTTGATTGCTTCTTTGGGTGGTTCTGGAGTCGTTTTACTCGGTTCGTAGGTCACAGGGTATGTTGATTCGAAAATTTCAATTTCAGGCGTCTGCCTTTCGACGTCCTCGATAAACTTAACATCCCGTGCCTTAATTACAGTTTTCGTTCCTTGTTTCCAAAGTCGGTAAGCCTTCGACTCTTCAAAGTAACCCACAAGTATATATGCGTCACCTTTTGGTTGGAACTTGCCTCTTCTTTGACCCTTATTCAGTACAATAGCCTTGCTGCCCATGATCCTAAAAAATCCAACATACGGTTTTCTTTGTGTCCATACCTCAAAAGGAGTCGTTCCGTTAAGACATTTTGTCGCGCATCTATTCCGGAGATACGTTGCCGTGTTGATTGCTTCAGCCCACAGGGATTTCGGAAGGTCAGCTCGCAGCATGATGCATCTGGCCATCTCGACCAAAGTGCGATTAGCTCGCTCCGCGACGCCATTCTGCTGAGGCGTATATTCGACTGTCAAATGGTGCGAAATACCCTCTTCTTCAAGAAACCTCTTGAAGTCGTTTGATAGATACTCCTTGCCGGTGTCAGTACGGAGTTTCTTGATTTGATAACCGGTTTGCTTCTCTACTCTTCGTTTGTAGCTTTTGAAGACATTCAGCACATCCGATCGTTTTCGAAGCGTAATCGTCTCTGTATACCTGGAACAATCATCGATAAAAGTAACAAAATATTTTGCGCCCCCTAACGATTCGGTTGTCATTGGACCACAAATGTCTGAATGAACTAGTCCAAGAACTTGTTTTTTCGCGGTTCGTTGATTGTTTAAACAGTTGCAAATGAATTTTACATTTCGCGCAAACTTCGCAGTTTATTTTGCCTACACTTGACCTTAAGTTTAAACCACAAACCATTTCTTGATCTTTCATGTTCTTTAGGTCTTGAATATTAAGATGCCCGTATTGCTGATGCCATCTAAGCAGATTTTCGTTATTTCCTTGATTTACGATTGCGGATTGTTCCGGTTTTTCATTTACAATGTACATATGGTCACGTTTTGTCGCTGTAAGAGCTATCGAACCAACCTCTCTGTTAATTGTCGCATGGTCTCTTTTAAATGTTACCGTATAACCGTTACCAGTGACACTTGATACAGATAACAGGTTGTTAAGTAGACCTGGTACACATAATGTATTTTTCAATTTAACAGAGTTCGTTTCACGTTGATTTAATTTCGCGTTTAAATTTACATCACCATCGCCAATCGATTTTTCGAAATGATCTGATGCCGTATATACTTTCAATTTCGTGTTTTCGCTCAAAATAACGAATTGTCTTTCTTCGTTGCACATTTGTCGCGTCGCACCGCTGTCAAGATACCAAACTTTATCCCGATTAACAATGTCTGCGTTACAAGCATTCGCTGTCATTATATCGCTCCCGTTATGCGATCTGTCATTTTTCGGTTTGGATTTACAATTACGACTCAAGTGTCCGACTTTATTGCAATTGAAACACTTTTCTTTGAACTTATTTGTTCTTAAACTTTCATTTTTCGACCAAACAGCTCGTTTCGGCTGTTCGTCACGCCCGCGAGTTAACAATGCTTTATTTGCATTTTCGCCCGATTTCACCACGCGATCGTTTTGCCTCGCTTCCTCTTTGATGAATTTAATTTTTAAATTTTCGAAGCTGGTATGTTATCTCGTGACTCTATTGCTACACTGAAATTTTCGTACTCGGTCGGCAATGACCCTAGTAACATTATCGTTAACAATTCATCTGGTATCTGGATACCTGCTTCTTCGAGTTGTTCCGCCGTGTGCGTGAAATCCGTTACATACTGCGAAATGCTGATTTCCGCCGGCTTTTCCATTCGTAAAAGTTGCTTGTAGAGCGCAGCCTTCCTCACAGGGCCTCGTGATTCAAATATTACCTTAAGTCCATCCCATGCTTCCTTGGAAGTTGTCGCTTTCTTCACATGGTTGAGTTGGCTGTGCGTGATACTCAGGTTGATCAGCGCCAAGGCCTTCGAGTCTTTGGTTATCCAGTTTTGAACGATTTCTTCTGGCTTAATTTCTGTGCCGTCAACGTATGGCCAAAGGTCGATAAATACTAGCAAGCTTTCATTTGTACTTTCAACAATTCATAGTTGTTTTCAGTTAATTTTTCAATGTTTGAAAAACCCGTTGCGGTAGCCATTTTTTTTTTACTCTAACCAAAAACAAAGTGTTTTTGAATGTAACGCAAAGTTCACTAGCCTGGGCCCATAACCTGTCAGAAATATGTAGGTTTCGTAAAATAACTGAGACACTTTACTATGAACTGATTAAACGTATTTATTATTATTAGCACTTAAAAGAAAAAGGATAGTACAATTATATGCGTGGGAAAAAGAAGACACACGGACAACCATCTAAAAAATAACAAGAACATGTATTACTATAAAGGTAGTCAGCGCCCTCTTGCTTGACACCTCGATACACTGATTTGTCGATATTGTAGACATTTCATGAGCGCATTTCGATTTCATTCCAACACATTTTAGCGTTTGTATTAGCGTATATTACAGAAATATGTCTCATTTGAAACGAATTTGTAACAATATCTGAACATATTTATTGAGGTCCACAACGTTTTAGTGAAATACGCAAGGAAATATATGTCTCTGTTATTAGCATTTTATCGCTTGTTTTTTAGTATATTACAGCAATATGTCTCATTTGAAACGAATTTGTATCAAAATCTGATCAAATTTTATGGAGGTCAACAACATTTTAGGGAAATACGATAGGAAATATATTTCTCTGCTATTGGCACTTTAAAGCTTGCATTAGCGTATATTACATCAATAAGTCGCATTTGAGACCACTTTGTAGCAATCTCTGGACATATTTTAAGTAGGTCTACAACATTTTAGTGAAATACGCAAGGAAACATATTTCTCTGCTATTGGCATTTTAGCGCTTGTATTTGCGTATATCACAGAAATATGTCTCCTTCGAAACGAATTTGTATCAATATCTGAACATATTTTATGGAGGTCTACAACATTTTAGTAAAATACGCAAGGAAATATATTTCTCTGGAATTTAAATTTTAACGCTTGTATTTGCGTATTTTACAGCAATATTTCTCATTTGAAACACATTTTTATGAATATCTGAACATATTTAATGGAGGTCTACATCATTTTTGTGAAAAACGTAAGGAATATATATTTCTCTGCTATTGGCATTTTAACGCTTGTATTTTTGTATATTACAGCAATATGTCTCATTTGAAACGAATTTGTAACAATATCTGAACCTATTTAAAGGAGGTCCACAACATTTTAGTAAAATACGCAAGGAAATATATTTCTCAGCTATTGGCACTTTATCGCTGGTATTTGCGTATATTACATCAATATGTCTCATTTGAAACGAATTTGTATCAATCTCCGAACCTTTTATAAGGAGCTCTACAACATTTTAGTAAATTACGCAAGGATATATATTTCTCTGCTATTGGCATTTTAACGCATGTATTTGTGTATATTACAGCAATATGTCTCATTTGAAACGAATTTGTATCAAACTTTGACCCTATTTTAGGAGGTCTACAACATTTTATTAAAATACGCAAGGATTATATTTCTCTGCTATTGGCATTTTCACGCGTGTATTTGCGTATATTACAGCAACATGTCTCCTTTGAAACGAATTTGTATCAATATCTGAACATATTTAAAGGAGGTCTACAACATTTTAGTGAAATACGCAAGGATATATTTGCTCAGCTATTGGCATTTTAGCGCTTGTATTTGCGTATATTACAGCAATATATTGGATTTGAAACGAATTTGTATCAATATCTTAACATATTTAATGGAGGTCTTCAGCATTTTAGTAAAATACGCAAGGAAATATATTTCTCAGCTATGTCTCATTTAAAACGAATTTGTGTCAATCTCTGTACCTTTTTTAAGGAGGTCTACAACATTTTAGTAAAATACGCAAGGATATATTTTTCTTTGCTATTGGCATTTTAACGCTTGTATTTGTGTATATTACAGCAATATATGTCATTTGAAACGAATTTGTATCAATATCTGAACATATTTAATGGAGGTCTACATCATTTTAGTGAAATACGCAAAAAAATATATTTCTCTGCTATTGGACTTTTGACGCTGGTATTTGCGTATATTACAGCAATATGTCTCCTTTGAAACGTATTTGTATCAATATCTGAACATATTTTATAGAGGCCTACAACATTTTAGTAAAGTACGCAAGGAAATATATTTCTCTGGAATTTATATTTTAACGATTGTATATGCGTATATTACAGCAACATGTCTCCTTCGAAACGAATTTGTATCAATATCTGAACATATTTTATGGAGGTCTACAACATTTTAGTTAAATACGCAAGGAAATATATTTCTCTGGAATTTATATTTTAACGCTTGTATTTGCGTATATTACAGCAGTATGTCTCATTTGAAACGAATTTGTGTCAATATCTGAACATATTTAATGGAGGTCTACAACATTTCAGCGAAATACGCAAGGAAATATATTTCTCTGCTATTGGCATTTTAACATTTGTATTAGCGTATATTATAGCAATATGTCTCATTTGAAACGAATTTGTATCAATATCTGAACATACTTATTGAGGTCTACAACGTCTTAGTGAAATACGCAAGGCAATATATTTCTCTGCTATTGGGACTTTAAAGCTTGTATTAGCGTATATTACGCCAATATGTCGCATTTGAGACCACTTTGTAGCATTCTCTGAACATATTTTAAGGAGGTCTACAACATTTAAGTGAAATACGCAAGGAAATATATTTCTCTGCTATTGGCATTTTAGCGCTTGTATTTGCGGATATTACAGCAATATATCACATTTGAAAGGAGTTTGTATCAATATCTGAACATATTTAATGGAGGTCTTCAACATTTTAGTAAAATACGCAAGGAAATATATTTCTCAGCTATTGTCACTTTAACGCTTGTATTTACGTATATTACATCAATATGTCTCATTTGAAACGAATTTGTATCAATCTCTGAACCTTTTTTAAGGAGGTCTACAACATTTTCGTAAAATACACAAGGATATATTTTTCTCTGCTTTTGGCATTTTGACGCTGGTATTTGCGAATATTACAGCTATATGTCTCATTTGAAACGAATTTGTATCAATCTCTGAACATATTTTAAGGAGGTCTCAACATTTTAGTGAAATACGCAAGGAAATATATTTCTCTGCTATTGGCATTTTAATGCTTGTATTTGCGTATATTACAGCAATATGTCTCATTTGAAACGAATTTGTATCAATATCTGAACAAATTTTATGGAGGTCTACAACATTTTAGTGAAATACGCAAGGAAATATATTTCTCTGCTATTGGCACTTTTATGCTTGTATTTGCGTATATTAAAGCAATATGTCTCATTTGAAACGAATTTGTATCAAAATCTGAACATATTTAATGGAGGTCTACAACATTTTAGCGAAATACGCAAGGAAATATATTTCTCTGCTATTGGCAATTTAAAGCTTGTATTAGCGTATATTACATCAATACGTCCATTTGAAACGAATTTGTATCAATATCTGATCAAATTTTATGGAGGTCTACTACATTTTAGTGAAATACGCAAGGAATTATATTTCTCTGCTATTGGCATTTTATCGCTTGTATTTGCGTAAATTACAGCTACTTGTCTCCTTCGAAATGAATTTGTATCAATATCTGAACATATTTTTTGAAGGTCTACAACATTTTAGTGAAATACGCAAGGAAATATATTTCTCTGGAATTTATATTTTAACGCTTGAATTTGCGTATATTACAGCAGTATGTCTCATTTGAAACGAATTTGTATCAAAATCTGAACATATTTAATGGAGTTCTACAACATTTCAGCGAAATACGCAAGGAAATATATTTCTCTGCTATTGGCATTTTAACATTTGTATTAGCGTATATTATAGCAATATGTCTCATTTGAAACGAATTTGTATCAATATCTGAACATACTTATTGAGGTCTACAACGTCTTAGTGAAATACGCAAGGCAATATATTTCTCTGCTATTGGAACTTTAAAGCTTGTATTAGCGTATATTATGCCAATATGTCGCATTTGAGACCACTTTGTAGCATTCTCTGAACATATTTTAAGGAGGTCTACAACATTTTAGTGAAATACGCAAGGAAATATATTTCTCTGCTATTGGCATTTTAGCGCTTGTATTTGCGGATATTACAGCAATATATCTCATTTGAAAGGAGTTTGTATCAATATCTGAACATATTTAATGGAGGTCTTCAACATTTTAGTAAAATACGCAAGGATATATATTTCTCAGCTATTGTCACTTTAACGCTTGTATTTACGTATATTACATCAATATGTCTCATTTGAAACGAATTTGTATCAATCTCTGAACCTTTTTTAAGGAGGTCTACAACATTTTAGTAAAATACACAAGGATATATTTTTCTCTGCTTTTGGCATTTTGACGCTGGTATTTGCGAATATTACAGCATTATGTCTCATTTGAAACGGGGAAAGGAATTTGTATCAATCTCTGAACATATTTTAAGGAGGGCGCAACATTTTAGTGAAATACGCAAGGAAATATATTTCTCTGCTATTGGCATTTTAATGCTTGTATTTGCGTATATTACAGCAATATGTCTCATTTGGAACGAATTTGTATCAATATCTGAACATATTTAATGGAGGTCTACAACATTTTAGTGAAATACGCAAGGAAATATATTTCTCTGCTATTGGCATTTTAATGCTTGTATTTGCGTATATTAAAGCAATATGTCTCATTTGAAACGAATTTGTATCAAAATCTGAACATATTTAATGGAGGTCTACAACATTTTAGCGAAATACGCAAGGAAATATATTTCTCTGCTATTGGCAATTTAAAGCTTGTATTAGCGTATATTACATCAATACGTCCATTTGAAACGAATTTGTATCAATATCTGATCAAATTTTATGGAGGTCTACTACATTTTAGTGAAATACGCAAGGAATTATATTTCTCTGCTATTGGCATTTTAACGCTTGTATTCGCGTAAATTACAGCTACTTGTCTCCTTCGAAATGAGTTTGTATCAATATCTGAACATATTTTTTGGAGGTCTACAACTTTTTAGTGAAATACGCAAGGAAATATATTTCTCTGGAATTTATATTTTAACGCTTGTATTTGCGTATATTACAGCAGCATGTCTCATTTGAAACGAATTTGTATCAAAATCTGAACATATTTAATGGAGGTCTACAACATTTTTGTGAAATACGCAAGGAATATATATTTCTCTAATTTTGGCATATGAACGCTTGTATTTGTGTATATTACAGCAATATGTCTCTGAACCTATTATAAGGAGGTATACAACATTTTAGTAAAATACGCAAGGATATATATTTCTCTGCTATTGGCATTTTTACGCATGTATTTGCGTATATAACAGCAATATTGTCACGAGCTGGGGGTTGGCTGTGACGTGATTCTATTAACTGAGTTGAGGTACCAGCCGAGACTGTAACTCCTGCAGGGTTTATATCATATCAGGAGTCAAGCACGAAAGGATATGTAGAGAGTTTACCAAGTCATAACACAATTATACATTTATACGTTTTAGTTTGGTGTTTATTGAAATAAAGTTACTTACAGCATTGCGTTTATGGTACACATTTTACACTGATTCTAGCGTATAAAGTTTATCGTAATCTGGCAGTGCCTTATGAAAGACTCTGTGAGACTGTGCAAGACTCTGTGAGACTGTCAAAGACTCTGTGAGACTGTGCAAGACTCTGTGAGACTGTCAAAGACTCTGTGAGACTGTCCAGTTCGTCTCTTCCCGGTCTTTTATATAAGATTGGATTATCCCGGGTGTGGGTTTTGTGGTATGCGGAGGTAACCTTGGCCTTGCACTTGGATTTATGACATCAGTAAAATCATGACGTTTCGGAATGTCGTTGTATGATAGTATTGGGAAATCGTTATTGTTGATTAGGTTTACGAAATGCTTGTCGAGCCCGATGGACCAGCTAGTTGTGAAATCGTACACGTGGATGACCTAGGTGTGAACCTAGCGTGGATCCCACGGTGGACTAGATTTGGCTCTAGCGTGGCACGTGCGTGACACTACCCCCCTCTACGAAAGATTTTGTCGCCTCTGACAAAATACTGGGTTGAAAGGAGAGAAGAAAAAAAATTTTTTTTTCTTTTCGCAGCTCCTTGTTTAGTTGCCAAAAAACGGAAGTAGGTTGTATAGTTTGTTCGTGATTGTGTTATCAGCTATGGTCGGTTCACGCGCTCCATGGCTATATATTGGCTGTGATCCATCACTTCATTGTACTCGTCCTCTGGTCTTCCGAATTGGTTAACGTTTGAGTATGGTTGGGGTAGGGGTCTTCGTAGGGTTTTTGCGTTTTGGGGTTCTGGGCTAACGTTGATTGGGGTCATGTAATTAAGTTCGGCACTCCTTGATGTTGACGCCAATCTTGCTCTTGAAGTGTTTAGGGGTATGGGTCTTGATTCGAACTCGGTTTGTTCAATTTGCGGGGATCGGGGTAAATTGTATTCAACGATCCTGGGTGCTGGTTCAGGATGTCTGAACATTCGCTGCGCTACTGCCTCAATGTAAGTACCTCTAGTATAATTACAATTTACATGCATATATATCAAAAATATTATGATTAATAAGATTGGTAACCATGGCGATATTAGGAGTAATCTGTCAAACCAGTTATTTTGTAAATCAACTGCTGCTTTGTTTAAGCATTCTTTTAAACTGTTAAATGTTGGATAACGATTTTCGTCGTACGGTGGCCATATCTGAGTTTTTAAATTTGCCCATGCGGCTGGAATTATTTGTTTCATTATGAACGTAATTGTTTTTTTTAAACACGGAAATGATGGTTTTAATATTGTTTTATCTTCGAATTCTATTGAATAATCGCAAGGTAACTGTACCCACAATGCTCCGAATCCTTTTTCCAAATCTAAATATTTTTGTTTATCGCCATAATTTAAAATTAATTTATTTTTAACATGTGTTAATAGGAATGTATTTTGACTGAGTGGAGTTATAAGCGTAGCTCGCTGAACTATTGATTGGAACGAGATTGGACAAAATTGAGCTAATTCATTCACCGTTCCGCCCATGAGAAGGAATTTTGTGCATGCTGATGTTATGGCCTTGTTATCGTACGTCTTTGATAACTCACATAGCCGATCGCGATGTGGGTCACATCTAGGTGAGAATATTTCTATATTTTGTTCATTTTTAAATGAGACTATAGCAATGTCGATGCTCTCTGTGCCCAGATAGCATGTCTTCCCTTCCCACGCGAGAGGTATTGGTATTAGTCTTTTAAGTTCAATTTTTTCGATGTTATTTCATATTATTGGGATATGAATTCCCACAAGTGCTCTATCTTTAGTAAACATACAGTCTGATAATGGTAATCCATAGTATTCTGCTGCGTTTGTAATAGCTAGCTTGTATCCTTTTTTATTTATTTCCACTTCGAATGATTTTAATGCTTCTTCTAATGTATTAATATTTAAAATTTCTGGTGATAAGTGTCTTGCATGACACGCACTTATTAAACTTGCTGCTAATATACTCATTTCAGTCACAATTTGACTTAAAATATAAATATATGATGGTATGCATTGTGTGTACGAGTTATCTCGTACTATTCCTAATTTATTTATCTCAATTTTATAAGGAAAATTTTTAATTTTATCTTTAAATATTTCTACTTCCCTATTTGTTGTAAAAAGTCTTTTAACATGATTTCTTGATGCTATGTGAAAATCCCAACCTATGCTATCTCCATCATTAGCTAAGATATTTGTTTTAGTTGGACTATATTCACCAATTCCTTTAATTATCGCGGTCATTCTATTACCGATAGCCATACAATCATTATTTCCCTGAAATGCTTTATTAAAGCAACTTGTGATTGCTAGCTTTGTTTCATCATTAATCAAGGGTACATCGTACAAAAGTGGTAAAGCCGCTTCGTACGATACTGCATAAGGCAGATTTTGAAAATATGCCCCCGTATTGACCTCAATTTCTCCTAAACTCTCATGGTTTAACCACATCATTATTATAATCATTGCCGACCACAATCTGTGATTTTTGTGGCCCGCTTTGTGGTTAACATTGCGGTTTACCTTATTTACTTTGTGGTCCATTTTAACCACTTTGTATTAGGACTACAGAAATTAAAAAAGGTTATTTGTTATTGTTTGGGTTCTCCCTGACTTTATTTAACTATTTACGTTATCGTCTGATGTTTTTTCTTTCATTCATTTAAAACAGCTTTTTCTATTAAGAATGCATGAAGTAAAAGAGAAACAAATTTTTCTTGCTTATTTAATTTCTGTTACCCTTTTTTTTTAACACTTAATTTGGTGCATTTACATTTATGCCCTTAATTCAAAAATAAGAAAATTATTATAAAAATTAATATAGTTTATGATTATATAATATAAAGCATTTTTAGAACTTGCGAAAACAAATATAATATAATATAATATAAAGATAATGTGATATGGTGGCTTTTGCCTTGAGTAGATGTATTTACTACTGCTTACAATTCTAGTGTTTATTGTATTTTCTTTTATAATTTCTTATTTCTATGTTTCCTCTATAGTATTTTGGTTCCCGTCTTATTTATTATTACTATATGCAATACATTGCTTGATTAATTAACGTTATTGACTTATTCTAGTTGTTCCTTTATATTATGCTAACATTAATAAAAAAAAAATTTTCTAATTATAATTGTAACTTAAATATTTGTTGCGTGTTTAAAATTATTATACTTGATTGATAAAATTATTATACTAAATTGATAAAATTATTGTCTTTTATTTTATTTATGCATTCAATTAATGCTACGAGTGTTGTTCCTACAACTTATAATTAATTCTTATCGATTATTATTCCAGATATATAATATTTAATTAATTTTATTGATTAATATATTTCTTTTAATATTTTATTATTATTATTATCGTTAAAATATTGTTTATAAATATGTGAATATTTATTTATTATTATTGTTTTTTTTTGAATATTTTTTGTCTTTTTGTTAATTATTTATCCATAGAATGTTCCCTTTTCATAGCAATTTAAATTTAAAAAGAAATTTTTTAATGATTCGCAATCATTTTTCTTTTAATAAGTGGTTCAATTTTTATTTATTTAATTATTTCCTGCTCCTTATCTTGTTTCTTTGCTTTAACTTCTGCTAATTAATTTAATTTACACCTCCATGTAAATTTATATCTAAAGCCCCTACAATGGTATAAACATTACCAATATTTATTTATTTATTCAATTATTATTCAATTATTCTTGGTTCAACATTAACCTTCAGGATTTCGCAATATCCTATAATTTATATTTTAATTATTTTTTAATATTTCACGTTTTTATTCCCTAACTCTTGTATTTACTTTTATAATAAAAAACTCGCTAATTTATTTTATTTAACCTTGACTGATACAACGTTATTATGATTGTCCTTTAAAACCGGCCGGATGGCTAATCATATTTCCGTTGTTGTGTTTTTATTCTGACCTTAACTTCGAGTTTTTTAACCTACGTTATTCATATATTTTGTTATTCCTATCTTTTGTAATAATTTATTTCTATATCAATGTCTCGATTTATTTCAATTTAACTTTTTATATTCGTATATTAATTCATTTATCATTTATTTTAATTCAGTTTAATATTTTTAATTATTTCTTTTAATTTATCATTTAACCATGGTTTTCTCATTTATTTTGAAAAAATTTAATCAGTTTGTCGATGCGTATTTCTAAATTTTACTTGTTGACTTTATGTGACTTTTCATATTGATCAGATATTACTGGTCATATTGTCTAAAGAATAATTATTTTGCTTGGCTAATTGCAAAGAACTATTTACTTATTACAAGAGTTTATTATACTTTTCGTCAATTCGGTTACTGATTTTATTTTTTCTCCATAACTGAGTTTACTCACCTTTGTTTCTTCTGTAGCAATCAATGGGCCGACGGATTCCTACGCTGGGGTGTTTGGAGGAATTCGATCACCTTCCAACGAGATCCCATTGACTGAGGGGTCGGCTGCCGCTTACAACCGAGTCTCTGACGTGTCCGTGCCTAGGTTTGACCGTCCTACACCGCCGCTGTTTTCCATCTTCACCTGGACTTTTTCTCCACTGGCTAATGTCAGCATTCCAAAACTGACTCCTTGTTCAATGTCTGTTACTGCGTAACCTTTTTCTTTCTTCTTAAAGCAATATACAAGTCGTTCGCACTGTATTCCGTCTTTCTTTATTTTTTGCTGCAGTTTCCATGCGAGGTAAGCTAATGTTACGACCGTAATGACCAGAAGTGTGACCAATTCTATTATTATTAATAGGTCTACTTCGTTTATCGTTTGTGCTCTCGCTACATGGATGAATCCAAGTTGCCTCAGTCCATTGTTTTTCAGTATCAATAGTACTGCGACTGTTGTGATTACTTTCCATACATAAAGTAATATGTCTCTATGGTATGTTAGTAATGGCCACTCAAGTGGTGTATTCTGTATGCTGGACCAATCGATGTCCGACGTTCCACTTATCGATGAAAGGTTTAAATGTGGTATTTGATTTGTCCAGTTATGGTTTAAACATTCTGATAAGTTATTGTATGTAGGTTTATTTGCAGATAATAACGGATTTATTCGGAATGATTTTAAATTCGACCAGGTTGCTGGTAATACGTGTATTATTCCGAGTGTAACACTATCTTCTCCACATGGGATTCGTCTTGGAATTGTTTGAACGTCGTTCACGTACAACGAGCAGTTGCAAGGTAACTGAGTTTGCAATGCTCCTGGTTGTCCTATATATATATCATCGATATTTCTTTTCTGCTTCGGACTGCGGATTTTGGTATTCTTTTGTGGATGTGTAATCACATATGTGTCAGAACTCACTTCCGATATTATCGTTGAGGTTGCTCTATAACACCGAAATGCGCATTCTTTTGAAATTTCTTCGACTGTTGCGCCTGAATACAATTTAAAGGCACACTGTGGTCCGTACACTGCGTCTGATGAAAACCTTGGTAGATAACATAGTCTATCGTGGTATGGTCTACATTGATGTAAGCCCGCTCCTGATATTGGTCGCATTTCTTTATCGCTTACCGCTAGATACATCACATCATGCATGAAAATACACGTGTCATTCTTCCATGCGAAGGGTGTGGTTAGTAATTCCACAAGCTTCCATTCTTTGTGTATTTAAATCACTGGTATTTTTACGTGTACTACTACTTTATTTTTGCTTATTCCGCAGTCTACAATTGGTAGTTTGTAATATTGCGACAATTCCTCTGCTGGTATGGCTAACTGCAGGTTTTTTTATTTTGTCGAAATCGTTTAATAGTAATTCAATTGTTTCTTCTTTTGATTTTTGTAACTCGGTGATTTCACCTCTAATTTCTACTGCTAACTGTCGTATTTCTTTGACGTGATCATTTAGTTCCGTGAATGCTTCTTGCACTTCCTTGTCGTACTTTATGAATTTGCTACTTATATCTGATAAGTGTTTGTATTGTGCGTGCATTCCGGCTTTCAGTACTTTCATTACTAGCGGTTTTACTTTTGTCTCTGTCATGACGCCACAACACCAGTTGAAAGCGTCGCCAATAAAATATAGCGCTCTCTTGTTGCGTCGATTCTTCTTTTCTTCTCTGGTTGGTTCATGCCCGTAGATTTCCATGGGGGATGCAAAGGATAATTCTTGGGGATTGGATGCAGAACGTTTGTTTCGTTTTGTTGTGCTTTCAACTTCGATTTCTAGGAAATAGTTTGGATCCAAGGATTCGTCTATTTGGTTGTAGGTTCTATCGTATAGGTTTCCCATGTCATTTAATTTTGCACTGATGTTGCACCTCATTGGTTCATTCTTGCAACTGCTTGCTGGTCATGTTATTTTGTCTCCATATTCTCTGGATACCCAGTCGGCTTCGTAGGTTAGTGGGATCGTTGCCTCGTAGGTGATTGCCTCCGGCAGATCCTTCCAGTACGCCCCTGCTACCACTTGAACTGGTATCTCTTGCGTGGATACTTCGTAACTCGCCATCATTAGAAATCTGTAATTATAATTTATGTTGTTCTCATGAGCGTTAATATTTATTTGTTGCTTGGGATGGCATGACCATTGTTTCTCTAAAAAGAATTTTTTCGATTTAATATCTCATTTGTATTTTTTAGCAGTAAATTATTTTAACGTGATTAAAAAAAAAATATTTTTGTCTCCACCTCGTGGATTTATTTATTAAGGTTTTATTTTTGTGTTTGTTAATTTTCAATGTTTTAACAACTGACGGAGTCAAGTACTTTTATTTTACTTTCTAATTGTTTATAACGCGTTGTGTCTTGCACAAATTATAGCATTTATAATAATTTTTTATGCTTGCAATCTAACATTCTTTTTTCATCTCACAGTGTTTTTTACTCGATTGTAAGAATGTCTGTGATTAGTTTTATACATTGCTTTTTCGGCTATTTAATTTTATTATCTTTTCTTCTTACAGGTTTTAGCTGTATGATTATTAGTCGGATATCCTCAGTGCGTTTGATATTCGAATATGGTTGTTTTTTGAGTTCATTCACACTGAAGGTCTCCGCTATTTTGCATCTATTTATTTTTCTGAATGTGTTGCGGTTCTCTCAGTAGCAGTCGTTGCTCTTTCTGTATTTTGTAACAGCCGGGGCAGCGGCTACTTTGAAAAAGCCGTTGCACGGTGTATTTTCAACTTTATCTTGAGGATTTTAACTTATTTTGCGTAGTGAGTACTTCATTATCGTGTGTGTATATACATATGTATATATGTTTTTATAATTATTATTTTTATATATATATATATATATATATATATATTTCATTTAGTTTTCTCTGGCTGTGGTTGTCTCTCTTTCTATTGTTGGCAGAATTTGGATTCTACTTTTGATTTTGCTGAACTTGTTTGGTTTAGGTTCGTAGTCCACTCACATCTTTTTTTTGTTATCAAGAATTGAGCGGAATACGTTCCTAAATCCGATATTTTATTTGCAACATTTCTCTATCAAGACGAAGATTTTTATTAAAAAGAAAAAAATTTTTTCTTTAATGAGCCTTGCCTGAGTTGTCGTACTTCTGCAGCCACTGCTCATATTATTATAATGAGCGGAGGTCGCCGAAGTATGATTGTTCATGCTTTTTGCTCAGGTTCTTTTTTGTTTTAATTATGATGACGACAAGGTGAGCTTCTTTGCTGTATATTGCTTCTTTACTCTTCATATTTGTTGATTATCTAGTTCCCGTTTTATCGTTTTATTGTACGCCCTTCCCTGCGCAGTTAACAATTTTTCCCTGATGTTAAAAGTGGGCTCATCTCCTTGTCCCTCCTTTGGGTTTTTTTTTCTTATAAAACAAATATTAATTTTTTTATGATTTTTTCTTCAATCTCCTCATGGCATACACCCTTTCCTTGGCGCATGCCAATACCGTTCCTTGATGGGCCCCGCATTGTCTCTGCGAGGGCGACTCCCCAAATGCCGGCTCGTTCGGCAAAAGAGATATTTCGCCCCTGAAGCGGTGCCTCAGGAACCTATATATTGGCGAGTTTATGTTCTCCTTTAGATATACTTTATATACTTTAGATATATTTCGCCATCTTCATGAGGAGTCGCGCGATCCCCCGGCTGTGGTTGATCATTCCATCCCCCCAGGCCAACCCATGGAGGTTCTGCCTCGCGTACCTGATATTGTTCAGGCCCTTCCCATTAACGATTCTCTCCGGAAATGGTTCTTGTAGGAGGAGGTGCATGCACTCTCCTCCGAGAGAACTCTCCGTTAATGAGAAAGCCCTGCATATTCAGGTACGCAGTCTTCTTCCTCCGTTGTTGGTAGGCCTGGTTTTGTGGCTGTTCCACTGGCGTCAATTGGAGGCGTGCTTCTTCTGCTCTCGCCTCCTGGCATGCCGTGATGGCCCCTACGTTCCGGGCCACTTCGTCCATCCATTCTTCATTTTCCATGGACTCGGCCCAGGATATCGTGCTTGCTGGGGTGGGTGGCCACTGTGGCCAGACGTCCGCTGTAGTGGGCCCGCCCGATTGGCTGTCCTCCCGCCCGCTACTAGGTTCGTCCTCCACCGCGTTAGCTGGTTCCATTGTTGGTATGGTGACCACAAATTGGTGGGCGGCGTGATGCTCCTCTGCCTCCTCGGCGACCTCGAGGCTGTCCAGCTCCGCTACGCGGTTGAGAGCCTCCAGTATCTTTGTCACTCGTTCTCTCCCCGCATCATTGCCGGGAGAGGTGACCTCTTCTAATGCTCTCACCCGCATCGTGGCTAGGGCCATGGCCATCAGAATCTCCGTCGTATGGTGTTCCAGGCTACGTACTAGCAGATCTGCCAGGCCAACCCTACTCTCCACGCCCATCTTATGGTAGCGAGCCATTTTACCCCTCGTCGTGATCAAGTCGTCCTCCGTGATCAGCAGCACGTCGTCCGCTGCCCTTCTCACCAGCGGTCTAATGGTCCGCTCGACCAGGTTCTCCCGAACTTCGTCCAACACCGAATATTTCTGGGCTTTCGCCAGGAGCCTGGTCCCCCGAACCATTATCCACTGGGTGAGTCCCAGCGTGGTCACCACCTTCTCCTCCCATCTCTTCATAACTTGTTCCTCACTAGAAAATTATTATTGGATTTTTATAACCGTTATTTTGTATTGGTTCATTCGTTCAACATCACTCGTTTAACATCACTCGTTTACATCACAAATTCTCTGGGTAGATTATATATATATATATATATATATATATATATATATATATATATATATATATATATATACATATATATATATATATATATATATATATATATATATATATATATATATATATATATATATATATATTATATATTCTGTGTTTCGTTTTTAAGATATGTGTGTAATTTTTCTGTGTGTATTATTATGTTTATAAATATATGTTAATTAATTTAAAATTGTTTAAATTACGTGTGTGTTTTTTTTTTCTACTGTGCTGAATGCGGTCCTGCCGCTTTGTTTTGTTCAACGACCTTTCTAGGCCGCAACTGCTATCGTTCGTTGTCGTTGCGCGGTTCCCACTGCGCGAAATATGGTGTCATGCGTTCAACGTGAACTGCTTCAAATTTAATTTTATTCCCTTTTCCTTTTTTAACTATGTATGTTACATCTGATTTCTTCGCTATGACCTCGTACGGTCCGAACCATTTACATAATAATTTATCGCATTTACCTACATGTCTATCCGGGTTGCGAACTCCTACTTTATCTCCTATCTTATACTCAACCGTCCAGTGTTTTTTGTCATAACGACCTTTATCTTTTAACTGTTTCTTTTGTATACGCTCTTTGGCTTGTTCCCTAATCTCTACTAATTGTTCCCTAGTTTTAATAACTACTTCATTCTCAATCGGCTCATTTAATTGAGCTTCCGTAGGTAATATCGGGTCGCGTCCGTAAATTAATTTAAACGGTGACATTTGAGTCGTGTCTTGTTTAGCTGTATTATAAGCGAACGTGACGTGGGCTAAGTATTCGTCCCAGTCATTTTGTGCTGTGTTTGTATACATGCACAACATATTTGCGATGGTTTTATTTAACCTTTCGGTTAAGCCGTTGGTTTGCGGATGGTATGCTGTCGTGAATTGACTATTAGACCCCATGCACCGCAATAGTTCGGTGACCATCTGCGATTGAAAAACTTTCCCTCTGTCACTTAACAGTACACGCGGCGTACCGTGGCGACAGATTATCCTTTCCAAGATGAATCTTGCCACTGGTTCGGCTTTGCCACTGGGTAAAGCTTGCGTTTCTGCCCAGCGCGTTGCGTATTTTGTTGCGACTATTACAAATGTTTTTCCCCGCTTACTTCT
Organism: Nebria brevicollis; assembly: GCA_944738965.1. NCBI lineage: Eukaryota > Metazoa > Arthropoda > Insecta > Coleoptera > Carabidae > Nebria > Nebria brevicollis. The sequence goes on along the minus strand of OX122898.1, from coordinate 8,306,084 downwards.
TCTAAAAGGCCCCAACAAGTCAATTCCGACTCTGTCGAATGGTTGTCCGATCGGTATCGGGTGTAGCATACCCGCTCGCATAACGTTTGTTACGCCTTTTCTTGCTTGACAATCAGCGCATCCTTTTACATATTTACTGACGTCATTTAGCATATTATCCCAATAATATCGTGTTCTTATTCTGTCGTATGTTTTAGCGTAACCTAAATGTCCGGCTAATGGTTCATTATGATTAGCGTATAAGATTTCTCCGATTAAATCTTGAGGCATCACTAATAATCCTGACGCGCCGTCTAATTTAGGGTTGCGTTTGAATAAAATATTATTTCTAATTTCGTAATTTTTGGCTCTTTTATTGCTTTAATTAATTCTTCTAACTTTTCGTCTTTAGCTTGCAATTCTTCCATGTCCGTTGGGATAACTATGTATGTATCCACTTCTAATGTTGCTTCTTCGTCTGCTAGCGTCGCTATATGTAATGGGTTGCGTGATAGACAATCTGCATCAATATGTGCTTTTCCACTTTTGTGAAAGATTGAGTATTGATAGTCTTGAATCTTCAAGCTCAATCTGGCCAATCTATTCACTGGGTCTCTGATTGATTTTAACCAACACAATGCGTGGTGATCTGTTGCGACTCTAAATGGCTTTCCCCACACGTATGGGCGCCACTGTCCTAGAGCATATACGAATGCTAAACATTCTTGTTGTGCTGTACTATAGTTTGCTTCGGCTTTTGTCAACCTTCGGGAAGCATTCGCGCCAAGCCCTTCTCCAGATGCGTCTATTTTAATTTCTATTTCTTTAGCTGGATCAAAATGTGCTAATACTGGGGTTGTAGTTAATTTATGTTTAAGTTCATTAAATGCCTCTAGTGCATTTCCTTCAATTTTAAATTTAATATCTTTTTTAGTCATTAAATACAAAGGTCTAGCAATTTTTGCAAAATTTTCTATGAGTTTTCTATAGTAATTACAGAGTCCTAAAAAACTTTGTAGTTTTTTAACTTTCTGTGGAATTGGGAAATTTACTACAGCTTCAATTTTCTTTGCATCCGGACTAAGTCCTTGGCTCGTTACTCGGTACCCTAACAGATCAATTTCTGTTTGCAAATAGGTACATTTTGATGGTTTTAAGGTTAGTTTTGCTTCCCGCAAGCGTTCAAATACGTGCCTTAGCTTGATTAGGTGCTCTGCGAATGTTTCGCTAAAAATAATTACGTCGTCTAAATAAATTAATACTTCTTTCCATTTCATGTCTTTAAATACGCTATCTGCCATCCTTTGAAACGTGGCTGGTGCTGAGCATAGCCCAAAGCTAAGTACGTTAAATTCGTACTGTCCGTCTGGCGTTATAAATGTTGTTTTCGTCTTATCTTCTTCTTTTACCGGTATTTGCCAGTATCCACTGAACAAATCCAGGCTGGAAAAATATTTTGAGTTTCCAATGTAACTCAGAATGTCTTCAATAACAGGTAATGGGTAGACGTCATTTTTCGTGACGGCATTTAATTTTCTATAATCGACACAAAATCTCCATGTGTCATCTTTCTTTTTAACTAATACCACTGGCGATGACCATGCACCGTATGATGGTCTAATTATATTATCTGCCAGCATTTCTTTGACTTGATTTTGGATAACTTCCCTTTCTTTGTGGGATACCCTATACGGTCGTTGATGAATAGGCTGTGCGTCGCCTGTATTTATTTCGTGTTCTGCTGTATCTGTTAAACCGATCTGTTTTGAATTCCACGCGTATAAATCCGTGTATTCGTCTATCAAATCTAATAATTTATTTTTCTCGTTTTCATTTAGTTGTTTATTTATATTATGTTCGCATAGTACTTCTTGTGACTCGTCAGTTATTACATATATTTCGTTGTGTTTATATTCGCTTGTTTCGAGTTCTTCTATTACTTCGTTGTAGCCTAATGCCGTATTTGCGAATAATCTAAACGGCACTCGGCGAATGTTTTGTATAACCAAGTTCCATACGCCCATATTTGGTTCTATAGAGCTTATATGCCTTATTTGTAAACCATTTTTAACCAAAAATTCCGTTCGCGGTATGAACATATGACTAAACGCGTAACGTCCGATTTCATTGACTTTGATTTCCTTTTCCTCACCAGAATATAAAATTTCCAACTTGGTGATAATAATTTTATTATAAAACCGCGTTTCTGTAATGCATCCGTCCTGTGGCATGTCGTCTAATCTTTCTAAAACCTCGACTTCCTCCGCTTCAATTTTTTCATCCTTATCTTTTAACTCTACCACGGCACGCGCGAAATTTATTTCGTATTCTTTATCTCCTAATTTTGCATTAAAAATTATCTTTTGGTTTTCAAAATCTATACAAGCTCTATTTTCCCAAAGGAATTGTGTACCTATTAAAATATCACGGGGAAGGTCTTTCACTACTAAACAGGCTAGGTTTACAGTCCATCCCCAATTATGACATTAACTACCGTGCTACCCAAAACTTCGATTACGTGCCCTCCCGCGGATTTGAGGACATGAATTCTATTTTCTTCGTAGTCTTCAGTGTGGCAGACTTTGACTATATTGCACGTAGCTCCTGTGTCAATTATTATCTCTATGGGTTTTGAATTTACAAGACCTTGCACCGTTAATATTTTGCAAGTTGTCTTTGGGCCCTGGTTTTGGCAATACACAACACTATCGGCCATTAGCGTCGTGCATTGGCGTTTCCCGAATTTGTCGCCATGTTTTGACGAACATCGGTCTGTTGTGGCCTTTGTGGCCCTGGGCACATACGCCCTACGTGACCTGGTTTACTGCATTTAAAGCATATTGGTCTTCCGTCATGGGTACGTGTTAGACGTTGTTGAAATCCCCGCGTATCTTGCGGTGGTCTGTTACCTGTCGTCTCTCTTCCACGCCCCGAAAAATTATTAATGGGAGCTCTGTTCTGTGGTTGGTTTGAAAAACCACCTCTCATTTGTCCCGATTCATTTCTATTTGATGGGTAGGTCGGATAGTTTCTTTGCGTTTGATAACTACCTGGGTTCGCATAATTACTTTGGCCTGCCTGATATCTATTCTGTCCTTAGCCATTATTTCCGTAATTGTTATTCCCGTAATTGTTATTTCCGTAACCGCGCCCAACATAAGGTTGATTATAGCGTGTATTAATATATCTCGCGTTATTTCTCATATTTGAATTATTTGTTCTTTGCCTATCTTCGTGACCGTGTGCTTGGATTTTGTAATCTATCCACTAATTTTTCAAACCGCAATGCTTGCTCTTGCATTTATACTGCGCTACGTTCTGTCTCTCTTGCTTCTCTCAACGCCCGTTTGCGTTCTTGTATTATGCATAGTTTATCTATACATTCTTTGAGTTCTTTTAAACTTTGTACTCCGAACGGTGCTAATTGCGTTTGTAGATCTGGGTCTAAATTTATTATTATCTGATTCGTTATCTCCGCATCCGACAAACTGATTACATATATCCATCATTGTAAAATAATAATCGCGAGGGTCCTCGTCTTGGCCCTGTTTCAAGTTTCTAAATTTTTCATGCAAATTTTCCATGTGTCCGCGCGGTAGAAATGCGTTTCTGAATTCGTCTAAAATCTGTCTCCACGAGTAATCGCGTCCGTTAACATTAATGTTATACCATGTTTCTGCCGTGCCAACTAGGTATATTTTAAAATATTGTCTCTTGAGCGCGTCGTTCCAACGGTTTGTTTCTGCCGCTGTATTAAATTGTTTGATAAACCTTGTTACGTCCTGCTTTGCCTTCGGGTGAAAGCTATCCGGAATTATGCATCTCAGCTCTTTTGGTTTCGAACTTAGATCTTCCGCTTCGTCAATTAACATATTGTTATATCCTTGCGCCATATTTACGCTAATGTTATTTATGTTTTCTGCGTTTGATATGTCTAGGTTTTCAAATCCCGAATGCAATAGTGTAGGGTCTCTAGTGTTCGCGCTTTCTATACTTTACTCGACTTCTGAATTACTAGATTCTAACGCGCCTAACGGGCTTGTATCTGGGGGTGTGAATTGATTAATTATTTGTGTTTCGTTGCTAGCTGAAGCTACGTTTCTACTACTTGTTCCCGCTGAAGGGGTTCTCAACATATTATTTGTTTTTCCCGTTAATACTAATCGCGCTGTGTTTGAATTGTTTTCTCGCGGTCGTAAATTATATTCGTTTTTGTTCATAACTTATATGATTCATTATTAGTTAGTTGCATGAGTAATTTAGTGACAGTCTCTCAACATACATGCATAAACCCTCTTTCTCCTGTGCTTGGTCTTGGTCAAAAATTAAAAAATTCTTTTATTCAAATTATAAAACAATTATTTTGTTTTATCAAATTTACTGATTTTATTTCGCGTTCCAATAGAATTACACCGGCCTGTGAACCAAGCGTTGGTCCGTATTGTTCTTGCTTTTATTCTATTTCCCACAAAGTATTCTCTCTACTTTTATTTCCCTACTCGTTCAAATTGAGTTTAACTTTTATTGCATTTTATTTTAAGAGAAAAATTTTTACGGTTTTTTGAGAATACCCGGCACTCCACCAATTGTCACGAGCTGGAGGTTGGCTGTGACGTGATTCTATTAACTGAGTTGAGGTACCAGCCAAGACTGTAACTCCTGCAGGGTTTATATCATATCAGGAGTCAAGCACGAAAGGATATGTAGGGAGTTTACTAACAAGGGGAAGCCACGTTGTTGGGGTCACTGATTTGGCTGAAATTTTGTCAGATGGTAAGTGACGCAAAAAAAATAATACAATTTTTGCCGTTTTATGCACTTCTCAAGAAAATTCGAGAAAATCGCGTTCAAAGTTTTCACATCATGTTTTGTAGTAAAAAATTTAATACTATCACAAGCAGCAGCGTGGCGCAGTGGATAGCAAGCTAGCGTAGGAGCGCACCACACTGACGCTAAAACGCTTGCCAGACTCCTTACCACCCCATCCGAACTAACCAAACTAATCAGAACCCTACCCAACCGAAAAACTCCTGGCCCAGACCTAATAGAAAACCTTATCCTTAAAAACCTATCCAGGAAATCCGTTATCCAACTCCATTATATAATTAACGCCATAATAAAACTGCACCACTTCCCAGCTGCCTGGAAAACTGCTACAGTCCATCCAATCCTAAAACCGAGCAAAGATCCCCACCTACCCACGAGCTACCGCCCCATCAGCCTTTTAAATACCCTCTCAAAGCTCGCCGAAAAAATCATCCTTTCCCGAGTCGACGATATCGACACAGGACTACATCTCACACCTGACCACCAGTTTGGCTTTCGAGCCAGACATTGCACGGTGCACCAGGTGTGCAGAATAGCAACCGATATCGCGACTCAATTCAACAAACATAAAGTCACGGTCATGACTCTACTGGACATAGAAAAAGCCTTCGATACGGTCTGGACAGTAGGGCTCATGTCCAAACTCATATCCTTCCAATTCCCTCCCACATTAATCAAACTAATATTCTCATACCTCTCAAACCGATCCTTCTCAACCAAAATTAACTCCACACATTCAACCCCTAAACCCATAGTAGCAGGAATCCCACAAGGCAGCGTCCTTGGCCCCAAACTCTTCAACCTTTACATCAGTGACATCCCCACCTTCCCGAACACACGCATAGCACAATACGCAGACGACACCGCTATCTACACTCACTCTTTCAACGCACAAATAGCTACTAAACAAACACAAATACACATAAACATATTAGAACAATACTGGCAAAAGTGGAAAATTAACATTAACACAGCCAAAACCGAAACCATAGTCTTCACACGTAAATTCACAAACAACACAATTCACACGCCACTAAAAATACAATCACAAAAAATCACACCCATGAACACAGTCAAATATTTAGGAATACATCTACAAAGAACGCTAAAACACGGCCAACACATCAAACATGCATTAATGAAAGCCCACGCCGTCCTGTCCAAACTTTATCCTCTACTCATCAAAAACAGCTCACTTTCCATAAAAAACAAACTACTCATTTACACCGCAATCATTCGCCCAATCATCACCTACGCAGCCCCAGTCTGGTGTAACGCACCGGTCACCACCACACTACCCTTGCAACGCCTCCAAAATAAGTGCCTTCGGCTGGCCACCAGCTCTGATAGATACACCCGAATAACACAACTACACGAAGACACTAACATACCATACATTACAGATTACATACAAGAAACATCACAAAAATTTTACAAAAACACACAATATAATTCAAACACACTTATAAAAAACATAACACTTACCCGCGACAACAACACTACATGTAAACTCAAACACAAGCTACCCTATCAAAACTTACCCATATTTCTAGAGGGGTTTCATGAGCAGAACACATAACACTAACACGCACAACAACACTGTACTCCACTAACACACACGCACACTACACAACACAAAACAAAACATACTTTCATACACAAATCTGTTCATCCATCACCAACAAACATGTATATATTTTAAATTAGTTAAGTTAGTTTGTAAGTTTTAACAAAAATATTGTTTTCAATATATTAAATGGGTTTTCTGGCACCTCCTTTCCCACTAAACACAATCCCAACAAGCAATGTACAACAAAAATTTATAACAAATACAATCACACAATGTTCAAGCGCACAACGCAATAACACTCATACACAGATATACACTCCCCTTGTGAGTAGGAGCTCTGACAAAACCAACCATGTTGTCCACACATTAGTATATAAGTATCATTGTAACAAAACAAAAACAAATAATGAACATTGAAAATGAAAAAAAAAAAAAAAAAAAAAAAACGTAGGAGCAGAGTGGTTGCTAGTTCAACTCTCCACTCCGCAGGCTTTTTTCTCTTTTTTTTTTTTAAATTTAAATAAAATATAAGATAGCATAAAAGTGATTAAAACAAAGGTTTCCTGCAATGAGAGCAGCATATTTTCACTTTTAATCTTTTCATCAGGAATCACAGTAAAATCGATATTATCTATCACCATATTCATTTCGATGAAAATAAAACTTTAAAGTGTAGCTATTGCCTGCACGTGGCGAGAAAGAACTTATGATGGTGGCGTTTTACTTTGTATTAATTTGTTTATAGTGGCGCTTCAGGGTCAAAAAATTTAATAAAAGAGAATACAAACAGCAGGAATTAAATTCAAAATATTTTCTATTATACATATTTCACAAATATTATAAAATTTAGCAACTTTTATATTTTATGTGCAATAAAAAAATCAAAAAAAAAATTTATATAGGAGAAAATAGGGTCGGAGCGGGGATCCGATCTCCCAATCATTGAGCTCGCACGCCAGCTCGCTATCCACTGTGCTATGCCACCGCTTGGAATACCATCTTTTTTTTTTGTACAAAACATGATGTCAACACTTTGAACGCGATTTTCTCGAATTTTCTTGAGAAGTGCATAAAACGGCAAAAATTGTATTATTTTTTTTGCGTCACATACCATCTGACAAAATTCCAGCCAAATCGGTGACCCCAAATACGTGGCTTCCCCTTGTAAGTCATAACACATTTATACATTTATACGTTTTAGTTTGGTGTTTATTGAAATAAAGTTACTTACAGCATTGCGTTTATGGTAACATTTTTCACTGATTCTAGCGTATAAAGTTTATCGTAATCTGGCAGTGACTTATGAAAGACTCTGTGAGACTGTGCAAGACTCTGTGAGACTGTCAAAGACTCTGTGAGACTGTGCAAGACTCTGTGAGACTGTCAAAGACTCTGTGAGACTGTCCAGGTTGTCTCTTCCCGGTCCTTTATATAAGATTGGATTATCCCGGGTGTGGGTTTTGTGGTATGCGGAGGTAACCTTGGCCTTGCACTTGGATTTATGACATCAGTAAAATCATGACGTTTCGGAATGTCGTTGTATGATAGTATTGGGAAATCGTTATTGTTGATTAGGTTTACGAAATGCTTGTCGAGCCCGATGGACCAGCTAGTTGTGAAATCGTACACGTGGATGACCTAGGTGTGAACCTAGCGTGGATCCCACGGTGGACTAGATTTGGCTCTAGCGTGGCACGTGCGTGACAAAATGTCCCATTTGAAACGAATTTGTATCAAAATCTGAACATATTTAATGGAGGTCTACACATTTTAGCGAAATACGCAAGGAAATATTATTCTCTGCTATTGGCATTTTAACGCTTGTATTTGCGTATATTACAGCAACATGTCTCCTTTGAAACGAATTTGTGTCAATATCTGAACATATTTAATGGAGGTCTACAGCATTTTAGTGAAATACGCCAGGAAATATATTTCTCTGATATTGGCACTTTACGCTTGTATTTGCGTATATTACAGCAATATGTCTCATTTGAAACGAATTTGTATCAAAATCTGAACATATTTAATGGCGGTCTACAACATTTTAGCGAAATAGGCAAGGAAATATATTTCTCTGGAATTTATATTATATCGCTTGTATTTGCGTAGATTACAGCAATATGGCTCATTTGAAACGAATTTGTGTCAATATCTGAACATATTTATTGCGGTCTACAACATTTTAGTGAAATACGCAAGGAAATATATTTCTCTGCTATAGGCACTTTAACGCTTGTATTTGCGTATATTACAGCAATATGTCTCATTTGAAACGAATTTGTATCAATATCTGAACCAATTTTAAGGAGGTCTACAACAATTTAGTGAAATACGCAATGAATTATATTTCTCTGCTATTGGCAATTTTAACGTTTGTATTTGCGTATATTACAGTAATATTTCTCATTCGAAACGAACTTGTATCAATATCTGAACATATTTATTGCGATATACAACATTTTAGTGAAATACGCAAGGAAATTTATTTTTCTGCTATTGGCATTTTAACGCATTTGTTTGCGTATATTACAGCAATATGAACCTATTATAAGGAGGTCTACAACATTTTAGTAAAATACGCAAGGATATATATTTCTCTGCTATTGGCATTTTTACGCATGTATTTGCGTATATTACAGCAATATGTCTCAAAATCTGAACATATTTAATGGCGGTCTACAACATTTTAGCGAAATAGGCAAGGAAATATATTTCTCTGGAATTTATATTTTATCGCTTGTATTTGCGTAGATTACAGCAATATGGCTCATTTGAAACGAATTTGTGACAATATCTGAACATATTTATTGCGGTCTACAACATTTTAGTGAAATACGCCAGGAAATTTATTTTTCTGCTATTGGCATTTTAACGCATGTGTTTGCGTATATTACAGCAATATGTCTCATTTGAAACGAATTTGTATCAATATCTGAACATATTTATTGCGGTCTACAACATTTTATTGAAATACGCAAGGAAATTTATTTTTCTGCTATTGGCATTTTAACGCATGTGTTTGCGTATATTACAGCAATATGTCTCATTTGAAACGAATTTGTATCAATCGCTGAACCTATTATAAGGAGGTCTACAACATTTTAGTAAAATACGCAAGGATATATATTTCTCTGCTATTGGCATTTTTCGCATGTATTTGCGTATATTACAGCAATATGTCCCATTTGAAACGAATTTGTATCAAAATATGAACATATTTAATGGAGGTCTACAACATTTTAGCGAAATGCGCAAGGAAATATATTTCTCTGCTATTGGCTTTTTAACAGTTGTATTTGCGTATTTACAGCAATATGTCTCATTTGAAATGAATTTGTATCAATATCTGAACATATTTAATGGAGGTCTACAACCTTTTTTTTGAAATACGCCAGGAAATATATTTTTTTGCTTTTGGCACTTAAACGCTTGTATTGCGTATATTACAGCAATATGTCTCATTTGAAACGAATTTGTATCAAAATCTGAACATATTTAATGGCGGTCTACAACATTTTAGCGAAATAGGCAAGGAAATATATTTCTCTGGAATTTATATTTTATCGCTTGTATTTGCGTAGATTACAGCAATATGGCTCATTTGAAACGAATTTGTGTCAATATCTGAACAAATTTATTGCTGTCTACAACATTTTAGTGAAATACGCCAGGAAATTTATTTTTCTGCTATTGGCATTTTTACGCATGTGTTTGCGTATATTACAGCAACATGTCTCCTTTGAAACGAATTTGTATCAATATCTGAACATATTTAATGGCGGTCTACAACATTTTAGTAAATACGCAAGGAAATATATTTCTCTGCTATAGGCACTTTAACGCTTGTATTTGCATATATTACAGCAATATGTCTCATTTGAAACGAATTTGTATCAATATCTGAACCAATTTTAAGGAGGTCTACAACAATTTAATGAAATACGCAATGAATTATATTTCTCTGCTTTTGGCATTTTAACGCATGTATTTGCGTATATTACAGCAATATTTCTCATTCGAAACGAATTTATATCAATATCTAAACATATTTATTGCGGTCCACAACATTTAAGTGAAATACGCAAGGAAATTTATTTTTCTGCAATTGGCATTTTAACGCATATGTTTGCGTATATTACAGCAATAAGTCTCATTTGAAACGAATTTGTATCAATCGCTGAACCTATTATAAGGAGGTCTACAACATTTTAGTAAAATACGCAAGGATATATATTTCTCTGCTATTGGCATTTTTACGCATGTATTTGCGTATATTACAGCAATATGTCCCATTTGAAACGAATTTGTATCAAAATCTGAACATATTTAATGGAGGTCTACAACATTTTAGCGAAATACGCAAGGAAATATATTTCTCTGCTATTGGCATTTTAACGCTTGTATTTGCGTATTTACAGCAATATGTCTCATTTGAAATGAATTTGTATCAATATCTGAACATATTTAATGGAGGTCTACAACATTTTTGTGAAATACGCAAGGAATATATATTTCTTTGGAATCTATATTTTAACGACTGTATTTGCGTATATTACAGCAAGATGTCTCCTTTGAAACGAATTTGTATCAATATCTGAACCTATTTAAAGGAGGTCTACAGCATTTTAGTGAAATACGCCAGGAAATATATTTCTCTGGTATTGGCACTTAAACGCTTGTATTTGCGTATATTACAGCAATATGTCTCATTTGAAACGAATTTGTATATAAATCTGAACATATTTAATGGCGGTCTACAACGTTTTAGCAAAATAGGCAAGGAAATATATTTCTCTGGAATTTATATTTTATCGCTTGTATTTGCGTAGATTACAGCAATATGGCTCATTTGAAACGAATTTGTGTCAAAATCTGAACATATTTAATGGAGGTCTACAACATTTTAGTGAAATACGCCAGGAAATTTATTTTTCTGCTATTGGCATTTTAACGCATGTGTTTGCGTATATTACAGCAATATGTCTCATTTGAAACGAATTTGTATCAATATCTGAACATATTTATTGCGGTCTACAACATTTAAGTGAAATACGCAAGGAAATTTATTTTTCTGCTATTGGCATTTTAACGCAGGTGTTTGCGTATATTACAGCAATATGTCTCATTTGAATCGAATTTGTATCAATATCTGAACATATTTAATGGAGGTCTACAACATTTTTGTGAAATACGCAAGGAATATATATTTCTTTGGAATTTATATTTTAACGACTGTATTTGCGTATATTACAGCAAGATGTCTCCTTTGAAACGAATTTGTGTCATATCTGAACATATTTAATGGAGGTCTACAGTATTTTACTGAAATACGCCAGGAAATATATTTCTCTGCTATTGGCACTTAAACGCTTGTATTTACGTATATTACAGCAATATGTCTCATTGGAAACGAATTTGTATCAAAATTTGAACATATTTAATGGCGGTCTACAACATTTTAGCAAAATAGGCAAGGAAATATATTTCTCTGGAATTTATATTTTATCGCTTGTATTTGCGTAGATTACAGCAATATGTCTCATTTGAAACGAATTTGTATCAAAATCTGAACATATTTAATGGAGGTCTACAACATTTTAGTGAAATACGCAAGGAAATATATTTCTCTGCTTTTGGCATTTTAACGCTTGTATTTGCGTATATTACAGCAATATGTCTCATTTGAAACGAATTTGTATCAATATCTGAGCATATTTAATGGAGGTCTACAACATTTTAGTGAAATACGCCAGGAAATTTATTTTTCAGCTATTGGCATTTTAACGCATGTGTTTGCGTATATTACAGCAATATGTCTCATTTGAAACGAATTTGTATCAATATCTGAACATATTTATTGCGGTCTACAACATTTAAGTGAAATACGCAAGGAAATATATTTTTTTGCTATTGGCATTTTAACGCAGGTGTTTGCGTATATTACAGCAATATGTCTCATTTGAAACGAATATGTATCAATATCTGAACATATTTAATGGAGGTCTACAACATTTTTGTGAAATACGCAAGGAATATATATTTCTTTGGAATTTATATTTTAACTACTGTATTTGCGTATATTACAGCAAGATGTCTCCTTTGAAACGAATTTGTGTCATATCTGAACATATTTAATGGAGGTCTACATTATTTTAGTGAAATACGCCAGGAAATATATTTCTCTGCTATTGGCACTTAAACGCTTGTATTTGCGTATATTACAGCAATATGTCTCATTGGAAACGAATTTGTATCAAAATTTGAACATATTTAATGGCGGTCTACAACATTTTAGCAAAATAGGCAAGGAAATATATTTCTCTGGAATTTATATTTTATCGCTTGTATTTGCGTAGATTACAGCAATATGGCTCATTTGCAACGAATTTGTGTCAAAATCTGAACATATTTAATGGAGGTCTACAACATTTTAGTGAAATACGCCAGGAAATTTATTTTTCTGCTATTGGCATTTTAACGCATGTGTTTGCGTATATTACAGCTATATGTCTCATTTGAAACGAATTTGTATCAATATCTGAACATATTTATTGCGGTCTACAACATTTAAGTGAAATACGCAAGGAAATTTATTTTTCTGCTATTGGCATTTTAACGCATGTGTTTGCGTATTCTACAGCAATGTGTCTCATTTGAAACGAATTTGTATCAATCGCTGAACCTATTATAAGGAGGTCTACAACATTTTAGTAAAATACGCAAGGATATATATTTCTCTGCTATTGGCATTTTTACGCATGTATTTGCGTATATTACAGCAATATGTCCCATTTGAAACGAATTTGTATCAAAATCTGAACATATTTAATGGAGGTCTACAATATTTTAGCGATATACGCAAGGAAATATATTTCTCTGCTATTGGCTATTTAACGCTTGTATTTGCGTATTTACAGCAATATGTCTCATTTGAAATGAATTTGTATCAATATCTGAACATATTTAATGGAGGTCTACAACATTCTTGTGAAATACGCAAGGAATATATATTTCTCTGGAAATTATATTTTAACGATTGTATTTGCGTATATTACATCAACATGTCTCCTTTGAAACGAATTTGTATCAATATCTGAACCTATTTAAAGGAGGTCTGCAGCATTTTAGTAAAATACGCCAGGAAATATATTTCTCTGGTATTGGCACTTTAACGCTTGTATTTGCATATATTACAGCAATATATCTCATTTGAAACGAATTTGTATCAATATCTGAACATATTTAATGGCGGTCTACAACATTTTAGCGAAATAGGCAAGGAAATATATTTCTCTGGAATTTATATTTTATCGCTTGTATTTGCGTAGATTACAGCAATATGGCTCATTTGAAACGAATTTGTGTCAATATCTGAACATATTTATTGCGGTCTACAACATTTTAGTGAAATACGCCAGGAAATTTATTTTTCTGCTATTGGCTTTTAACGCATGTGTTTGCGTATATTACAGCAATATGTCTCATTTGAAACGAATTTGTATCAATATCTGAACATATTTAATGGAGGTCTACAACATGTTAGTGAAATACGCAAGGAATATATATTTCTTTGGAATTTATATTTTAATGACTGTATTTGCATATATTACAGCAAAATGTCTCCTTTGAAACGATTTTGTGTCAATATCTGAACATATTCAATGGAGGTCTACAGCATTTTAGTGAAATACGCCAGGAATTGTATTTGCGTATATTACAGCAAAATGTCTCATTTGAAACGAATTTGTATCAAAATCTGAACATATTTAATGGCGGTCTACAACATTTTAGCGAAATAGGCAAGGAAATATATTTCTCTGGAATTTATATTTTATCGCTTGTATTTGCGTAGATTACAGCAATATGGCTCATTTGAAATGAATTTGTGTCAATATCTGAACATATTTATTGCGGTCTACAACATTTTAGTGAAATACATGTGTTTGCGTATATTACAGCAATATGTCTCATTTGAAACGAATTTGTATCAATATCTGAACATATTTAATGGAGGTCTACAACATTTTAGTAAAATACGCCAGGAAATTTATTTTTCTGCTATTGGCATTTTTACGCTTGTATTTGCGTATATTACAGCAATATGTCTCATTTGAAACGAATTTGTATCAATATCTGAACCAATTTTAAGGAGGTCTACAACAATATAATGAAATACGCAATGAATTATATAACTCTGCTATTGGAATTTTAACGCATGTATTTGCGTATATTACAGCAATATTTCTCATTCGAAACGAATTTGTATCAATATCTGAACATATTTATTGCGGTTTACAACATTTTAGTGAAATACGCCAGGAAATTTAATTTTCTGCTATTGGCATTTTTACGCATGTGTTTGCGTATATTACAGCAATATGTCTCATTTGAAACGAATTTGTATCAATCGCTGAACCTATTATAAGGAGGTCTACAACATGTTAGTAAAATACGCAAGGATATATATTTCTCTGCTATTGGCATTTTTACGCATGTATTTGCGTATATTACAGCAATATGTCCCATTTGAAACGAATTTGTATCAAAATCTGAACATATCTAATGGAGGTCTACAACATTTTAGCGAAATACGCAAGGAATATATATTTTTTTGGAATTTATATTTTAACGACTGTATTTGCGTATATTACAGCAAGATGTCTCCTTTGAAACGAATTTGTGTCAATATCTGAACATATTTAATGGAGGTCTACAGCATTTTAGTGAAATACGCCAGGAAATATATTTTTCTGCTATTGGCACTTAAACGCTTGTATTTGCGTATATTACAGCAATATGTCTCATTTGAAACGAATTTGTATCAAAATCTGAACATATTTAATGGCGGTCTACAACATTTTAGCGAAATAGGCAAGGAAATATATTTCTCTGGAATTTATATTTTATCGCTTGTATTTGCGTAGATTACAGCAATATGGCTCATTTGAAACGAATTTGTGTCAATATCTGAACATATTTATTGCGGTCTACAACATTTTAGTGAAATACGCCAGGAAGTTTATTTTTCTGCTATTGGCATTTTAACGCATGTGTTTGCGTATATTACAGCAATATGTCTCATTTGAAACGAATTTGTATCAATATCTGAACATATTTATTGCGGTCTACAACATTTTAGTGAAATACGCAAGGAAATTTATTTTTCTGCTATTGGCATTTTGACGCATGTGTTTGCGTATATTACAGCAATATGTCTCATTTGGAACGAATTTGTGTCAATATCTGAACATATTAAATGGAGGTCTACAGCATTTTAGTGAAATACCCCAGGAAATATATTTCTCTGCTATTGACACTTAAACGCTTGTATTTGCGTATATTACAGCAAAACGTCTCATTTGAAACGAATTTGTATCAAAATCTGAACATATTTAATGGAGGTCTACAACATTTTAGCGAAATACGCAAGGAAATATATTTCTCTGCTATTGGCATTTTAACGCCTGTATTTGCGTATTTACTGCAATATGTCTCATTTGAAATGAATTTGTATCAATATCTGAACATATTTAATGGAGGTCTACAACATTTTTGTGAAATACGCAAGGAATATATATTTCTTTGGAATTTATATTTTAACGACTGTATTTGCGTATATTACAGCAAGATGTCTCCTTTGAAACGAATTTGTGTCAATATCTGAACATATTAAATGGAGGTCTACAGCATTTTAGTGAAATACCCCAGGAAATATATTTCTCTGCTATTGACACTTAAACGCTTGTATTTGCGTATATTACAGCAAAACGTCTCATTTGAAACGAATTTGTATCAAAATCTGAACATATTTAATGGCGGTCTACAACATTTTAGCGAAATAGGCAAGGAAATATGGTTCTCTGGAATTTATATTTTATCGCTTGTATTTGCGTAGATTACAGCAATATGGCTCATTTGAAACGAATTTGTGTCAATATCTGAACAAATTTATTGCTGTCTACAACATTTTAGTGAAATACGCCAGGAAATTTATTTTTCTGCTATTGGCATT
Source organism: Nebria brevicollis (assembly GCA_944738965.1). NCBI lineage: Eukaryota > Metazoa > Arthropoda > Insecta > Coleoptera > Carabidae > Nebria > Nebria brevicollis. Next base: position 8,289,693 of record OX122898.1, on the reverse strand, counting down.
TTTACGCATGTGTTTGCGTATATTACAGCAACATGTCTCCTTTGAAACGAATTTGTATCAATATCTGAACATATTTAATGGAGGTTTTACAACATTTTAGTAAATACGCAAGGAAATATATTTCTCTGCTATAGGCACTTTAACGCTTGTATTTGCGTATATTACAGCAATATAACTCATTTGAAACGAATTTGTATCAATATCTGAACCAATTTTAAGGTCTACAACAATTTAATGAAATACGCAATGAATTATATATCTCTGCTATTGGAATTTTAACGCATGTATTTGCGTATATTACAGCAATATTTCTCATTCGAAACGAATTTGTATCAATATCTGTACATATTTATTGCGGTCTACAACATTTTAGTGAAATACGCCAGGAAATTTATTTTTCTGCTATTGGCATTTTAACGCATGTGTTTGCGTATATTACAGCAATATGTCTCATTTGAAACGAATTTGTATCAATCGCTGAACCTATTATAAGGAGGTCTACAACATGTTAGTAAAAAACGCAAGGATATATATTTCTGTGCTATTGGCATTTTAACGCATGTGTTTGCGTATATTACAGCAATATGTCTCATTTGAAACGAATTTGTATCAATATCTGAACATATTTAATGGAGGTCTACAACATTTTAGTAAATACGCAAGGAAATATATTTCTCTGCTATAGGCACTTTAAAGCTTGTATTTGCGTATATTACAGCAATATGTCACATTTGAAATGAATTTGTATCAATATCTGAACCAATTTTAAGGAGGTCTACAACAATTTAATGAAATAAGCAATGAATTATATTTCTCTGCTATTGGAATTTTAACGCATGTATTTGCGTATATTACAGCAATATTTCTCATTCGAAACGAATTTGTTTCAATATCTGAACATATTTATTGCGGTCTACAACATTTTAGTGAAATACGCCAGGAAATTTATTTTTCTGCTATTGGCATTTTAACGCATGTGTTTGCGTATATTACAGCAATATGTCTCATTTGAAACGAATTTGTATCAATATCTGAACATATTTAATGGAGGTCTACAACATTTTTGTGAAATACGCAAGGAATATATATTTCTTTGGAATTTATATTTTAACGACTGTATTTGCGTATATTACAGCAAGATGTCTCCTTTGAAACGAATTTGTGTCAATATCTGAACATATTTAATGGAGGTCTACAGCATTTTAGTGAAATACGCCAGGAAATATATTTCTCTGCTATTGGCACTTAAACGCTTGTATTTGCGTATA